>JAVSCE010014453.1:0-550580 GCA_032199065.1 Smutsia gigantea | reverse complement strand
AACAGCTTCTGGGGACGATCTGCATGACACGCTCCTGGTCGTTTATTCGGTGTGAAAGCTAATAAATCTATTTGTGAGAACTCCTAAAAGGCAATCATTTTCAGAAAGAGCGAATTCTGGCAAAAGCTATTGTTTCAGCAAATCCAAATGACAAGTGCTTTAATATGACAACATTTGCAGTTCTGGGGGCACAGTACATTTTAAAATCATAAAAGTAGGAACACATTCCGTGTGGCGAAACATACTGTGTTTAAATCTGTCCCACTGAAATGTGCTGATAATAGTTATGATACACTAAAAAAAGAAAGGATAACAAATTATAAACCTGCAAGGACCTATTCATTTTTCAAGAAAACCTTTATTTTCTTTCTTTTTTCTTTTCATCCATACGTTTTAGTTATACGTACTCTCCAAATTCGGCTAGAACAATCTCTCTCTTGAGAGCTTTCTCAGTTTTGCTTTTCTTTAGAGAGCATGTATTAGATTTTCAAAAAAAAACCTCTACATTAGTGGTAGCAGCAAATAAAATGTAATTATTTTTAAACTGATGAATTAAAACACATGATTTTTAAATTTTTTCTATGTATAAGAAGTAATGATTCGTGATGCCTAGGGAGGTGAAATTCAGTTCTCATTTACCTTACTTCTTTAGCTTCTGTTTTCTGTTTATCACTGGGATACATGGTGCTGAACATTGTGGAAGATGAAAAGCTGATAGTCTTTGCCCTGAAGCTTACAATCTGAGAATAAAAACTTGAGACAGGCAGAGTCAAAATAGGAAAGCTGTAGCCACATGAAGTAAACATTGTTAGAGATAAGGCAATGAGAAGGGAAAACAATATACTGTGAACTTGGAAGTAGAGACAAAAAATTGTGTTTATTTAAGAACTGCCAGTATCTCAAGCTGCAAGCTGCAAGATGACCGCTATTATAGTGAGCTTAGATTTTTTTTTTCTTACAGATTTATAGAGATAGGTTTGTATTTGGATTCTCTGATTCCTTCCTCAGTGCCTACTGCAGAAAACTGCCAGGAAAACACACCAAATTTTTTAAGCTCTTCCTTCACACACTGTGATCTAATTCCCTTTTTTATGTCACATTTAATCTAATCTTTTCAACCAGTCTTTTAAAGTTCTCTATTATGTGAATCCATTGCTCTTAATGGGCCCACCCTTCCTAGTCAATAATCAGGCCAGATTCCCTGTGACCCATTTTCTTGATCTGAAGTGCTCAGTTTTCTCTGCTTCCACCTATTTAAATTCTAAATCATTGAAGACCAGATTAATACTCATTTCTTCCACCATCCTGACACTATGCTCTATTACAGATCTCAATTACTAAGTTATATAAAGGCATGCCGTGTAGATCGTCAGCTCCTATGCTCTATTACAGATCTCAATTACTAAGTTATACAAAGGCATGCCTTGTAGATTGTCAGCTTCTATTTCTGTTGCTCCCTCAGTGAGAAAATGTGCTGCTTGAGGAAACTTGTGATATACTCTATACCACATTGCTCAAAATTCCCTGATTAGAATATGTTTTTGCTATATTTTCAAAAACACTCCTATGTGACTGTGACAAATGAACACTCTGTTTCTCAGACAAGTTCTTCATTAATAAGTATATTGTTAATATGTTTATTAAATTAAGTATATTAAATATTAGTGATGGGTTAATAAAAGTGTGATTTTATTTACTTTAAACTTTCACTTTTATCCTTAAAACTGTTTGGAATATAACATTAAGCTGTAAGATAGATTTCCACTGTAATGGTTTTCCTAATTTTCCTCCACTCAATTCCATCTTAATTAATGCGAAGAGGGCAATAGGGTTACTCTCATTCTCAACTGAAAACAAATGGGAATAGTGTATATGCTCTTGAATACATGCAGACACACACACACACACACATATTGAATTTAACCAAAATATTTTAATTAGTAGTAGGCTTTTATTTCATTATAATTAGAACACCATTTTATCAAGCTCATTGAAACTTTTTTCTTCATAAATAACTCATGCAGGCAAATAATTGTATTTATTTTCTATGAACTTAAATTATTTCAGGTAAGGAGAATATAGCCAATGATTCTATAACATCTTTCTGTGTTGACAGATAGTAACGTCACTAGTTGGGGTCAGCATTTAATGTGAGCAACTGGTGAACCACTGTGTTGTATACTTGAATCTAATATTAGACTGTATATTAATTATACTTAAAAAAAGAATAAACTACTCAGCAAAGTTATCTTTTAAAATTGAAGGAGAAATGAAAAGATTTCTAGATAAGCAAAAGTTCAAGTAGTTCATTACCACTAAATCAGGCTCACAAAAAATATTAAAGTAACTACTTTAAACTGAAAAGAAATGGCACTAATAAGAAGTCATCTAAAAGCTAAGTAGAACATAAATATTAATTTTTATAATATAAATATTTCATATAAAGGACATTAATACACTTAAAAAAGAAGTAAAACCCAGAAGGTACATTTGGTAATTGAAATATGCAATAATATGAAAAATAAGGTGGACTGATTGCAAGAAATACATACAGGACTTGAGACTAGCTCCACTTTCCAACTGGGAGTCATTAGATATAGGCTACACAAAATGTTGGTTTGGATGAGTTCATTGAGATGTGTGTTTGAATATAGGTGTAGAGAGAACTTTCTTCATATTTATCAAACTGTTGGATCACTAAAGAAGCAAAGTAGTAAGTAGAAAGAGAAATATTGATAAATATTGTTACAGTTTTTTCCCTTGAGCCACGAGTAAAGTCATGGAAGTCTTTTGCATTGATCTGAATTTTTCTTTTCCAGTGAAGTGATTTGATTGGGGAAATATTTGCCAAGGTTTGACTTCTCAATGTTTAAGTTTCATTATGATATTAATTTATACTTAATATTATCAATCATTAATATTGCAACTACCAAGTTAGGCATAAAACTCCTTAAAATATTCTGTAGGCATTGCAATTGCCTATGGGTAGAAGTGTATGTCTTTTTAGAACTGTGCATATGACACTGAAACAAGACAAAACTAACATCTATAGTTTGGCCCCCAGACACCAGCCTCTATCATTGCCTATAGCACCTGCCAGGTCTGAGAAACCACAAGTGTCCATACTTCTACAAATGGCTATTATAATTTCTTCAAAGGATAGTTCCAAAACCCCCTATTTCTGAAATTTGTAGCTTCTGAAACTTTAATTTCATTCTTCCTCAAAAATTCAACATGACTTACATTCAACAATCACAGCAACATTCTACTGAGCACTCACTGCTGCTAAAGCTCTACTTTGGTATCTGGTTCAAGAGATAAATGACTAAGGCCATCGTCCTCATATGACCCAATCATAGCCCACAGACTGTGATGATGGAGAGGATGCAGGAACCTCAGGCCCCAAGAGAAGGCGATGGAAACCAGACCGAATAAAGGAGCATGTCATGACATCTTCAAATAGAAGGTGGCTCTTGAGAAGAGCTTTGAAGTTAGCAAATAAGAGGGAAATGGAAAGAGAAGAGAGTTCAGGTGACAAGATTGATGAGAAAGACCAGATGATATTTTAAAACTGTAAGAATTTTCAGTTGTGTCCAGTGCAGGGTGTCTCTAAGGATAGGAATACAAAAGTTGGATAACAGAAAGCTAATGAGTTTGAATTTTATTCTAAATGAAATGTGAGAATTACTATAGTAATATATTTCAGATAGGAATGAACCATACATATATATATCCATCCTAAGAAGGCTTGGGATGGACAAATAATGTTATTTATTACTTAACATTGATTCACTGTAGGAAAAATTTTTAAATAAGTAAATAATTAAAAAAATTAATCTAACAAATGTTTATGAGTGACTTTGTAAGGACTTTTTCAATGTCAATGAAATATTCTTTATTATCACTTCACCACTTTGAATATGTAAAAACACAAAGGTAGATTGTAAAGTGGGAAAAAGATGGGAATTGGAGGCAGAGAAATCAGGGTTTAACTCATCCTATTTTACAACATTTTCTGCTGGAGACATGTTTAGGAAAATTGTGTTTATTTTCTTTTATATAACAGTATTTTCCTTTGCAAAATAGTATTCATATCTGAAACAAAACTGGCTATAGTAGTATAATTACTTCAGGAAATCTTTCATTAATCTATAGTGTGCTCTTTACCAAGTAATATTACTGAATTTAAGCCAAAGTCAAGTTAACATACTGTATTACTATCCCCATGACCAACTTAAATTATGACTGAGGATTTTGTGTCCCTTTATTCCCCTTGCCTTCCCCTTCCACCCATCCTACTCCCTCCCCACTCAACCCCTCCCCTAAGGTAACCACCAGTCACATCTCAATGTCTATGATTCTTCTGCTATTTTGTTAATTTTGTTTTGTTTTGTTTTTAGATTCCACAAAAAGTGAAAGCATATGTTGTTTGCCTTTTTCCACCTAGCTTATTTCACATAGCATAATACACTCTGGATTCATCCATGTTGTTGCAAATGACAGGATTTCTCTCTTTTTTATGACTGAATAATATTTCATTGTGTGTATGTACTACATCTTCTTTATCCATTTATCTGTTGATGGACAGTTTGGTTGCTTCCTTATCTTAGCTATTGTAATAAATAATTTGGTAATAAACATAGGGGTGCATATATCTTTTTGAATCAGAGTTTGTTTTCCTCAGGTAAATATCTAGAAGTGGAATTACTGGGTGGTATGGTATTTCTATTTTTAGTTTTGTAAGGAACCTCCATACTGCTTTCCACAATGCCTGCACCAATTGAAATTCCCACTAGCAGTGTAGGAGGATTCCCTTTTCTCCACATCCTCACCAACACTTATTATTTCTTGTCTTTTGTATAGTGGCCATTCTAACTGGTATGAGGTAATATTTCATTGTGGTTTTTATTTGCACTTCCTTGATGATGAACAATGTGAAGCATCTTTTCATGTGCATATCGGTCATCTGTATTTCTTCTTTGGAAAAATGTCTGTTCATGGCCTCCACCCATTTTTTAATCAGGTTATTTGTTTTTTGGTATTCAGTCATATGAGTTCTTTATATATTTTAGATTTTAACCCCTTATAGGATAAATCATTGACAAATATATTCTCCCACTCCATAGGCTGCCTTTTTGTTCTGTTGATGGTGTATATGTGTACACAAGCTTTTAAATTTGATCTAGACCTACATGATCATTTTTAATTTTGTTCCCTTTGCCCAAGATGTATCCAGAAAAAAACTGCTTATACTTATAGTCAAGAGATTTTGCCTATGGTTTCTTCTATGAATTTTATGGTTTCATATGTTATATTTAGGTCTTTAATCTGTTTTGAGTTACTTTTGTATGTAGAGTTGAACAGTAATCCACTTATATTCTCTTGCATATAGCTGCCAGTTTTTACAACACCAGTTTATGGAAGAGACTTTTTCCCCACTGTATATTCATCAGTCCTTTATCATATTTTAATTGACTTTAGATGTGTGGGTTTCTTTTTGGGTTCTTTATTTTGTTACATTGATCCCTGGGCCTATTCTTGTGCCCATACCACACTGTTTTGATTACTGTAGCTTGGTAGTATAGCTTTAAGAAAGGGATTTTAATACCCCCAAGTTTGTTCCTCTTTCTCATGATTGCTTTGGTTATTTGGGGTCTTTTGTGGTTCCATATGAATTTTAAGATTTTATCAAGTTCACTGAAAGATGTCACTGATATTTTGATAGGAATTGTGTTGAATCTGTAAGTTGATTTGGACAGGATTTCCAAATGGATAGATTTCAATTTATTTGTGTCTTTGTTAATTTCTAACATGAGTGTCTTATTCTTTTCAGAATACAGGTTAGGTTTATTCACTTCCTTGGTTAGGTTTATTCACCTCCTTTGTTAGGTTTATTCTTAGGTTGTTTTTTTTTTTTGATGCAATTGTAAACGGAATTTTTTGCCTGATTTCTATTTCTTCTAGTTCATTATTAGTATATAGAAATGCAACATATTTCCATGTATTAATTTTGTATCCTACTATTTGCTGAATCCAGTTATTAGTTCTAATAGTTTTTTTGGTGTAGTCATTAGGGTGTTCTATATATAATATCATGTCTTCAAATAGCGACAGTGTTACTTCTTCCTTACCAATTTGGATTTCTTTTATCTCTTTATCTTGTCTGATTGCATCTCCAGTATATGTTGAATAAAATTGGTGGGACTGGACATCCTTGTCTTATTCCTGATTTTAGAGGAAAAGCTTTTAGCTTTTCACCATTGAGTATGATGTTAGCTATGGATCTATCATTTACAGCCTTTACTGTGTTGATATATGTGCGCTTTATACCCATTTTGTTCAGAATTTTTATCATGAATGGATGTGGAATTTTGTCAAATGCTTTTTCAATATCTACATAGATAATCATATTGTTTTCATCCTTTTACTGGTTAATGTGTTGTTTCACACTGGTTGATTTATGAATATTGTACCATCCTTTCATCCCTGGAATAAATCCCACTTGGTTGTGATGGGTTATCCTTTTGATGAATTTCAGTTTGCTAATATTTTGTTGAGGATTTTTGCACCTATTTTCATCAGGGATATTGGCCTATAATTTTTTTTATAGTGTGTTTGACTGGTTTTGGTATTAGAGTGATGCTGGCTTTATAGAATGAGTTTGGAAATATTCCATCCTCTTCTACATTTTGAAATACTTAAAGAAGGATGGGTATTAGTTCTTTAGTCATGTGGTAGAATTCATCTGTGAAGCAATCTGGTCCTAGTTTTTGTTTTGGGGGAGTATTTTATTACCAATCAATTTTGTTACCGGTAATTGGTCTGTTCAGATTTTCTGCTTCTTCCTGGATTAGACTGGAAAGTTGGGCTTTTCTAGGAATTTGTCCAAACTGCTAGGTTGTCCAATTTATTGGCCTATAGTGTTTTTTGTAGAATTCTCTAATAATTCTTTCTATGTAATGGTGTCAGTTGTAACTATTCCTTTTTCAACTTCTCTTTTTGTTTATTTGTGTCTTCTTTTTTTTCCTGATAAGTTTGGCCGGGGATTTATCTATTTTGTTTATCCTCTCAAAGAACCAACTCTTGGTTTCATTGGTTTTTTTATATTGTTTTATTCTTCCCTATTTTATTTATTTCTTCTCTTTATTTTGTCTTTCCCTTCTACTAACTTTGGGTTTCATTTGTTCTTCTTTTTTGAGTTACTTAGTCATGAGATTAGACTTTTTTGGGGGATTGTTCTTGTTTCTTGAGGTAGGCCTATATTGCTAGGTACTTCCCCTTTAGAGCCCCTTTGCAGCATCCCACATGTTCTAAACTGTTCTATTTATGTTTTCATTTGTCTCTACATATTACTCAATTTCTTATTTAATCTGTTCACTGATCAATTGATTATTTAGAAGCATGTGTTTAGCCTCCATGTTTTCCTGCTTTTTTTAAACTTCTTTCATGTAGCTTATTTCTAGTTTCATACCATTGTGATAAGAAAAGATGCTTGATACAATTTCAGTCGTCCTGAATTTATTGAGGCTCTTTTTGTGTCCTAATATGTGGCTTATACTGGAGAACATTACATGTGCACTTGAGAAAAATGTGTATCATGGTGCTTCTGGCAGGAATGCTCTGTATATATCTGCTATCCATCTGATCTAATGTGATGTTCAGTGCCTCCATTTCCTAATTTATTTTCTGTCTGGTTGATCTGTCCATTGATATAAGTGGTGTGTTAAAGTCTCCTAGTATGATAGAGTTGCAATCAGATTAGTTCTGTTATTATTTGTTTTACATATTTAGGTGCTCCTATGTTGGGTGCATAGTGATTTATAATTGTTATATCATTTTGTTGGACCAATGTCTTTATAATTATGCAATGTTCATCCTTTTGTTTGTATGAAGTCTATTTTGTGTGATACAAGTAATGCTACTCCTGCTTTTTTCTTCCTATTCTGTATCCATTCTGCCACCCTATGTGTTTTGATTGGTGCATTCAGTTCACTTACATTTAAGGTAATTATTGATAGGTATGTACTTATTGCCAATTTATTAATTGTTTCTGGTTGTTTTTGTGATACCTCTCTGTTCCTTTCTTCCTTTCTTATATTCTTCTCTTAATATTTAATGGTTTTCTTTAGTGTTGTGATTGGATTTTTTAACAAAACTTTTTTTTGCATCTTTGATAGGCTTTAGATATGTGCTTACCATAAGGTTCATAGATATTTTCCTAAATATATAACAGTATATTTGGTCACTCTATTTTGAACACAGTCTAAATGTGCTTCTTCTTCTTCTATACTTTATGGATTAGATGTCAATCTATATTTTTTGTGTATACCTTGACTGATTTTGTGTATAGTTTATTTTACTACTTTTGTTTAACTTCATACATGCTTAGTAAGTAACTGGCCTATTACATTTACTGTGGGTTTATTTTCACTGATGAAAAATATTTTGGCTTAAGAACCCTTCAATCTACAGAAGTCCCTTTAACATATCCTGTAAGACCAGTATAGTAATGGCAAATTCTTTTCATTTTCATTTGTCTGGGAAACTTTTAAAATCTCCTTCAATTTTGAAGAAGCTTTCTGGTAGATGATTCTTGGTTAGGTCCTTCTGTTTAAACATGTTAAATATTTCATGCCAGTCCCTTCTGGCCTCTGAGGTCTGAGGTCTCTTCTGAGAAATATGCTGATAGCCTTATGGGGTTGCCCTTATAAGTAATTTTTTGCTTCTCTCTGGCTGCTTTCAATATACTCTTTATCCTTAAAATTTGTCATTTTAATTATTATATATCTTGGTGTTTTCTTCCTGGGGATCCTTTTGTTAGGGACTCTCTGTGCTTTTAGGACCTGGGTATCTATTTCCTTCCCAAGATTGGGGAAGTTTTCAGCAATTATGTCTTAAAAGAGACTTTATACTCCTTTGTATCTATCTTCTTCTACTGGGACCCCTATTATGTGAATATTGTTTCATTTGGAATTGTCACACTGCTCTCTTAATATATTCTTGATTCTAGAGATTTGTTTTTCTCTCTGTTCCTCAACTTTATTGTTTTCCTCTTCTCTAATTTCCATCTCATCAATTCATTCCTCTACCTTGCAGCAGTCTAACATTCATTCCCGCCATTGTATTTTTTCATTTCAGTAACTGAATTCTTCAGCTCTGAGTGGTTCATTTTCAAATATTCTTTCTTTGTTGAAGTTCTCCCTGAGATTGTCAATACTTTTCCAGAGATCAGTGAGCATATTTATAACTTATTTTGAAATCCTTATCAAGAAAATTGGTGATAATCTCCATTTCATTTAGCCCCCTTTATGGTGTCTTATCTGTTCTTTGTTTGGAAAATATTCTTCTGCCTCCTTATTTTGTCTGGGTTTCTGTGTTTCCTCCTTTATTAGATAGATCCGCCATGCCACCTGGTCTAGAGAGTAATAACTTTATGAAGAAGGCATCCTGTGATGCACAGAAGCTCAAGAGTCTTTGCTTACCTGTGCCTGGCTCTCCTTTGCAGCGTAGTCACAATTGCTGTTAGTGGCCTGTGGGCAGGACCACCTTTCTGCCTATCTGTTAGCAGTAGGTGATGTCTGTCAGCAGAGGCCCTTTGTGACCAGTGCTTCTGCTGGGATCATTGCAGAAGGGGTAAGTGTGTAGGGGAATGTGGTGTGGGGCTAGGACACCACAAGGAGGGAGCATTCAGATCTGGCTCCTGCAGGTGGCTCCCAAGTTGTGTTGAGAGAAGTTTGGGAAAGCTGGGAATGCCTACCTCCATCTACTAGGAATCACATTCTCCATCTGCCTGCCAGATAGTAAAGTCTGACCACTACTGCACAGGTTGGTCCAGGCAGGTGGGTGGACAGGTGCACAGAGGAGCACCTTGGGGCTGAGCCGTTAGGAAAGGGGATGGAGAATTTGGGGCTGGCTCCTCTGAGCACTGAACCAACTGGGCTAAGGGAGGGCTGGAAAATCATGGTCTAAGGGAGGGCTGGAAAATCATGGTCCACCTGCCCTTTCTCCTCCAGAGAGAACTCCATCCAACACCTGCTCCTCTGGTACCTTTCCCACTGTTGGAAAATCTTTCAAACTGCCTCCTATGTTTTGGGTCTCATCAGGACCAATGGATCATGCCTGTCCTCCATAAGCAATAGGAGTCTCAGCCTTTCAGAGTGTTCCAACTCTCCCTGGTGTACAGCCCCAATAATCACCAAAATCCAATGCAATGTCACTCATATTCCCAGAGCATATCTCCAAGACTAGATGTGCAGATTTGCTGAGTGCTTATTCCTTCTCCACTCTGTTCCTTTCCTTCCCATTTATGAGCTGAGATGGGGAAAGGGCTTGGTTCCCCCTGAATCATGCCTCTGCCACTTTACTCTTCCTTGTGTGTTCTATTCATAACCAGGTGTAGATGGCCTGTTCTGCAGTCTTCCAATCTTTTTCAGTGTTAGTTGTTTTTGCTATAGCTTGGTATTTATGTGGCAGAAGGTTTCCACCTTGCCTTCCTACTTTGCTATCTTTTTCACAGGAAGCCCTGAGTAGATTACTCTTAATTGTCAGTGTTTTTCTTTCATCATTTTGAATATGTCATGCACTCCCTTGTAGCCTGCAAAGTTTCTGCTGAAAAATCTGCTGATAATTTTATTGGGTTTCCATTTTGCATAACAAGTTGCTTTTCCAATGCCATTTTTAAAATTCTTTCTTTATCTTTTAATTTTCAACACTTTAATTATAATGTGTCTTGATGTGGATCTCTTTGTATTTATTTTTTTTGGAATTCTTTGAGCTTCCAGGATCTGCATGTCCATTTCCCTTCCCTCATTAGGCAAGTTTTCAGCCATTATCTTCAAACATGATTTCTGCCCTTTTATTACTATCTTTCTTGGACCCTATAATGTGAAAGATATTCCACTTAGTAGTGTTCCATATTTCTCTTAAATGATCTTCATTTTATGTAATTCTTTTTTTTTCTGCTGCTTTATCTGGATGAGTTCCAATGATTTGTCTTGAACTTTGCTGATCTGTTCTGTTTTTATCCAGTCTGTTGTTGAACCTCTCCAGTGTACTTTATTTTTTCAGTTCAGTTACCATATTCTTTAGCTCTATGACTTCTGTTTGGTTCTTTCTTATATTGTTAACTCTTTGTTGAAGTTCTCACTGTGTTCATTCATTCATATCTCAAATTCAGTGACTATCTTTTTGATCATTACTTTGGATTATTTATCAGGTACATTATTTATCTCCATCCTGTTAAGTTTTATCTGAGGTTTTGTCTTGTTCTCTCATTTAGCACATATTTCTCTGTTCTCACTTTACTTGACTTTCTTTTTCTGTTTCTATATATTAGGCAAGATAACAACCTCATTTAGTCTAATGAATGGCTTTGTGTAGGTGATGAAACTTCTTGTTCACCTTTGTCCTAGTCTTTATTGTCTCTCAAATCTTTGTGGTTGATTAAACAGCCTGATTTATTCTTGATATGTCTCTGCTGTTGAGGATATTCCAAGACCTGTCAAGTGTTCCAAGGGAAGAAATAGCATTTAGTACCTAGTTTCAGGATGATTAGAAGCCAGACTTTCATCATCTTTTACAGTATGGGAATATGTATAGCCCTGTGGGGCTGCAGTTTTAAACTCTGCTTGTATCTAGATTGGGAGATTGGGAGATTTGGAGGTGTTTCCTGAGTGATAGTTGCAAATATTGGGTCCCCATACAAATGAATAAACTTCTTTCTGGGAGTTCTCAGAGAGCTGTAATGAAGGCAAAAGAGCGTGCAAGGATGGTGTTTCCCTGCATACAATACCTGGGAGCACCTTGGTAACCTGCGGATGCTGGTGAAGCCTGGAGCTTGTGAGTGTTGGACTGCCAAGAACTGTATATCCAATTGTTACAGCTGTAAGAGCTTCGGAATGCCAGGGCCGGCAAATAAGGGGCATTCCCTGTGCAGTTTGCATGAACCCACTGGCCTTAGCAGTACAGATGGAGAATATAAGAAGTGGGGATTCCTCCTATGTTGCAGTGGAAAAATGCCTTGATTGCATATGCCTGAGGGCTTCAGTGATGCTGCAATGTTTCTTTTTCTAACATTTTTTTGTAAATGAATAAAACATATATCAATAAGTTATTCCACATAGAACACTGAACTAGATGTTTCCTAATGTGCATTGCATAAACACAGATATGTCTTTTTTGTAATACAAATATTATTTATTAAGGTATTATTGATATACACTCTTATGAAGGTTTCACATAAAAAAAAAATTTGGTTACTACATTCCCCCATGTTATTGTGTCCCCCCAATACACCACTGCAGTCACTACCCAACAGTATAGTAAGATGCCACAGAGTCACTAGCTTACATTCCCACCAGCAGTGTAGGAGGGTTGCCCTTTCTCCACATCCTAGTCAGCATTTGTTGTTCTTAGTCTTTTTGATACTGGTCATCCTTACTGGTGTGAGGTGATATCTCAGTGTGGTTTCATTTTGCATTTCCCTGATAATTAACAATGTGGAGCATCTTTTCATGTGCCTGTTGGCCATCTGAATTTCTTCTTTGGAGAATTGTCTGTTCAGATCCTCTGCCCATTTTTTAATTGGGTTATTTGCTTTTGGTGTGTTGAGGCATATGTGTTCTTTATATATGTTGGATGTTAACCCCTTATCTGATATGTCATTTACAAATATATTCTGCCATACTGTAGGATGCCTTTGTGTTCTGTTGATGGTGTCCTTTAGTGTACAGAAGCTTTTTAGTTTGATGTAGTCCCATGTGTTCATTTTTGTTTCCCTTGCTCTAGGAGATGCATTCAGAAAAAAGTTGCTCATGTCTATATTCAGGAGATTTTTGCCTATGTTGTCTTCTAAGAGTTTTATTGTTTCATGACTTACATTAAGGTCTTTGATCCATTTTGAGTTTACTTTTGTGTATGGGGTTAAAGAATAGTCCAGTTTCATTCTCTTGCATGTAGCTATCCTGTTTTGCCAACACCAGTTGATGAAGAGGCTGTCATTTCCCCATTGCATGTCCATGGCTCCTTTATCATATATTAATTGACCATATACCTTTGGGTTTATATCTGGGCTCTCTAGTCTGTTCCATTGGTCTATGGTTCTGTTCTTGTGCCAGTGCCAGATAGTTTTGACTACTGTGGCTTTGTAGTAGAGCTTGAAGTTGTGGAGCATAATCCCCCAAGCTTTATTCTTCTTTCTCAGGATTACTTTGACTATTTGGGGTCTTCTGTGGTTCCATATGGATTTTAGAACGATTTTCTCTAGTTCTTTGAAGAATGCTGTTGGTATTTTGATTGGGATTACATTGAATCTGTAGATTGCTTTAGTCAGGATGGCCATTTTGACAATATTAGTTCTTCCTATCCATGAGCACGGGATGTGTTTCCATTTATTGGTATCTTCTTTAATTTCTCCCATGAATGTCTTGCAGTTTTCAGAGTATAGGTCTTTCACTTCCTTGGTTAGGTTTATTCCTAGGTATTTTATTATTTTGATGCAATTGTGAATGGAATTGTTTTCCTGATTTCTCTTTCTGCTAGTTCATCATTAGTGTACAGAAATTCAACAGACTTCTGTGTATTAATTTTGTATCCTGCAACTTTGTTGAATTCATATATTAGATCTAGTAGTTTTGGAGTGGATTCTTTAGGGTTTTTTATGTATAATATCATGTCATCTGCAAACAGTGACAATTTAACTTCTTTACCAATCTGGATGCATTTTATTTCTTTGTATTGTCTTATATCCATGGCTAGGACCTCCAGAACTTTGTTGAACATATGTGGAGAGGGTGGGCATCCTTGTCTTGTTCCCAATCTTAAAGGAAAGGCTTTCGGTTTCTCACCGTTAAGTATGATGCTAGCTGTGGGTTTGTCATATATGGCCTTTTTTATGTTGAGGTACTTGCTGTCTATACCCATTTTGTTGAAAATTTTTATCATAAAAGGATGTTGAATTTTGTTGAATGCTTTTTCAGCATCTATGGAGATGATCATACGGTTTTTGTGCTTCTTTTTGTTGATGTGGTGGATGATATTGGTGGATTTTCTAATATTGTACCATTCTTGGATTACTGGAATAAATCCAACTTGATCATGATGGATGATCTTTTTTATGTTTTTGAATTCGGTTTGTTAATATTTTGTTGAGTATTTTTGCATCTATAGTCATCAGGGATATTGGCCTGAATTTTCTTTTTTGTGGTGTCTTGGTCTGGTTTTGGTATTACTGTGATGTTGTCCTCATAGAATGAGTTTGGAAGTCTTCTCTCCTCTTCTACTTTTTTGTAAACTTTAAGGAGAATGGGTATTAGGTCTTCACTAAATGTTTGATAAAATTCAGCTATGAAGTCATCTCGTGCAGGGGTTTTGTTCTTAGACAGTTTTGTGATTACCAGTTTGATCATTGCCAGTAATTGGTATGTTCAGATTTTCTGTTTCTTTTTGGGTCAGCCTTGGAAGGTTGTATTTTTCTAGAAAGTTGTCCATTTCTTCTAGGTTATCCAGTTTGTTAGCATATAATTTTTCATAGTATTCTCTAATAATTTATATTTCTGTGGTGTCTCTAGTGATGTTTCCTTTCTCAATTTTGATTCTTTTTATATGTGTAGACCATCTTTTTTTCTTGACAAGTCTAGCTAGGGGTTTATATAATTTTTTATTTTCTCAAAGAACCAGCTCCTGCTTTCATTGATGTTTTTCTATTGTTTTATTCTTCTCAATTTTATTTATTTCTGCTCTAATCTTCATTATGTCCCTCCTTCTACTGACTTTAGTCCTCATTTGTTCTTCTTTTTCTAGTATAGTTAATTGTGAGTTTAGACTGTTCATATGGAATTGTTCTTCTTTCCTGAGGTAGGTCTGTAGTGCAATATACTTCCCTCTCAGCACAGCCTTTTCTGCATCCCACAGATTTTGCAGTTTTGAATTATTTTTGTCATTTGTCTCCATATATTGCTTGATCTATGTTTTTATTTGGTCATTGATCTGTTCGTTATTTATGAGCATGTTGTTAAACTTCCATGTGTTTGTGGGTTTTTTCATTTTCTTTGTGTAATTTATTTCTAGTTTCATACCTTTGTCGTCTGAAAAGCTGGTTGGTGCAATTTCAGTCTTTTAATTTACTGAATCTCTTTTTGTGGTGGCCTACTATATGGTCTATTCTTGAAATTGTTCCATGTGTACTTGAGAAGAATGTGTATCCTGCTTCTTTTAGGTGTAGAGTTCTGTAGATGTCTGTTAGGTCCATCTTTTCTAATGTGTTGTTCAGTGCCTCTGTCTCCTTATTTATTTCCTGTCTGGTTGATCTGTCCTTTGGAGTGTGTGGAGTGTTAAAGTCTCCTAGAATTAATGCATTGCATTCTATTTCTCCTTTAATTCTGTTAGCATATATAGATGCTCCTGTATTGGGTGCATAGATATTTATGTTTATATCCTCTTGTTGGATTGACCCCTTTATCATTATGTAATGTCCTTCTTTGTCTCTTGTGACTTTTTTTGTTTTATAGTCTATTTTACCTGACACAAGTACAGCAACACCTGCATTTTTCTCCCTATTAGTTGCATGAAATATCTTTTTCCAACCCTTCACTTTTATTCTGTGTATGTCTTTGGATTTGAAGTAAGTCTCTTGTAGGCAGCATATAGATGGTCTTGTTTTTTATCCATTCAGTGACTCAATGTCTTTTCATTGGTGCATTCAGACCATTTACATTTAGTGTGATTATTGATAGATATGTACTTATTGCCATTGCAGGCTTTATATTCATGGTTACTAAAGTGTAACTGCCTTACTCTCTAAGAGTCTAACTCAACTCAGTATGCTTTTACAAACACAATCTAAAGGTTCTTTTTTTTCTTCCCCCTCCTTTTCTTCATTCTCCATTCTTTATATATTAGGTAATACATTCTTTAGTCTTCGTCTATCCCTTTTTAACTCTGGTGACCACTAACCTTAGGAACACTTCAGTCCATGGCAGTCCTTCAAAAATAGACTGTAGAGATGGTTTGTGGGAAGTCATTTCTCTCAGCTTTTGCTTATCTGGAAATTGTTTAATCCCTCCTTCAAATTTAAATGATAATCTTCCCGGATAGAGTATTCTTGTTTGGAGAACTTATGTTTCATTGCATTGAATATATCATGACACTCCCTTCTGGTATGTAAGGTTTCTGTTGAGAAGTCTGATGATAGCCTGATGTGTTTTCCTTTCTATGTGATCTCATTTCTCTCTCTGGCTGCTTTTAATGGTCTTTCCTTATCCTTTATCTTTGCCATTTTAATAATTACATGTCTTGGTGCTGTCCTCTTTGGGTCCTTTGTGTTGGGTGATCTGTGCACCTCCATGGCCTGAGAGATTATCTTCTTCCCCAGATTTGGGAAGTTTTCAGCAGTTACTTCCTCAAAGGCACTTTCTATTCGTTTTTCTCTCTTTCCTTCTGGTACCCCTATAATAGGAATATTCATCCCTTTGTATTGTTCACACAGTATTCTTTCATTCCTAGAGATCCTTTTTTCTCTCTGTGTCTCAGCTTTTTGTATAGCTCTTCTCTAATTTCCATTTCATTTATCATCTCCTCCACCATATCTAATGTGCTTCTGCTTTTAATACACTCCATTGTGTTCCTCAATGAGTAGATCTTTGTCCTAAATTTGTTCCCGAGTTCTTGAATAATTTTCTGTATCTCCAGGAGCATGTTTTTGATTTTTATTTTGAAATCTCTTTCAGGAAGATTTATTAGTTCAGTCTCACTCAATCATTTTTCTGGGGTTGTTGAGATTTTGCTTTGAACCCGCCTTCTTTGACATTTCATATTTGTATGTGGTGCCCTCTAGTGCACATAAGCTCTACTCTCTGGAGCTGCTCAGCCCCTGGAGTGATGTCGGGGTTGCAGGGAAGTGGTGCTGGTGCCTGGGGAAAAGAAAGAGCTGTGTGGTGCTTCCCTGCTTCCTGGCTACTATGCCTGTCTCTACTGCCAGAACTGGTGGGCTGAACCCACAGGTGTAAGCCTCTATGCTTTGTGTTTTTAGCCACTGTAGGCAGGGCTTCCTTCTGGCTGGCCTGACACCAGGGCAGGATTTGCCAGGTGTGGGCTGGCTGGGAGAAAGGCACAGCAGGTAGGGCCTTTGGAGCTGTGTAGCCAGCCAGGGGGCTGGAGCACCTGAGGATCATGAAAGTTCCCAACTTGCTGGGCAAAGTGCACCCAGACAATTCTATTTACCTGTCCTTTCTCCTGAGCAGTAAGCTCTGAGATATCCTTGCCCCTTTAGCATCCCTCTCACTTTTGTGAAGTCTCTCAGACTGCCTGCCTAGATCAGCTGGATATGGATCCCTGTTTTCCTCAAGCAGCTGGAATTTCAGTCTCTCCAGGTATTCCATCTGTCTTACCTTTCCAACCCCACTAATCACCAGAACACCATGCAATGTAGAATCGTGCTCCCAGAGCAGATCTCCAGGGCTAGGTGCTCAGCAGTCCCATGCCTCCAGTCCCTCCCCATTCTTTTTCTCTTCCTCCTGTCAGTGAGTTGGGGTGGGGAAAGGGCTTGGGTCCTGCCGAGTCACGGCTTTGGTATGTTTCCCTCTTCCGTAAGGTGTGTTCTCTTCTCCAGGTATATGCAGTCTAGAGCAGCCTTCTTCCCTGTTGCTCTTTCAGAATTAGTTGTATTAACCATATTTTCATATTATATGAGGTTTTAGGAGGAGGTCTCTGTCTCTCCTCTCATGCCACCATCTTTAATTGGAACAGTTATCTTTCCAGATATTTCTTATAGATATCTGGAGTTAGCATTATAAACCCTTTTGTAATATATCACAGTTTGTGGCACTTGACATCTATCTATGATTAAGGTAAATACCCCTGTCTTCAATCTTATATTTCAGTAATTGTATTTCACATATCCTATGGATACAAATCCACCTATTTGAGTTTCAAACACTATCATACTCTTTTGACCATTTTCCAATTTAAAAATCCATTTCATTTCACAAGAATTGTATTAAAACATTTTCTAAGTCTCTGTTTATACAATTCCCATGCTACCTATAATATCCCTCAAATTTATGAATTTTACTTACCTTTAACTTTTTGCTTAATTTTTATTTTTTAATAAATTTGAGGTATAATTGACATATATTATATCAGTTTTAAGTGTATAACAGTGATTTGAAAATTATATTTATGAATTTTAACCATTAATTTTTACCTGTTTCTTTGAAACTTTCATATGGTTTATTTAAAGCTTTTCCTTTATTTTATTGGGTTATAAATTCATTTCTCTCAAATGAGTTGATATATTTGAAATAACTTTGAAAGGAAATGACTTTAACTTTCATTTTAGTATTAAACAGTATATATAATAATATTAAATAATAATAATTTTAATATTAAAATTTTAACATTTATTCCTCCCTTTCACTTCCAAAATAATATGACTTTACTCGGTCTCATCACCACTTTAAAAAATTCTATAGACTATAATAAAATTGTAAACTTACTGTTAATAAAATTACACATTTTATTTCCATTATTTTGTACAGATCTTTTTTTTTCTTGTACATATTGTCATTTCATTTGTGATAGCGAATGTAAAAGATTTTAGCCACACCATGTTCTTTCTTCAGTGGACTGAGAATATATTACTAGGCTCTAAGGGAGGATTACTGGCACTTACAGTGTATGTGTAATGCTATTTATGTGGCTATAACAGTATTCATGTGGCTCAAAAATGTATGCACTTGATACCAAAGATATTTATAGAGCTTGACTTAGGCATGAGGGGAAAGAGATAGCAGGATCCTTCGAGATTATCTGATCTAGATCTTTGCCTTCAGGCAGGCATGTGTTGAAGCTGTTCAGGACAGATCATTTTCTAATTATCATTCAGGATACTCCATGTTCATTTTTTCTTCTCTTTAAAATTACACAAAGCACTTGTTATTAGGCTGTGTACCTGGTGCCTGGATTGAATGGTTGCCTTAGATAATTTTTTATTGTTGTTTTTTTGTAATTATCCACCTAGAAAAGTTTAGTAGATTTCACTACTTGATAGTTTAAATTGCAATAAAATTAGTATTCTACTGGTTTAAATTTAGGTATTGAAGATAAACTAAAATAGTTAACAAAATAGAATAAATCTTTAATCAGGCTTTAGAAGAGATTCATCCTGGCTCTGCTATTGGAGCCTTGCTACTTTGGATACTCAACATTTTCTTCCCTGGTTGTGTCAAAAATAATGTCTACATTAACTACTTCATAGAATTGTTGTAGGGATTAAATAAGCCAATGCATGTGACAGTGTCAAGAAATCTACAGGGTGCTATTCAATTATAAGGTCTTTTCTCCCTGTCTTTTCTACATCTCTGGCAGAATTTTGTTTACATAGCTATTATAGCACTCAGGACATTGTCTTTTAGTATTAAATGTCTCTTGTTTCCCAACACTAAGGTTGTCAACAATAGAAAGCAAAAGCCCTAATTTATTGTTATATTCCCTGAATGTAAACAAGTACAGTCCATGGATTTAATAACCAATAAATAAATACAGAATAAATATGTGAATAAAATGTGAGATTTCTTTACTGATTACTGGCAAAATTAATTTGTTACTATGCTAAATTGGAAATAGAAAACAAGGACATAATTAAAATAGTTCAAGCTGTTATGTTGCCAGATTTCAATGGTAAAAAAACCCACATGATGTAAATTTGTACTAAAAAAATTGCTGACACAAGTTTTGAAGAGTATACCTATGCTTTAAAACTACTGGAAAGTGATAATGCATTAAAAAAAGAAGTTTATATTATCATTTATGATCATATCTAAAATCCTGTGTACTTTATAGCTGGGCACCAGTTTAAATACTAAGTCACATGCTAACTATGTTGTCTTGGAAAGCTGACACTTTCATGATTCATAAAGGACAAAGATGTCTTCTACTTAATTTCAAAGTATTGTAAAGTGCTAACCTGCTTTGTAACCATCTCAAGCCATTGTTTCAATGCTTCATTCAGGCCTGATCCAAAGAGCACTCAAAGCAGTGGTAATTTAGGAAATTAGAGGCAGAAAATTCAGCAAAAGCAGTAACATGGAGTCTGGTGTAACCGAAATGTAAGAACATCAAGGACCACTTAAAGTATTTGAATAAGCTGATTTTCTTAGCATACTGAGAGAAGTATTTGTCGATATTACTTGAATACTAATAAAATAAAAATGTTATGGTCAGAATGCTTAAGGTATAGGAATATTCTGATGCTCCCAAAAACTATGATATGTAACAGAGTGATAAAAAAATATGAATAAGTATAAGCCATAGTCTACTTACAATGAAGTCAGATTTACACTTGAAATAACATGTTTGGAAGTTGACTGAAATTATAAGTGGGATTTCAAAATATTTAATTCAGAATAATTTTCCTTTCATTTGGAGAGTTTTTACCACAATTCTGAAAGAGGATACTATAGTCAATCGTATTATTGTTAAGAACACACGAGAAAAAGTTACTGAGAGTGTCTTTCCCTTTCTCTACCTCTTATAATTAAATATGGCTCTTTCTCCACCTTACCAAAAGAAGAAAAGAATAAAAGCAAATTGCTTAGTCACATAGTTGTCTAATTCTTTTGATTTGGTTGCTGATAATCACAATGAGCTAGAAGACTACTAATACTGAAGAAAAGAAAACAATAGTAAAGTAAATGATGGCTCATTTATGTAGACATCTTATTCACTTTGATGTTTGATCAGTTGTCCTAAAATAAACCAAAGTTTGTAAATTTTCTTTCCTTTACATCCTTTAAAATGTCTACCTTTATGGCATTTTTATAAGCATATTTACATTTCCTTGTAAAATATTTGCAAGGATTTGTTAATATCGTCCTTGTTGAAAGAACCAGAAAAATTATTTTATGTTCCTCTGGGGTGGCTTTTGCTACTGTAAAATTCTGATTCTTTATTTTCAGAGAAGGAGAGATGAAATACCATGTATTGAAAAACTTTAGCCAAAGTAAGCAGCAAGATAAATGCAAATAATGAAAGAAATATACAAAAGACTGATAACTGAAAATGTAGTGACAAGTGGTATCTCCTTATACATAAGGAGGGAAATAAATATGAGATAGTTAAATGGAAGAATATTCAAGCTGAAGAGTCTAGTTCACTCATACTTAATCGAAAGTTAAGTGAGTTGGCCAATGTCAGAAGCATAATATGAAAACCTAAGTTTCATGATACTCAAGACAGGGTCTGTTCCTCTATTGGACCAGCATGGTTGGAAAGGCTGAACCTTTGTTATGATCCACAATATGACACAGTGTGAAGAGTGTGAGCTCTGGAGCAAGTCTTCTTGAGTTCAGATACCACCTCTTATTTGCCAGCAGTGTGACTTGGGGCAACTGACTTAGCTTCTCTTTATCTCTGTTTCTTCAACTCTACAAGGGTCCTAACAAGAGTATATACTTCAGAGAGTTTTTGTGAATACCTTATGTAATTCATAAACAGTGCACAGGACAGTACTTAACACATAATAAGAGGGTATTCATTTTCTATGGCTGCAGTAGTAAGTAACCACAAACTTGGTAGCTTACAGTTCAAGAGACTAGAAGTCTCTAAGGTGGCAGGGCCGCATTCTTCTCTCCGCAGCTCTCGGGAGAACGTGTTGTCCCTTCTGTTTTCTGGGGCAGTCCGGCACACCTGGGCTCGTGGCTGAACCATTCCGATTTCTGTTTGCATCTTCACGCCATCTTTCCCTTTGTGGTCTCTATGTGGAATCCTCTTTTGCTTCTATTTTTTAAAGACATTGTGATGACATTTAGGGCCCACTCAGATAATCCAGGATAATTTCTTCACCTCAATATTAATAACAGCATCTGTGAAGACACCTTTTCTAAATCAGGTAATATTTACAAATTCCAGGGATCAGGATTTAATGTGTTTGGGTTACCACATTCAACCTACTACATAAGGACATTAAATAATGTTTTGGGGATTTATCTGCCCTATTTTATGACTAAGTTTATCAGAATCGTTTGTCAGAATAGTCCCTGAAGGGCATTAAGAGCTAGGCAAAAGAGAGGAAAAGACCTTAAAATTGGACAGGCTCAGGGCTACCACCAAATTCTTGTTGATAAAGGAAGAAAAGAAGAGCCATATTAAAAAACAATGAAAGGTTAATAAAATCCCTACATCATGCAAATAATAAAACAAAAATACTAAATAGATTTATTGGAATCATGCTTCTCTAACCAATATATCAGTATGTCAGTAATATAGCAAAGCTGTGAAACACTGTCAGATAAATATGATTCATTTTCTTGAAACTTCCATTTTATTTAGTAATGTGAATAAAAACACTTGCTGATAATAAGATCAACTGTTTTATTCCATTACCAATACCATTCAAGAATCCTATTATTTCCATTATTTATTTATTTTTATTTTTTATTTATTAAATTCAAAAATATATTATTTCTGTGTGAGTCTTTGTAGCTGACACTTTAAATATTGCAGAACAATTAGGATGTTTAGTAACCTCTTTAGAAACACCCTTTTTACAAGTGATTTGACATGTGTCCCCAAATTATATTCAGTTTAAAAAAAGATATGGTTTCACCAAAATCCAAAAAAAATCCCTTGATAGCTCACCTCTGGACAGACTTAGAAATAATCATTTTTAAAACTTTTTTTCTTTCTTCTTGAGTAGCTCATCTTAGTATGTCATGTGTCTTCTCAAAGTGAGAAATCATTTCTCTTCTGACTTTTGCCTTGTATCATTAATATAATGTATTAGAGTACAGGTGGTGATTGTCATGACAGATTATATTTCTTCATCAGTATCAATAGAATTAAAGGAGTTCAACTATTGCTCAGTTGACACACTAAAGGTGCACTGACCCTTTTCCAAGTAAATGCCAACTCTTCCTGATTATCTTCTACAATAGAATGGGAAAAGCTAACATGAACAAGATCAGTAATGGCATACCATTCTTCTCCAGTTTGCTAAGCTTCCACTATTCCAGTGATTAACAGCATGGACTCTGGAGCCAGACACCCGGGATGCATATTCTCATTCTACGTCTTATTTCTGCATGACTTTGACCAAGTTACTTAATGTCTGTGCTTCATTTTCCTTTATCAGAAAAGTGAGTTTTAATAGTATCTGCTTCATAGAGTTGTCGTGAGCATTAGACTAGCTAAAATACTTAATGCAAGTAATAAGAGTTCCTGTAAATATAAAGAGCTACGTAAATGTTGGCTATTATCCTTACACCCAAATCCTTTGACTATAGCAATTCTTTAATTAGAAATCATATTTCCTGAGGCCTTCCTGATAGCCAAAACTATTTCAAATTTCCCACTACTTTTATTCAGTAAGATCAGAAATTTCTATTAAGCATGTCCTTTTAAACCTGAGACAGGCAGGCATTTCACACCTCAGCAAGGTTGTAACATTTGTTTGTAATTCCACACCACTGCATTGTGATAGCACTGTGTAATTCTTAACAGAACTAATGCTATTAACTTATTTTTAACTTTCCCTTCATCTTAGACTTTTCACTACTACAGCCCCATATCTGTCCAAGGTCACAGCAAGCCTTTAGTGCCAGTGTTCAGAACTGAAGGCCTAATGCACAGAACCCAGGAGTCTCTTCCATGGTTTTTATCTGAACTGTTGTCTCAGCCTTCTTCAGAGTAGTTAATAGTAACCAGGGAAATGCAATGTTTTTTCCTCTTTAAAACTCTAATGTAAGCTAATAAGCCAGATCTTAAAGAGATTAGTCTTCACAGGTCACTGTGAACCCTCTTTGCCTTTATATATCTTAACATTTGAGTCTGAGGAGATGATTAACTCAATCAAGCATTACATTTCTCTTCCTCACCTTCATTCCCATTGTCATTCTGATATCTTTCCACTGAGATTTGCCCTAAATGATCTGTGGTCTCCATAGCAAACCATCAAAACCGTACACATGTAAGTCAGTACAGTTAGAATATGTGACAGAGAAGCACGATTTTTCATAAAAGACAGTGGTACAAAGGTCTTAAAATTAAAAAATCCCCATATGTTTTAGGAAATAATTTGAGAAAGAGTCACATCATATCTCCACGCTGAGATGAGCCATCCAAAGTCAGTCTTACACACACAGGCTAGAGCTATTAAAGCCCATAGCGAGACCTGAAGTGTGCTCCGCACCTCCTCAGTGTCAGGGGAGCACTCTCTTCCACGTGGACACAGAGTGAAGGGAGGCCTGGAACACAAGCATGAACACACTCCTCACAGGTCATCTGTAGGTCCCTAGGCTAGCAAAACCCAGCACAAGTGTGTTCTTGAACTCAGAGCTATAGAGTTACAGTTACAGCTCAAATGTTTCTGAGGGTCTGGCTAACAGTTCCTAGGCAATCACATGGCCTGTGCTTAGCACTGAACAATTTTAAGTGAATTTGTTAAACATAAAATTGTTAAACGTATCATATGTGATCAAATTGTGCTGAGATATGCAAAAATTAAGTGTAGGGGGGAGTCATATTCTTGTTTAATGATTTTAATCAACTAGGGTAAGATATTTGCACTTAGAAGATGCTCAATGACTCAAAATTGTATTGAGGGCAACATGCCAAGCTTGATTAAAAAAGGCATTACTAAGCACACATAGAAGCTCCTAGGCTAGCTCTAGGACTCCTCACGACTCCTATATGCTTTAACTTAACATCAGTATATTTATATCCAAGTGTGTCTCCTTCCCAGGGAGTCCTGTGCACTGTGATTGAAAGCTACAGTGATTAAAATAATCACTGGAAAGAATGAATAACAAAACAAGCAAACAGAAGGGGTATTGGTTGAAGCAGAGCCTTTGAAGACACAAAGATTAGCAGAAGGCACAGGGCAAGGAATCTAAAGGTTAGGAGAGAAGAAGAATTTTGTACCCCTCGTTCCCCACCCCCCTCCACTAGGAAGTAAGCCCCCATCAGGAAGAGTCTTTGCCTTTTTTTCCCGGTATAACCAGCACCTAGAGCGGAATCTAGCAATAGTTGGTACTTAATGAATATTTCATAAATGGATGAGCAAAAGAACAAAAGTAGCACAAAAAAAGCAGAATTTGAAGATTAGAAAATTGATATAGCCAGGGACATAGTGAACTGTGCCAAAATAGTCAGGTTGCCAATATAACCAATGCGCATCTTTTCCTAATGTAAGTATTTACCAATTTGGAGGAAGCTATGTTATTCTATAAACATAAAAAGTCACATTCACATAACACCTATTAGCAAGTGCCCAAACCAGCAGTATTACAAAACACAAATGCAAATGATTGAATTGATAAAGTCAAAAAAACTGCAAACAACAATGTCAAAATATTTGCTTTATTTGATTGTTTATTCCGCCCTGGCTCGGAAACATCTCATGGATAGCAACATCTCCTGCCAGATTAAATAAAGACTGTCAATCTCGGCCAGCAAAGAATGCCAGTGTTGTTACTTTGTTAAACCTCCTAAAAAACAGGTAATTTTAGGCAATTTCTCCTCTAGTTTGAAAGAACCATAGCACTGACACTAATTTGATTTTGTAAAATGCTTTCCTTTCTATAATCCCATCAGGCAGGTACACACCAGCAGTTTGCCTTGTCAGACAGCTTACCGTCCCCACTGCCTGTCAGCCCCTCACAAGTGATGGCTCTGAGAGAGAAAGTACATTTACACCTCCATGATTCAACCAACTGGTTTAGAAAAGCACTATTTCTAACAGAGCACAGCTTCCACACAATGAGACAGCCTTGTTCTCTAGTTCCTTGGGCTAGTCTGATTTGTGTTGAAAAGTATTATTTATCTGTATGAACCAACTGAGATCTGGGAAAATGGTACACCAGGCAGAACAGGCAGACCTAAATATTGTAAATAAAATGGTGACAGTGGGAGGTGAGATAATATGCACAAATGTGGGGTCTTAACTGGTCTAAATCTTTCATTTCAAAGACAAGTAAACAATTCCAAAGAGATTATTAGGATTACACAGATAGGAAGTGATAAGAAAACACTGTAAATTGCAAGCCAGGTATTTATGTGATGCATATAAAGGATTGTTTCTACTAAGTTAATGCTTTTCAAACTAGAACTTTGAAGGACTGGCTCTGTCAAATCTGACAGATGCTAGCCACATGTAGTTGAAACTGAAGCCACACTAAGTTAAATTAAAATTCTGTTCCTCAGTAGTATTTACCAGATTTCAAATATCCAATAACCACAGGTGGCTAGTGCTGCATATTGGACAGTGAAGGTATAGGACTTTTCCATCAGCGCAGAAGGTTCCTTAGGACATCATAACTCTTAAGATTCTATTTGACAATGGTTTTATGTTTCTATCAACTTAATTTCTGCAAGTTCCTTCCACCTAACATATTTGACTTTCACATGCAATATCATTTAAAAAATAATTTAATTATCACTGCAACTTCTTGCTTTTGTTTCTGTTCCTACAGGAACAGAGTGACTCTTCATAGGGATACTTCACATCACAAAATAAGCTCTGCATAACTGGATTGTAAAACCAAAGTTTTCGTAACTTACAAATATATAATTTAGTCACCACATCCACAGAAAATGACATGAATATAAATGTAGTTCTCAATTTCAATAAAAATCAAATTTTAAAATACTTTATTTTGATAATCATAGATTCACAAGAAGTTGCAAAAATATGTACAGTAATGTCCTGCATGCTCTTCACCCAGCTTCCACCAATTTTCACACCTTGCATCCCGTAGTATAATATAAAAATGTAGAATTTATTCAGATTTCAACAGTTATGCAGGAACTTCTGCATGTGTGTGTGGGTATGTAGAGCCCTATGCAATTTTGTACACATATAGTTTAGTGTAACTAAACTACACTGTAAGCATCAATAAGGCTATTTAACTATGCCATCACAGGACTCCGTTGAGTTAGTGCCATGTACACTCCACTAGTCCTACAACCACAGCAATCAATATTCATCCCAATCTCTATAATTATGTTATCTAACAAAAGTGATATCAATGAAATCATGCAGGACATGTTATTTTGTGATTGGCTTTTTCATTCAATATAATTTTCCTGAAAGTCATCCAAGTTTTTGTGTGTATCAGTTGTTTGCTCTTTTTTATTGTTGTGGAGTATTCCATGATATGGAAGTACCACAGTGTGTTAAACCGTTCACCCACTGAATGTTCATAAAAGTTTTACTTATTATTGTTCCAAACAGGAAACTTTTATGAACATTTATGTACAAGTTTTCTGCATGTATCTCTGGGATAAATCCAAGAGTGCAACTCCTGAATGATCTGCTCGATTATTTTTAGTTTTAAAAGGAGCTGTCATACTCTGTTCCCCAAGTTATTGTGCCATTTTACACTCAAGCCAACTGTATGAGTCATCTAATTTTGACACATCCTTACCAGCAGTTAGGCTTATCACTATTTTTTAAAATTTAGCCTTTGTGATAGCTGTGTAGTGATATTTTATTGTGATTTTAATTTGTTCTGTACAGGCTAATGATGTTGAATATCACTCCATATGCTTACTTGTCACATGCATATGTTCTTCTGTGAAATGTCTGTGAAATGCCTTTCACTCATTTTCTAATTATATTAAAATCTGTTTTAATTCTTTACATATTCTGTATATGAGTTCTTTCAGACATATAATTTGCAAATATTTTCTCCTGGACTATAATTTGTTTTTTTTATTTTAGAGTTTTCACAAGGTTTTTAATTTTGATGGCTCAATTTACCAATTTCCCCTTTTGTAGATCATGCTTTTAGTGTCAATGTAAGACTCTTTGCATTGTCTGGGGCCCTAAGTATTTTCTCCTATGCCTTTTCTCTGAAGTTTTATACTATTATGTTTTATATTTGGTCCATCGCCCATTTTGAGTTAACTTGCTGTAAGGTGTCAGATCTAGGTTGAAGTTCATTTTTGCCTTTACTTCTCCAATTGCTCTAGGACCACTTGTTGAAAAGCACCACTTCTTAAATTGAATTGTTTTGTACCTTTGTACCTCGTCAAAAACTAATTCTAGTTTCTCTATTCTGTTACACTGATATACCTCTTCCCCTCCAACAGTGCCATACTCTGTTGATTACTGTAGATATAAAAAAGCCTTCATACTGGGACGAGTGGTTCCTCTTACTCTACTCTTTCTATTTTTGTTTTGTCTATCTTAGGGAGTTTCCATAAAAATTTTAGACTGTTAGTCTATATCTACAAAAAAAACTTGATGAAATTTTGATAGAAATTGCATTAAAGTTATAGATCAATATAAGGAAAATTAACATCTTTTTTTATGTTGAGTTTTCCAGTTGATGAACATAATATGCCTCTTCTAGAGTTTATGACTTCTCTAATTTTTTCCTTCAATATTTTATTTTCATTATATGCATCCCATACACGTGTTCTTAGATTTATACCTAGTATTTTATTCCTCAAAAGCATTGTATATGGAGTTGCATCTTAATTGCAGTCTCCACTCATTGTAAATACACAGAAGTGCAGTTAATTTGTGTGTATTGATTTATAGCCTATGACCACACTGATTTTACTTATGAGTCCTAGAAACTTTTCTGTAGATACCTTGGAATTTTCTACATTAGAAATAATGTCATCTGAATATTTCTCCTTTCTGCTCCATCAGTTTTTAAATTTTTTTTGTATCATTAATTGACAATTATATGTGCAATGTTATGGTTACTAAACTCCCCACTTCATCAAGACCCCCCCCCACATACCCTATTACAGTCACTGTCCATCAGCGTAGTGAGATGCTATAGAGTCACTACTTGTCTTCTCTGAGTTGTACAGCCTTCCCCGTGCGCCCCCCTACATTATGTCTGCTAATCGTAATGCCCCTTTTCCCCCTTGTCCTTCCTTTTCCACCCATCCTCCCCAGTACCTTTCCCTTTGGTAACTGTTAGTCCATTCTTGGGTTCTGTGAGTCTGCTGCTGTTTTGTTCCTTCACTTTTTTTCTTTGTTTTTATACTCCACAGATGAGTGAAATCATTTGATACTTGTCTTTCTCCACCTGGCTTATTTAACTGAGCATAATACCCTCTTATTCCATCCATGTTGTTGGAAATGATAGGATTTGTTTTCTTCTTATGGCTGAATAATATTCCATTGTGTATATGTACCACATCTTCTTTATCCATTCATCTACTGATGGACACTTAGGTTGCTTCCATTTCTTGGCTATTGTAAATAGTGCTGCAATAAACATAGGGGTGCATCTGTCTTTTTCAAATTGGGCTGCTGCATTCTTAGGGTAAATTCCTAAGAGTGGGATTTCTGGGTCAAATGGTATTTCTATTTTGAGTTTTTGAGGAACGTCCACACTGCTTTCCACAATGGTTGAACTAATTTGCATTCTCACCAGCAGTGTTGGAGGGTTCCCCTTTCTCCACATCCTCGCCAACATTTGTTTTTTTTTGTCTTTTGGATGTTGGCCATCCTTACTGGTGTGAGGTGATATCTCATTGTGGTTTTAATTTGCATTTCTCTGATGATTAGCGATGTGGAGCATCTTTTCATGTGCCGTTGGTTATCTGAATTTCTTCTTTGGAGAAATGTCTATTCAGATCCTCTGCCCATTTTTTAATTGGATTATTTGCTTTTTGTTTGTTGAGGTTCATGAGTTCCTTATATATTTTGGATGTCAACCCATCACATATGTCATTTATGAAATATTGTCACATACTGTAGGATGTCTTTTTGTTCTGCTGATGGTGTCCTTTGCTGTACGGAAGCTTTTCAGCTTGATATAGTCCACTTTGTTCATTTTTGCTTTTGTTTCCCTTGCCCGGGGAGATAGGTTCATGAAGAAGTTGCTCATGTTTATGTTCAAGAGATTTTTGCCTGTGTTTTTTTCTAAGAGTTTTATGGTTTCATGACTTACATTCAGGTCTTTTATCTATTTTGAGTTTAATTTTAGTATGGGTTAGACAGTAATCCAGTTTCATTCTCTTACATGTAGCTGTCCAGTTTTGCCAAAACGAGCTGTTGAAGAGGCTGTCATGTCCCCATTGTATATCCATGGCTCCATTATCGTATTTTAAATGACCATATATGTGTGGATTAATGTCTGGACTCTCTATTCTGTTCCACTGGTCTGTGGGTCTGTTCTTGTGCCAATACCAAATTGTCTTGATTACTGCAGCTTTGTAGTAGAGCTTGAAGTCTGGGAGCATAATTCCCCAGCTTTATTCTTCCTTCCCAAGATTTCTTTGGCTATTCAGGGTCTTTTGTAGTTCCATATGAATTTTAGAACTATTTGTTCCAGTTCATTGAAGAATGCTGTTGGTATTGTGATAGGGATTGCATTGAATCTGTAGATTGCTTTGGTAGTATAGCCATTTTGACAATATTTATTCTTCCTAGCCAAGAGTATGGGATGAATTTCGATATGTTAGTGTCCTCTTTAATTTCTCTTAGAAGTGTCTTGTAGTTTTCAGGGTATAGGTCTTTCACTTCCTTCATTAGGTTTATTCCTCGGTATTTTATTCTTTTTGATACAATTGTGAAAGGAATTGTTTTCCTGATTTCTCTGTCTATTAGCTCATTGTTGGTGTATAGGGAAGCAACAGATTTATGTGTATTAAGTTTGTATCCTGCAACTTTGCTGAATTCAGATATTAGTTCGAGTAGTTTTGGAGTGGAGTCTTTAGAGTATTTTAAGTACAATATCATGTCATCTGCAAATAGTGATAGTTTGACTTCTTCTTTACCAGTATGAATGCCTTGTATTTCTTTGTTTTGTCTGATTGCCGTGGCTAGGACCTCCACTACTATGTTGAATAGAAGTGGAGAGAATGGGCATCCCTGTCTTGTTCCCGATCTTAGATGAAAAGCTTTCAACTTTTTGCTGTTAAGCATGATGTTAGCTGCACGTTTGTCACATATGGCCTTTATTATGTTGAGGTACTTGCCTCTATACCCATTTTGTTGAGAGTTTTTCCTGTGAATGGATGTTGAATTTTGTCAGATGCTTTTTCATCATCTATAGAAATGATCATGTGGTTTTTGTTCTTCTTTTTGGTGATGTGGTGGATGATGTTGATGGATTTTCAAATGTTGTACTATCCTTGTATCCCTGAGATGAATCCCACTTGATCATGGTGTATGATCCTTTTGATGTATTTTTGAATTCGGTTTGCTAATATTTTGTTGAGTATTTTTGCATCTATGATCATCAGGGATATTAGTCTGTAATTTTCTTTTTAGGTGGGGTCTTTGCCTTGTTTTGGTATTAGAGTGATGCTGGCTTCATAGAATGAGTTTGGAAGTATTCCCTCCTCTTCTATTTTTTTGGAAAACTAATGAGAATGGGTATTATTTCTTCTCTATATCTCTGATAAAATTCAGCAGTGAATCCATCTGGTCTGGGTGTTTTGTTCTTGGGTAGTTTTCTGATTACCGATTCAATTTAATTGCTGGTGATTGCTCTGTTTAGTTTTTCTGTTTCTTGCTTGGTCAGTCTTGGAAGGTTGTATTTTTCTTAGAAGTTGTCCATTTCTTCTAGGTTTTCCAGCTGTTAGCATATAGATTCTCATAATATTCTCTTATAATTCTTTGTATTTCTGTAGGGTCCATCTTTATTTTTCCTTTCTCATTTCTGATTCTGTTTATGTGGGTAGATTCTCTTTTTCTCTTAATGAGTCTGGCTAGGGGTTTATGTATTTTGTTTATTTTTTTCAAGGAACCAGCTCTTGATTTCATTGATTTTTTTCTATTGTTTTATTCTTCTCAATTTTATTTATTTCTTCTCTAATCTTTACTGTGTCCCTCCTTCTAGTGACTTTGGGCCTCATTTGTTCTTCTTTTTCCAATTTCAATAATTGTGACTTTAGACTATCCATTTGGGATCATTCTTCCTTCTTTAAATAGGCCTGGATTGCCATATATTTTCCTCTTAGAACTGCCTTGTTGCATCTCACAGAAGTTAGGGCTTTGTTCTGTTGTTGTCATTGTCTCCATATATTGTTTGATCTCTCTTTTAATTTGGTCACCGTCCCATTGATTATTTAGGAGCATGTTAAGCATCCATGTATTTGTGAGCCTTTTTGTTTTGTTTGTACAATTTATTTCTAGTTTTATACATTTGTGATCTGAGAAGTTGGTTGGTAGAATTTGAATATTTTTTAATTTACTTTTTGATGGTTCTTTTTGTGGCCTAGAATGTGGTCTATTCTAGAAAATGTTCCATGTTCACTTGAGAAGATTGTGTATCCTGCTCCGTTTTGGTGTACAGTTCGGGTGTACAGTTCTGAAGATGTCTGTTAGGTCCATCTGTTCTAGTGTGTTGTTCAGTGCCTCTGTGTCTTATTTTCTGCCTAGCTGATCTGTCCTTTTGAGTGAGTGGTGTGTTGAAGTCTCCTAAAATGAATGCGTTGCTTTCTGTTTCTTCCTTTAAATCTGTTAGCATTTGTTTCACATATGTTGGTGCTCCTCTCTCGGGTGCATACATATTTATAATGGTTATATCCTCTTGTTGGACTAACCCCTTTATCATTTTGTAATGTCCCTCTTTATCTCTTGCTACTTTCTTTGTTTTGAAGTCTATTTCATCTGATACAAGTACTGCAACACCTGCTTTTTTCTCCTTGTTGTTTGCATGAAATATCTTTTTCCATCCGTTCACTTTTAGTCAGTGTATATCTTTGGGTTTGGGGTGAGACTCTTGTAAGCAGCATATAGATGGGTCTTATTTTTTATCCATTCTGTTACTCTCTGTCTTTTATTGGTGCATTCAGTCCATTTACATTTAGGGTGATTATCGATAGATATGTACTTATTGCCATTGCTGGCTTCAGATTCGTGGTTACCAAAGTATCAAATGTAGCTTCTTTACTATCTAACAGTGTAACTTTACTCTCTTGTTAAGCTATTATAAACACAGTCTGAGGTTTCTTTCTCTCCCTTCTTATTGTTCCTCCTCAGTTCTTTATATGCTAGGTTTTTTATTCTGTACTCTTTTACGTTTCATTTGACTGTTTTTGTGGCTAGTTTGTTTTTATTTTTTGCCTTTAGTTAGTATTTGGATGGTCTGCTTTCTTTGCTATGATTTTATTTTCTCTGGTGACATCTTTTTAGCCTTAGGAGTGCTTCCATCTAGAACAGTCCCTTTAAGATATCCTGTAGAGGTGGTTTGTGGGAGGCAAATTCCCTCAACTTTTGCTTGTCTGGGAATTGTTTAATCCCTCCCTCAAATTTCAGTGATAATCGTGCTGGATACAGTATTCTTGGTTCAGAGCCCTTTTGTTTCATTTCCTTGAATATATCATGCCATTCCCTTCTGGCCTGTAAGGTTTCTGTTGAGAAGTCTGTTGGGTTTTCCTTTGTACGTGATCTTTTTTCTCCCTCTGGCTGCCTTTAATACTCTGTCCTTGTCTTTGATCTTTGCCATTTTAATTATTATATGTCTTGGTGTTGTCTTCCTTGGGTCCCTTGTGTTGGGAGATCTGTGGCTTCTATGGTCTAAGAAAGTTTCCTTTCCCAGCTTGGGGAAGTTTTCCTCAATTATGTCTTCAAAGATACTTTCTATCCCTTTTTCTCTCTTCTTCTGGTACTCCTATAATGCGAATATTGTTCCGTTTGGATAGGTCACACACTTCTCTTAAAATTTTTTCTTCCTAGAGATCCTTATATCTCTCTCTGCCTCAGCTTCTCTGTACTCCTGTTCTCTGATTTCTATTCCATTAACAGTCTCTTGCACCTCATCCAGTCTGCTCTTAAGACTGTCAATAGACTGTTTCATTTCTGTCATGTCTCTCCTGCCTTCCTCCCTTAGCTCTTGCGTATTTTTCTGAAGGTCCTTCAGTATGGTTATGACTTTTTTCTGAATTCTTTTTCAGGAAGATTGTTTAAGTCTATCCCACCAGGCCCTCTCTCTGGGGTTGTTTCTGTGATCTTTGACTGGACCTTATTCTTCTGTCTTTTCATGGCAGTAGAAATGGTCACAGGCAGGTGACACATGTGTCAGCTCAGAGAACAAAGTCCCTTCCTGCTTCTTGTTCTCTTTGCCCTTCTCCACAGCCTGTGGTGGTTACCAGGAGGCAGTTTCTGGGATAATCCCCTGAGCTGCCATGTGCGGGGCTGCTCTCAGGCTAGCCTAGAGCATTGCGGGCGTTTGCAGCCACACCGTGTGCGTTCTGCGCCACTTGGTGCCTTCCAGACCTTGCTCTTGCTTCCACAGCCCTTCCCAGTTAGCTGCGCACCCACCAGGAGGAGATTCTGTGTGGTTGCTGTGGGCGAGGTCGCTCTCCTGCTGTTCCACAGCTGTGGCGGATCCCCCCGGACCGTTTGCGACACTGGCCAGGGGGAATGAATCACAGGCTGCTTATCACCATGAGGGGCTTTGGCGGAGTTGCTTTACCTGGCAGCTGGTTAGGGGCCTGAAGTTCCTCAAGATTCCCAGTCTTCTGGGCTGAGTGCACTCGGACGATTTTGTTCCGCTATTGGACCCTTGTCTCTAAGACGTTTTAAAAAGCGCCTGCTTTTCTTTTGTCCAAGGGGTGCCGGCTATGTGGACCCTCTCGCAGTCTCCATCTCAGATCCTGCCCATTTCTCTAATCTCCAGTACACCATGCAATGTGTTTCTGTGCTCCCGATGCAGATCACCAGGGACGGTTATTTGGCGGGCCTCTGCTTCCACTCCCTCCCCACTCTGACTTTTTTCCTCTTGCCGGTGCACTGGGGTGGGGGAGTGCCCGGGTCCCACCTGGTCACAGCTTTGTATCTTATCCGCTTAGTGAGGTGCTGAGTTCTCGCAGATGTAGCTTTTGCCTGGCTGTTGTACTGTATCTTCTGGTCTCTCTTTTAGGAATAGTTGTATTTGTTGTATTTTCACAAATATATATGGTTTTGGGAGGAGATTTCCGCTGCCTGCTCACACCGCCATCTTCCCAGAATCCTCTCCCTTCATGGAATTTTTAACATTCTCTTGTATCCTGAGTTCAGAATGGACCCATTTTAATACAAAAAGCTAAAGTGATCTTTTCAAAGTATTAATCCAATATCATTACTCTTCAGATTGTAACCTATATATAGTGACCCTCTGTATTTAGAAATTATTCCACATTTTTATATGGCATAAAATATGCCATGATCTACTTTGCAGTCGTATTCACAGGCCCTTACATCGCTGCATCCTTCCCACTCCCAGTTAACCTTGCCTGGCCAGCTCCTGCCTCCTGCTGCCCCAGTGTAGTCATTTCTCTCTGGAACTCTGCCATCTGGTGTTCACTCAGCTGTCGCTCCTCTGCTCCTCTGGAATTTGTACTCCCTTCACAGTGACATTCACCACATTCTGTTGTTATTACTTATTTGTCTGACTTCCATTGGGAAATAAACTTCTTCCAGACAAGATTTCTGCCCATTGACTGCTTCAGCTCCACTTCTAGCCCAATATCACAGAGAAATAGCAATTTAGCACTATTTTTTTAATGAAGTGGTTAAAGTATTTTACATGATCTGTGGAATGACAAACTGGCTTAAACCTATAAATATATCATAAAAGGCAATTTTGATGTAATTTCAAGTTCTATAATGAATCTTTATGTTTCACATATCTGGCAGTGGCCTGTGTGAATAGCTAAGGTAAAGCTGGAAGATTGTAAATAAACATATATAAGAACATAAAATACATAGGTAAAAACACATAAGAATTCTATTTGATTATTTATTATTTGCTTTACTTATGTGTTTTATTTATATTTTATATATTATTATTATTTATTTTTCCTCATATAAAATAAAAAATGGATTTTTCTCAAAGTGGTGATTAGGAACAAGGCAGTTCCATTTTTTAGGCCCACTGTCTTTAACATGTGGTTTTCAAGATTGCAATGCGTATTTAAATTAAGCTGACAGAAAAGAAAAATTATAAAGAATGCACATAGGAGTCCAGTCCTAGAAATGGTTCACATCAATTCTGCATATATTATATTGAGTATAATTCAATTATGGAAGCTAGCAAATATTCTGTAGCTAGTTCTCCAGGAAGAAGAGGAAATATGTTTAGTAAACACATCCTGTGTCTGACACAGTCAACCCACCTGGTCACAAAATACCTGTTCAGTGTTGTTCCCATATATAGGACAAAACCAATCCCTTTTCAAAGAAAATAAACAGAAACATCCAGTTACTTCCCCCGATCCAAAGTTCAAGATCCCTAGGCAATTCATTTGGTCTTGGTGAGTTCCTAATTGTCTGAGAGAACCTATAAAACAAAAGACATCTTACCTAACTTTTCACACATCTTGGTTTATATAACTGAGGAGCAAGGGCTAGATAACCACAATAAAGATTCTCATCTGAAGTGGAGAATGAGAGACACTTAAATCACTTTTCCAGGCCAATTATAAAATCCTGTAAGAACTGCTTTTACAGTTGGCGAATCACCTTGCTGAGGCCCTCCTGATTTCCTTCCTCACACATGTTCACGATTGGTGGCTTTTTTTTAAGAGAGATTTTTCCTTATTTGTTACTCTTCAGAACTACATTCTAAGTGGGTGCAATTTGGAGAAAATTACTTATTTAGTAGTGTAAAATTTTTAGTGTTCTTTCTACTTGTGTAACTTTGAACACCAAGGATTGTTTTGAGGTAAAAAAAAAACGCAAAAGGTTTTTTATTCCATGTCTATTGTTTCTTTGACAAAAGAATTCCATCAAAATGTAGTAGGTTTCAGATCTGTTTGCTAGCGTGTAAATGTGCCAGTAAATTCACACAAATATCTCTCAGTGCATGATTCTTACCTCTGCTTTATTTATTTGCTTTATTAATCTTAGGCTCTTCACCCACTTAATTTGACTAATTTTAGGTAAACTGAAGAAAAAGATTCAGATGTGTTAGTATTAGCTTGGGTCATCTTTGTGTTAAGACTAAGACACCTGTTCACCTAAGGAGACTTACTGGGACTTCATTGCTAAATCTTTTCCAACTTCAGATCTTTTTACTTGGATCCAGAAGTGGTTGGAGGCTTTTCCAACCCTATATATTTTTTTATTTCTATATTTTCTCTATTCTTCCTTGATCTTGTGTCTCATCATACCTTGCTAAACACTGCCAATCATAGCTAATACACAGTATGCTTATTTTAACTCCATTTCTCTGAAGTCAGGCTCATTAGTCACATAGTCTTTTGAAAATTTTAAACAGTTTTATGGGCAATAATTCTACTGAATATTTTTCTGTTATATAACAAATATCTTCAGCTTTATAATGTGCAATATCTATTTTCTTACCTCCTATCATCCAGCTATGTCAATGTCATATGCTTTAGGTGCCTGGAAAGGTAGCAGGCCATTTTTGGTTATGTTTTGATATAAGATGATGTAATGCTAGCTGCTCAAATAAATAAATGTACAAAGTCTCAAATATGAGCAGAGTTTATATATCATTCAGGTAAATTCCCAAACTAGCATTCCTTATTGGCCTGTCTTTTTTCGTAGTCTTGATTTCCAAATCAGGGTTTCTTTTATCTTGAGTCTTTGCATTTGTCAACCTCTGGACTTTCATGCACATTGGATCATGTCCAAAGAAAGGAAAAAGTGATGAAGGATAATGTACAAGAAGTCTCATGGGTCAAGCCTAAAAATAGTGCCCAGTGCTTCCACTTACATTGTGTTACTCAATCAGAGTGCATGACCACACCCAACATCAATGCACTCTAGCTGTGCATGCAGGAAAAAAATTAGCAGTTTTGTATCCATTTGTGCACCACTGTATGATTTGATAATACAGTATCAGTTTCCTTCAGAGAAGAATTGCTGTTTTTCTAACATACCCATATTGGGCAGGAAAGCCTGCACGTTGGGAAAGATGTTTTTAAGTCATAGAAGAATTGATGCCATTGTATACAGTCAGTTGCATCTTGATTTGGAAATTGATGGCCAGGAAAATTTGAGCTAGTGCTAATGGACCTAATTACATCTTTAGTCAAGAAAGTGTGCCAGTAGGATCAACATACTTCTTTGAAAAATGAAAAAGTGTTTAGGAAAAGCATAAACAAGAATCTTTCCAGACATGGTTTTACATTAAAACATGTCAATTGGTCTGGATTCTTTATTTTAGAAAAAATTTAAAGCTTTAACTGGGAAAAACAGAGGCATATTTTTGCATGATGTGAACTCAGTTCTGTTTATATTCACCATTGCATTATGCTTGTATGTGTTTTCTTGAATCAAAGATGGAATGGGAAGTTCTGTACTTGAACTGAAAAAGTATGTGTGGATATTATGACATGAGTCATGCAAATTTTTAAACTATTATTTTTAAAAATCCAAGGTGGTATGGTATGGGAGCTATTTTTTTGAAGGGTATTTTCTAGGAAAAGGTATTAAATTTCTGTTGTTAAAATATATCCTTCCTCCAACTGTGTTTCTGGGTAATGTCATGAGTTGAGTATGGACATTCAAAATTTACAGAAGTATTTTTATGCTTTGGTGCTTTTCATTTACTGTTATTATTGCTTATTATTATTTTTAGGTCATATCATGTCATAAAGCTTTTTAAATTAAAAAGTTCAATGGCAAACAATTGTGTTACCACATTCTCAAAATAATATATAAAGAAGTCATCTGACCATAATTAACTTCAGGTTGCCCAAGGGAGTAAGAGAAAATTAGTTTGTTCTGTGAATATTCCTTTTCATATATGCTGTATTTTAAATTCTGTTTTATCTAGGAACTTCTCATTAGAATAAATATGATTAGTATGTAGTCATTGTTTTTAAAGTTTAAATTTCCTTCAGATACATTTGTAATTTAATGAGATAAAATGAACACCTTTCCATTATAACTGTTTCTCTTTCTTATTTTCATGGTCAAAAATTGGCAAATATTGGTAGTTGGCTTGTTTCCACTTTGGATAGCCAATTAAAGGGACATAATCATTTCCTGCTCTTGTGTTTTTAAAGTCAATTTTTATTGGCATTTGGAAAGAAGATGACACTGAAAATTAAAGCCATAAATGTAAACCCAGCAGAATTGAGAGCACTTGAAAATAGCCTGATAGGTCAGAACTAGCTGTGAACTGAGGAGGGAAATTCTCCCTTAGAGGACCTTAAAATCAAAGGCAAACAAATGCATAAACAAGACAAAGACAATGCCTTTAGAGCCACCCAAAGGATTATTGCATTTTGTTTTTTGTAGAGCTTTGAGGAACCATGATTTTTTTTAAATGGGTCTCTCATTTTGAGACCTGAAGTCAAACAACTTTAGAGTTGAATTTTGTCTGGTGTCATCTTCCCTAAAATTTGTTCTTCATCTTAAAAAAATAAGTGGAATGACCTTAAGGTTAGAAATCTGCAATAATGATTCCAATTTCCCCAGCCTAGGCACTAAAACCCTACTGACCACAAAAGTGCTCTGTTCTAGTCCTTAGTGATTTTAGCGTTCTTTTTAAATCATAGACTTTTTCTGTTTGTAGGCCTGCAGTGTTTTAGAAGCTCGGCAAAACTGGTGTTTTGTGACATTCTTCAGAGTGAAAAAGAATATGTCTTTGTCTCTCATATTGGAAGGTTACATGGCTGACACTGTTAATTTTGTTCCGCGAAGTGTCTCTGTCAGGATTTATACTGGGATTGTTTAGAACGGTCATGCCAATAAACAATTTTTACTCAACTGTGCTGTGAGCATTCAAGAATTGAATGACAATGGAGATGTCGTATTAAATCTAATAGTTGTGCAACATATTGCAACATATCTAAATGGGGGTGGAAAACAAGGATTTTGAACTATCAAATTTCACTGTCAAGTGATGCCAGAACTCAACAGTCTAATAGTGATTATAACAGTAATGGATCCCTCTAACTTACAATGACTTCTTCCCAAACAGAGTATTAAGGGATTGAAATAAAGAAGATTTATGTCTTTGAATTAAGGTTGTTTTCTTAATTATTTGTAGATTGATGGTAAAGGAAGCCAAGGAAGAGAAGCTACCTGTAAAAAATGGAATAGCAAGGAATTGGAAAAAATGTTAATAGAAAAGATGCACTAGTAAGCACAGAAAAGAATTCTTCCTGAGAGCATCCAGAGGTAATCCAACACTAAGGATATCTTGGCTTAGTCCAATGAAACCCATTTCAGGTTTCCGACCTGTTGTAAGTTTTTTAAAGCAACTGAGTTTGTCGTAATTAATTATAGCAGCAGTAGGAAACAAATACATCTTTGGATACTTTTCCATTCAGGATTTTCAAAACCCTACTCTATCCATACAATTTGATTTCCTCCATAATATTATAATGTCAGAAGAATATTAAAATATTGAGCCTTGCAGGTAATTCAATTACTTAGCAATTATATCTGAGGTTTAGAAATGCATACATGCACTCAAGTTAATAATCTATAAACTTTTAGCTAGCCTTTCTATTTATATTGAGACACTGATAGTTAATATGTTTTCTTTTTTACATAAGAATCACCATTCTAGGTAAAGTTATATGAAACTTAAGACATTGCTAAGAACTGTAACTTATTTTCATGTAACGAGCACTTATTATATTCCAGCTATTGTTCTAAATACACTATATGTCTCAAATCATGTAATTATCATGACAGTCCTCTATTTATATTTCCCTTTCTTAAGAGAGGACACTACAGTACAATGTCTAGCAACTTAACCATTACAATTAAATATAAAAAACGCGTAGTTAGAATTAAACCAAAGGCAGTCTGTCTCCAGAACTTGACTGACCCACCAAAGCCTTACATATTGTATGTCGTATGCAGATATTGCTGGTAATGCCGTGCAACAAAATATCCCCAAAGCCCAGTGACTTGCAGCAATAAATATTTATTATTCTGGTTTATGGATCTTTCGTTGGCTCTAGTTTGGCTCATCTCAACTAAATTGATTTGGTCTTAGCAGAGCTCAGTTGAGACTCTAAGCTTCTTCTTCATTTGTCTTCATTTTGGGGACCAACAATTGCCCAGGGCATGTTCTTTCCATGGCAGGTGCTAGAAACCCAAATGGTCAAGCAGAACAACACACGCCCATTTAAAAACCTCTGTTTACAACACAAAATTTGTTAACATTTTATTGTCCAGGCAAGTCAAATGGTCATTAGGTTGGTAATAGATATTCTGCTTTAATGATAACCACTCCAAAGGCAAATGATGAAATTAGGAGGATATGTAATTAAGTGCAAGGAGGTAGAAGAGGTTGAGTAACAATGAACAAATCTTCATAAAATCTTTCACATCAACTCTCTACTTCCACTTTTGGCATTTTACCTTTTATCTACAGTTCTTTACAATATTTCACTTTACTTATAAGGAAATAATTTTAACCTAAATATTAGAAATACGTATTTTGAGGTTGTGTTCAGTCAAGTATCAAAGGACTATCAAAGTTCAGATGTATTGTGTCAGATTAGACTTACAGAAATCAGATAGGAGTGATTAATCTTTTAGTTATGTAGCTCCAGTAAGCCAGAAGAAAAGTATCCTTTAATTTTATGTCTGTTTTCAGTCTTCTAAATGAAAATTGCGAGGTGTTAAAAATATATTTATTTACATTTAAGTTTCTTATTTATTGAGATTTGCATATTTCCATCATTTTGTACTTGATCCCTTTACAATGTATTGTTGTCATAAATGCTATTTTGAAAAATAAACACAATGCAGAAAATTATTTTTGGAGAGAGTCTTACTAATAACCTAATTTTTGCCTGACCATTTGAACTTATATTTTTCTTGTATACCATCTCTATACAGTAGAAAAATGAAAGAAAAAAATCATGTACATGGAAATGTTTAAATATTTCTAAGTATTAAAGAAAAAATGTTTTAAGAATTGTTTCTAATTTTATTTTACTATTCCAAAGATTTATATTAATTTTTAATGTGTATGTATAATTTTATCATAAAATATTTTTAAATACTTATATGTAATTAAATCAGTTGAGTAGCAAAATATTTGCTACTTAATATCCTGGCTTCCTTTAGTATATATTTACTTATCCAATAGGATATTGATGTTTTTTCTTCAATTAGTAATCCAATGGAAGAATTTTTTTTGATTGTTTGAATATTTGTTGTATCATAGAGTGCTCAAGTATGACCCAAAGTAGGAGGAAAATGTCTTTCAAACCATAGATAACTAAGCAGCAGGAGTGGAAACATAATGCTCAAGGAGAAATAAAAATTGAAGGGGAAGCTAAAATGTTTTCTAGCATATACTTTTTAGATAAATTACTAATTTATAACTACAAAAATATGTTTCTATAAAAATACTTTGTTATAATTAATCTTATTTAATTACAAAGAATCAAGACTTTCCTTCCCAAGTGAATTTCAGAGACAGGTATGAGAGAATCTAAATTAACTATAGTGTTCATAGTCTATGATTTGATTTTAAATATTCATTTATGTTTATATATGATGTCCTGCCAAAGAAGCAGACTAGGAAGATCCAGAAAAGCCTTTGGATGTTCTTTTTGTTGTCTTATATTGCAAATGAAACACAAATACCTCTGGACTTTATTTAACTTACCCTCTAGGTATGTTTCTCATAGGAAGAGTGATATTAAATTTGACTTATCATATGTGCAGAAAAGAAGTGTTTCAGACAGTTAGGTCCTGAGTGAAAATAAAAGCCTCTTAGGAAAACACTCAGCATGACAGTTTGAGAGCTCTGCTTCTTGTTTATTCTAAAAACTACCTGAGAGATTTTCTTTCCCTGCTCATACTCAACTCTTACCGGTCTTATGATAGACATTCTTAAATACTCAATGGAGCAAGCTGTTTGATTTTATTTCATCCCAGGAATCCTTTTATAGACCAGGAATCGTGATAGGCAGAGTTTGCTTTGTTTTATATGAAAGCTCTTAGAAATACAGTTGGCTCTTGAACAACATGGGTTTGAACAGCACTGTCCACTTACACAGAGATTTGTTTTCAATAAATATACTGGAAAAGTTTTTGGAGATTTGAAACTGTTTGAACGAACATTTTCTTTAGCTTACTTTATTGTAAGAATACAGCATATAATACATATAACACAAAATATGTGTTAATAAATTGTTTATGCTATTAGCAAAGCTTCTAGTCAAGAGTAGGCTATTAACAGTTAAGTTTTGAGAGAATCAAAAGTGATATGCATATTTTTTAACTGCATGGGGCGTGTTGGTGTCCCTGACCTTCACTGTTGTTCAAAAGTCAACTGTACGTTGTGTCGGCTGCTTCTGTGTTTTGTGAAAACAAAATGGAACCATTTACATATTGTTGTAGAAAAAATATTTAGTGCTTGAGTATGGTCAAATCGATTTTATTTACACATTTTCTTCCCTGATTGGATTCTTTTGTTTGTCTTATGGTATAGTCTTAAATTTTATTAGAAAAATGTTTTAAATATTTTATTGGTATATACTTGACATATGACATTATATTAGTTTCAAGTTATAACATAATGATTTAATATTTGTATCTATTGTCAAATGATAATCACAGGTCTTGTTAACATCTGTCACCATACATTGTAACAATTTTTTTTTCTTGTGATCAGACTTTTAAGATCTACTCTTAGCAACTTCCATTTATGCAATATATTATTATTAGCTATAGTGATTTACTAACTGAATTTTAATTTGTATTTACTCATAACAGTGGTGCTTACAATAACCAAGACTTACAAATCACAGAGGCATGAATTTAATGCTGACAATAGTAAAAAACAATATTTTAAATGGAAATAATTATGAAAAAATCTGATGATATCATGACAATAAGATTTAATGTATTATATTGTTTATTAATAAAATCAAGTTCTCTTAAATAAGATCATAATTATAGAAGTTCAAAGTAATCTGGATATTACATACATATACATATAAGTATTTTATATGTATATATACATATACATATATATATATACTCAATGGTGAAGAGGTGAAAAATGTGTATATATTCTGTAGTGGTGCTAGTCTCAGTTCTAAGTGGATTTTGTAGTATTATATAAAAACACTGGGGTACATATTATAATTTCCCCTTCTTTTCTTTTAACCAGGTGAATTGAAAACAGAGAGAGTTAAATAAGATTACCTGGTCAAAAGGTAAAAGTTTATCAGTGTTGTGCCTGCTCTTAAACTAAAGATGTCTGTGCTTTTTGAATATTATCCACTACATTATGTTGCTCCTCCTTATAAGAGAACTATCATTTCCAATAAATTATATTCATGTATAATGTTTTATCAATATTCTTTACAATGTTTAAAGAAAAACAGAGACCAAGTTGTGGGGTAAAGTTCCAATAATTTTCCAGACTGAAGACTTCACATAATTTAGATAACTGGAGGAAAATAATCAATTAATATAATGAAATGATAAAGCATTACACATATAAAAACATTGAACGGCAAGATGTATTGCTTTTTTCACTTGTTCGCTATATATTCACCCATTTATTTAATGAATACATATTGAGCACTTGCTCTGTGCTAGATGTATTCTAGGGTGTCAGTGGTGAAGAAGATTTGGCTCCATAAAATTAAGCTAACTGTGTGTTGGAAAGAAGGAAAACAAACAAGTAATCCTCTGGATTTCTATGAAAAATACCATGAAAGGAATATGATCAGAGTCATACAGATTGATATTTTGGTTAGAAATGTCATGCAGGTCTGCTTTGGGAAGAACACTTTGTCCAGAATTAACCTATGAAGGTGAAACACAGATGTAAAGAGTGAAGTCTATACAGATGAAAGAGAACATAAAAGTGCATCAAAGGTGAGCCTAAAAAAGAACAAGAAGTCACGTCCTATTTTGAAGAGTTTAGAGAGGTTGTCAGAAGCCAGAGCATTCATGTTCTGTGTGTGTGTGTGTGTGTGTGTGTAGAGTTTTTTTTTCTTGTAATACATTGTTATTAAAAATGAACAAGTATTTTCTGATTTTAGTGTTTCTGTTATGTTCATTACTATTTCTCTATGTTAATGATATAAAATATGTAGGTGAGTTTTTAGTTCTCAGAATTAAAAATGAAAACTGACAGCAATTCAGTGTGTACTAGGCTGTTCTAAATTGTCTTACATATTTTAATTAATTTATTCCTCATAAGAACTCTTAGAGATAGCTGTTGTCATTACACAAAAAATTAAGAAAAAATCATTAAGAAAAAATGCCCAGGAGAGTTTAATAACTTGCCCAGAGTTACCACTGCAAGTGGCAAAGGTAGATTTTGTACCCAGTCCATCTGGATCCAATGTTTCTGCTCACTCTTCATTTTTCCCTTCTCTTTTTCCCTCTTCCTCATCTTTCACTGTAAACATAAATTTAAAAAATACAAAAATGCCTATAATATTTTGAGGCTTAATAATAAATACCCACAACTACCACTAAACATAATAAATATAATATCACCATTGCAATCAAATTTCTCAGAGGTTCTTTTCTAAAAGGATCCTCTTTTTTTCTCTTTGCCCTAAAAAATCCAGCATTCTGTATTTATCCTCTTATATTGTTTCATAGTATTATGGTATATGTATGCATCTTTATTTAATTTAAAATTTTGCACAGTTGATCTTTATTTCAATATGATTATACATATGTGCTCTTCTGTGACTTGATATTTTTCATTAAATATCTTTTTAAGATTTCTCTATGTTCATGAATATGAATGCAGTTCATTATTTTTCACTATTGAATACTATTTTGTTGTATAAATCTATAAAAAATCTTCTTTATTCAAATGCTAATATACACTTGGTTCTTTGTAGTGTTTGTCTTTAGAAATATAAAGCTAGAATGTTCATTCTTGTACGTTTCTATTGGCACACATATGCAAGAATATTTCTAAGAATAAAATTGCATACCTACAACTTTATTTAGTAATCCCAAGATTTGTTTTAAAGAGTGTTTCTATCAATTTATATTCTGCCTACACTATTTATTGCTCTATCCTTTACTAACACTTGTTATCTATCCAGTTGTTTTTGGTGCTTACTGTTTTTCAATCTTATAGAAAATAAGTGGTATCCAGTGGTATTTAGTTTGTGTTTTCCAGATTGATAATGTAGTTGAATTTTTTCTTCATCAGTTGATTTTTTATAGATTTATACAATTGTGAAATATTTTAAATGACTTTAGCTCAATATTCTCTTATAGTGCTTGTATTTCTTTTACCAATAGATAGAACACTTAATATATTGTAAATACTAAAACTTTTAAGTTCTATGTAAAGAGAATATTTCTCCCAGTTTGTGTCCTGTCTTTTAAACAATTGTTTCTTTTTTCATAATAAAAAGATGCTCTTGACTTCAATGTAGCCAAATTTATCATTTTTTAAAATGATTTGTATAGTAAGTCTAAGAAATTCTTCCATAGGCCCAAAATCATTTAAATATTTTCTCATTTGGGGGAAATTTAAAATTTTTGATTTTCTTAGTAAGTTCTAATCTACCTAAAATACTTATTTTTTTTTATTATGTGGGAGATTAGAATAAACAAAGAGAGAGGAATTTAAATACAAAACAAAATTATGGAAAAGGAAAGAACAAATTCTATTCAGATACAGTAGATGGATTATTCAGTATAAGTTAATGGCTATTTCAGGAGACTTCAAAAAAGCACTAGAAAGGTAACTAACTGATCTTAAATATGAGATAAGGAGATATTTTTTTGCAGTATACAATGTGGTGTTTTAAAAGTTTTGAATAGCCTACATTATAATTAAAATAGTCCTGTAAGAAGGTTAATTTAGCAAAGTTCTGCTTATTTAGCTTGAATAAAACTAAATGAAAATACATATGAATCAAGGCACTTCCAAAATTCAGGAAGAAATAATGGGCAGTGAAATTGGAAGCAAAAGTACAGAGAAATTTTTAAGAAAGTATAGATAAAAAGTAATTATGATTATATATTTGTAATAAGGGAGAATAAAATTTGTTTACCAGATTTATAGGCTATATGAACAGTAAAATAGAGGCTCAATTAAAGTAAGAGCAAAGGATATTTGCCTGGAGTTATTTGTGGCTAATATTAAGAGAATAAAGGAGGGTGGAGAAAGCATGGTAGAAAGTTACCTGGAGATAAATACCATGAGTGTTGGATAGTGTTTAAGGCCCAGAGTAGTTAACGTTGATGAAATTTTTATGTATCTGTGTGGTGATTATATATGTATATATTTTATCTAGAAAATTTAGAGGCAGAAATTCTCAACTGCTCAAAAATAATTCAAAAGATGTGCTCATAGTTAAAGTAAAAATCTTCCTGGGATTAAAGTAGAAAATTCAAGCAGATGTTCTTTCTGTAGTGTTGCAACTAAGCTACATAGCTAAGGCGAAGTTATAAAATGCAGCATTCCTAAAATCTATGTATTCCATTTCTCATAGAACAATTAAAGGGAAATTTGAAAATATTAATTTCTAAGAAAATAGTTTGTGTGTTCTAATGTCTAGGAGCAAGAATAAATAAAGAACTATAAAAACTTCTGGTTTCCAGTTCTTCACATAAGGAGCTTGAAAGTCATTCACTATGTTCTAGTCAGTAAAAAGTTGAACGCACAGAAATAATCAACAATGCTTCTTGGTTTTCTAATATAGGTGAGTAAACAGCGAACTTCAGCCTCCAAATTTGGAGGGATAGACGGAACAATACATGGAGTCACAGTTTACCAGAGCAGAAACTCACAAGCAGAAAACTTCAGAACCACTGCTTGAATGAGAACATCTGAACTATAATTGACAAATTATGGTTGGTTGATAGAGGACAATTGTGAATGTTGCAAATTCCAGCAGGACCGAGTTATAGGGAGGTGTCCACACTTCTGAGAGTTTTACTTTCAAAATATTGACCAAGTTTTTACTGTAAATAATGCATAAAAGTCCCCTCATATTTTCAGCAGGGAGAAAGGGAAAGGAACTATTTTGAAATATGACAGAGTACTCAGTTCTTCTTAAAAAGGTCTACTCTCAGAGAAAGATAGTTTACCAGAGCTTAGCCTGTTGTAGCATTATCAGAGCTTAATTCCAAACCACTCCAGCAATCCTGACCCACGTAAGGTAGAGGTGGATGATTGAAAAGCACTGTGAAGTCCACAGTCCATAGGTACAAGCTCATTAAAAGACCAACACCTAATCACTGGACTATAGAACACTTTCCTCCCCCCAAACCTTGCCCTCACATTACTAAAGGCTTATTTACAGCAGTTCTTTTTGCTCAGTATACCAGCTACCAAGAAAAATCTACAAGGCACACTAAAAGAAAAAAAACCCAAAACCTACCCATAATTGAAGATACCGAGTGAGTGTAAGAAGCAAACATGTCCAGGATGTTGGATTTATCAGACCAGGAATTTGAAACAACTGTGATCAATATGTTAAAGGTAGAAAGCATAATAATAGAGTAGAGAACATAGAGTAGAGAGCATAAAAGGAAAAATAGCAATGTAGGCAAAGAAATGGAAATTCTAAGGGAAATCTAAAAAGAAATGCTAGAGATAAACTGCAACAAAAATGAGAATGTCTTGGATGAGTTTAAGGGTAGACAATGCAGCTGAGGAAAGAATCTCTGAGTTTAGGGTTATTCTGAAAAAAATCTCAAACACTGAAAAGCAAAGAGAACAAAGGCTGAAAAAAAAAACCCAGTACATACTGTACTTTTTAGAGCCGTTTTAGGCACACATCAACAGTGAAAGTAGGGTGCAAGGATTTGCCATGTATTACCTGCAGGAACATACGCATAATCTCCTCCCCTATTACGAATATCTTATGCCAGAGGGGTACATTGTTACAAGTGATGAATCTACATTGTCATCATGATTACTCGGAGTCCACAGTTTACATGCAGGCTTACTCTGAAATTGTACATTCTAGTCATCTGGACAAATGTAATGATATGTATCTACTATTATAGTTTCATACACAATATTTTCACTGCCCTGAAATTCTTCTGTTTTTCTTTTTTTAAAGAACTGATCAATGATCTAAGCACATCGAGGCAGGGTATAGAATTTTCTATAAAGGACATAATTGATTGGTGATTAGCTATCTTGATCAAAAGGTACAGGTGAAGAGAAGGTGAATGTATTATCAAATAAACAAATCTGGGGTTAAATAATTAGAGACTTAATTTAAAAAAAGGCTATTACAATACAGAGGAAGCTCTGATTTTAGTAATCTGCGAATATCTCAAAATCTAACAAGAACAAACTTCTCTTTTATGTGTACCCATAAGCAGGGCTGGCAGGGATTTAAAGAGGAGAGAGCCCTGTGAATGTGCAGGTGGCACGTCAGGATGCAGCAACAAGAAGTGTTTCTCTGTGCGGTTGACTGACTCTCACAGTGAGCTGGTAGGGCAAACATTCTGCACCTAGCACTTCAGTGCTTGCTCAAACTTGGAGGCAAGCCAAAGTTTAGGGGCTTGTGAAGAGAAGAGAAGCCTAATTAAAGTTTGATCATGCCAAAGTTCAGTGGATAAGTGTAGGATAAATGTGAGTATTTGGTCAGTAGGTGATAGAGAAAAGTGATACATAGTTTTATTTAGATATACTATGTGCCCAGTTTGAGATCTTTAATGTGGAATAAAATAATGAGGTAGATGCAGGGTATGTCCTTGAAATGAGGAAATCAAAAAGGTTTTATTTCCTAATACAAGTTTCCAGAATACAAGATTCCTCTATACAGAATTTGTGACAGTATCTGTTCACACATTTTACTTATTTGCTTTCTATTTGATACTTCAGATTTCAGTCATGCTGAATTGATCTGGGAAAGTTCATAGATCTAAAAACTTGAGCCATAGTTAAATTAGTATAAAATAAGTATTAGTTATTGCATACATACATATACATATGTTGGCAGAATTCAGACACAGATTAACTCAAGGAAATGAAAAGGATGTGGTTACCATAGAACTTAGAAACGAATGTGGTGATTTATAAACATAAAAAGACTATTTCTAGGCTTCATATGCCTCAACAACAAAAAGCCAAATAATTGAAAAATGGGTAGAGGAACTGAACTGACATTTTCCCAAAGAAGAAATACAGGTGACCAACAGTCACATGAAATGAGATTAAGGTGGAAAAATATGTCTCAATATTAGCCAAATAAACTGATGTTTTGATGGTAAGAAAATGGATGAGATGTACCGAGCTGTGTTGTCCAATGGGACAGTAGTAATGAAATGTGCTATGAAGCACTTGACATGTAGATAGTGGGTCTGAAGAACTGGATTTTTAATTAATTTTTTAATTTTAATCTAAATCTAAATTTAAAAACTGATATTCTACTCAGGTATTGCAGTATCTTTACATATGTGCTGACTTTGGTATTTAAGTTTACTTTTTCAATAGTAAATTTTACTGATATCTGTAATGGTTAAATTTTATGTGTCAGCTTGCTTTGGCTCTATTACCCAGTTTATAGAAATCTTTCTAGACATTTACAGTTGCATAGTTATTTAATCAAACAATGATCTAGGAGTTTCCATAGAAGTATTTTGTAGATGAAGGAAACATCTACAAGAAGTTGACTCTAAGGGAGATTATCCTCTATAATGTGAATGAACTTTATCCAATCAGTCAAATGGCCTTAAGAGCAAAAGATAAGGTGGCACACAGAAGAAGAAATTCTGTTTTGAGACTGTAGCATCACCTTTTGTCTGAATTTCCAGGCTGCCAGACTTTACTGCCTTTCCTACAGAATTCAGACTGACCAACTGCTACAACAAGCCAATTCCTGAAAATACGCATTATGATATATATATTGTTTTATGTAAAATATATTATTAAAAATAAGTATTTTGATAAAGGGCTTGTATCTAAAATATACAAAAAATTCTTAAAGCTCAACAATAAGAAAACAAACAACACAAATAAAAATGGGCAAAGAGCTGAACAAAGAAGATGTACAGATAATAAATAGGTATATGAAAAGATACTAAAATATTTTGTCATTAAGGAAGGAATTGAAGATTAAATAATAACAACGTATTTACACACACCTATTAGAATGACTAAAATCAAAAAAACTGACAATACCAAATGCTGGTGAGGATATGGAATAATAGTAACTCAATGCTGGTGGGAATGCAAAATCATATAGCCACTTTCAATAATGATTGGACAGTTTTTATAAGCTAAACATGGTATTATTATGCAATTCAGCATTTTCCCTCCTAGGTATTTACATAACTGACTTGACAACACTTATTTACGGAAAAACTTAAAAGTGAGTATTTAGAACAGGTTTATACACAATTGTCAAAACTTAATGTGTCCAAGATATTCTTCAATAGGTAAGTGAATAAACAATCTGTGGTACATCCATTAAATGGAATATTATTAATCAATGAAATAAATGTGTTAAAATCCACTTAAATACATGGATGAACCTTAAATACATATTGGCAAGTGAAAGACGAGGGCCTGGAAAATGCTGTATGAGTCCAACCATATAGAATTCTTGAAAACCCAAAATTATATAGTAAAATGATCAGTGGTTTCCAGGGGTTTAGAAGGATACTAGGGAAAGTTAAATAGGTAAAACTTGGGGTTTTTCAAAATGGTGGAATTGCTGTCTTGATAGTGAATTGGTGGATGCATGATATTGGTGGAAAGGATTAGGGTTAGGGTTAGGATTAGGAAATTAAGAGTGCCACCCAGTCACTTTGGGCTCTTCATGTCTCTGCATTAATAGGCAGAAAAGGGATTTACTGTATGAGCAGGGCAATTGATTCTGATTACCAAGGGGAGATTGGGCTGCTACTATACAACAGAGGGAAGGAAGATTATGTCTGGAATACAGGAAATTCCTTAGGGTGTCTCAACATTACCAAGCTCTGTGATTAAAGTCAATAGAAAATCACAACAACCCAATTAAGGCAGGACTACTAATGTCCCAGACACTTTAGGAGTAAAGGTTTGGATTACCCCACTAGGTAAAGAACCACAACTAGCTGAGATAGTTGATGAGAGAAAAGGGAATATCAAATGGTTAGTGGGAAAGGTAGTTATAAATACCAGCTATGGCCACATGACCAGTGGCATAAACTAGAACTGTAATTATTATGAATATTTATTCCTTATTTTTCATGAATGTTTGTGTATGTATTTAATATACATCAGATATATTTGTTTTCTTCTCTCTTATTCTACATCATATAAGATGTATTAATGATAATTAACATCACAATATTTAAGTTACAGGATATCTATGAGGAGACAACATTACCCAAGTACTGTGCATACTCCTTTGTGAAAAGGGTTAATACATTTTTGGTTGTATGCAGGATAATTGTATCATGCCATGTAGAAATATGACTTTGCTATTTGACATTATTTGGACATTATTTATGGCTTAATGAAATGAATATAATTACCAAGTTAGCAAAGGGTGAACTGTGCTGATTATTTTAATACACCAACTTAGCTAGGCCATGGTACCCAGTTATTTGATCAAACACTAATTTATCCTTTTATGTGAAGGTATTTTGTAGATGTTAACATCTACAATCAGCAGATTTACAGTAAAGGAGACTACTCTCTATAATGTGGATGAAAATCATCCAGTAAGTTGAAAGGGCTTAAGAGCAAAACTGGGAATTCCTTAAGGAAGAAGAAATTCTGTCTCAAGACTAAAACATCAACTCCTACTTGAGAGTTTCCTGTCTGCTGTCCTGACATGCAGATTTCAAACTTAGCAGCATCCAAAACTACATAAGCCAGTTTCTTGAAATGAATCTCTTTAAACAAACATGCACACACACACACATAACACACACAAATTTTGTTTACTTACTAGTTTTGTATATCTGGATAACTGGATAACTGACTGAGTGATAGTTTCTAGCCAGGGTAATTAAGTAAGAAAAAGAAGTAAAAGCATTAGCATTTGAAAGAAAGGTGAACTGTCTCTCTTTGCAGGTAAAATCATCCTGTATATAGAAAAGTCTAAGGAATCCACTAAAAATCAAACAAAACATTAGTACTAATAAACAAATTCAGCAAGATTGGTGAATACAATACAGATGTAGAAAATCAATTGAATATCTAGCCATTTGGAGTGAATATTCCAAAAAGTAAATTCAGACAAAATTTCCCCTTATAATACCATCAAAAAGAAAAATTATGTAGGAATAAATATCACAAAGGAAGTTCCAAACTTATCCTCTGAACTAAATAAAGCAAAAACAATAAAATGTCAAAAGAGATTAAAGAAGTGGCTGATGGAAAAAGAAACAATACCTCCCCCATATGCTACCTATAAGAAACTCTTTTCAGACCCACAGAAACACATAGAATGAAAGTAAAGGGATGGAAAAATATATTTCAGGTAAATAGAAAAAAAAGCAGAAGAAGCAATACTTATATCAGAAAAAATAGACTTCAAAACAATGAAAGTAATAAGAGACAAAGAAGGATATTACATAGTGATAAAAGGATCAGTCCAACAAGAGGATTTAGTGATTGTAAATATCTTTGCACCCAACATAGGAGCACCTAAATACATGAAGCAAATACTAATAGACCTAAAGGGAGAAGTAGACAGCAGCACAATGTTACTAGGGGATTTTAACACTCCACTTACATCAATGGATACATCATCCAAACAGAAAGTAAATAAGAAGGTGGCATTAAAGGACACATTAGACCAGATGGACTTAATAGATACATATATAAACATCCCCCCAAAGGGTAGCAGAATACACATTATTCTCAAGTGCACTGGAAAACATTCCACAATAGATCACAAATTAGAACACAAAAAATTCTCAAGAAATTTAGGCTTGTAATTGCATTAAGTATCCTCTCAGGCTATAATGGTATAAAATTAAAATTAATTACATGCAGAAAAACAGAAAAAACACAATCATATGGAGGCTAAACAATATGCCTCAAGGTAATCAGTGGATCAATGAAGAAATCAAATGACACATGGAGACAAAGAAAACAAAAATATGACAAATATGATAGAGTTCAAAATTTGTGGGTTACCGCAAAAGCAGTTATAAGAGAGAAGTACATGGCAATAGAGGCCCACCTCAAGAAACAAAAATCTCAAATAAACAGTCTAAACTTAAAACTAAGAAACCAGAAAAAGAAGAATAAATCAAACACAAAATACAAGGAGAGGCCTAGTAAAGATCACAGCAAAAATAAATAAAATAGAGGAGAATAAATCAATAGAAAAAAAATCAGTGAAACAAAGAGCTGGCTCTTTGAGAAGATAAATAAAATAGACAAACCCCTAGCCATATTTATCAAGGGAGAGTACTGAAATAAAATCAGGAATGAAAAAGAAGTTACAGGTAGAGGATTAAAGATGGTGGCATGAGAGGTGAGACAGAGGTCTCCTCCCAAAACAGCATATAATATGAAAATATAATTAATACAACTAATCCTGAAAGAGCAACAGGAAAGAGGGCTGTTCCAGACTGCAAACACCTGGAGAAAAGAATAGACCTCATGGAACAGGGTAATGTACCAAAGCCATGACCTGGTGGGCCACAAGCCAGTCCCCCACCCCAACTCACTGGTGGAAGGGAGAGAAACAGAGCGGGGAGGGAGTGGAGACCTGGAACTGATGAACATCTAGCTCTGGAGATCTGCTCTGGGAGCACAAATCTACATTGCAGTGCTCTGGTGATAAGGGGGGTTGGAAAGCTAAGACAGGCAGAATACCTGGAAAGACTGAGATTCCAGCTGCTTGTGAAAACAGGGATCCATATCCAGCTGCTCTGGGACAAAAGAAAGGTGGGCAGTCTGAGAGACTTCATAAAAGTGAGAGAGCTGCTAAAGGGGCAAGGATTGCAGAGAACTTACTGCTTAGGAGAAAGGACAGACAGACAAAATTGTCCAGGTGCACTCTGCCCAGAGGTTGGGAACTTTCAAGATAGTCAGGCACCCAAGACCCCTAGGTGGCTACACAGCTCCAAGGCCCTGCTCCAAGATATGCAGCCTGCTGCACACTCCTCCCGGCCAGCCCACACCTGGCTTGCAAAATGGCAAACCATGCCATGGCATCAGGCCAGCCAGAGGGAAGCCCCACATACAGCAGCTACAAAAAAAAAAGCATTGAGGCTTATACCAGTGTGGTTCTGGCAGTGGAGACAGGCATAGAAGCTGGGAAGCAGGAACACCCCCAGGCACAAACACCACTCCCCTGTGATGTCTGACATTGCTCCAGGGGCTGAGAAGCTCCAGAGAATTGAGCATCTGGCACTAGAGGGCACCACATACAAATATGAAACATCAAAGGAACCTGGTTCAAAGCAAATCATACATACACCAGACTAAGAGTCAAATGAAACCGACCTCATGAATCTTCCTAAAAGAGATTTCAAAATAAAAATCGTAAACATGGTCATGGAGGTACAGAAAAAATTTAAGAGCCCAGGAATGAATTCTGGTTGGAGATTGAATCATTATGGAACACAGCATCAGAAAGGAAAAATACAATGGAAAGTTTTAAAAGCAGATAGATATGGTGGAGGAGATGACAAATGAAATAGAAATTAGAGAAAAGAAATACAAAGAAGCTGAGGCACAGAGAGAAAAAAGGATCTCTAAGAATGAAAGAATATTGAGAGAACTGTGTGACCAATCCAAACAGAAGAATATTCATATTATAAGGGTACCAGAAGAAGAAGAGCGAGAAAAAGGGATAGAAAGTGTTTTTGAGGAGGTAATTGCTGAAAACTCCCCCAATCTGGGGAAGGAGATGGTCTCTCAGGCCATGGAGGTGCACAGATCTTCCAACACAAGGGACTCGAGGAACGCAGCACCAAGACATATAGTAATTAAAATGGCAAAGATCAAGGATAAGGACAGACTATTAAAAGCAGTCAGAGAGAGAAGTAAGATCAAATACAAAGGAAAGCACATCAGGCTATCATGAGACTTCTCAGCAGAAACCTTACAGGCCAGAAGGGAGAGGCATGATGTATTTAATGAAAGGAAGCAGAAGGGCATTGAACCAAGAATACTTTATCTGGCAATATTATCACTTAAATTTGAGCAAAGGATTAAGCAATTTCAGATAAGCAAAAGAATTTACGTCCCACAAACCATCACTACAGTGTATTTTGGAAGGACTGGTATAGATGGAAGTATTCCTAAGGTTTAATAACTGTCACCAGAGGTAATAAAACCACAGTTAAAAAAAAGAACAGTTAATTACTAAGCAAATGTAAAATTAAATCAAATATCCCCAAAGTCAGTCCAGGGATAGACAAAGAGGACAGAATGTGATACTTAATACATAAAAAATGGAGGAGGAAGTAAAAGGAGGAGAAAAAAAGAACCTTTAGACTGTGTTTGTAATAGCACACTAAATGAGTTAAACTAGACTCTTAGATAGTAAGGAAGTTAACCTTTAACCTTTGGAAGCCATGAATCTAAAGTCTGCAATGGCAATAAGTACATACCATACCAATCGATAATCACCCTAAATGTAAATAGTCTGAATGCACCAATCGAAAGACATAGAGTCACTGAATGGATTAAAAAACAAGACCCATCTGTATGTTGCCTACAAGAGACTCACTTTAAACCCAAAGACATACACAGACTAAAAATGAAGGGATGGAAAAAGATATTTCATGCAAGTAATAGGGAGAAAAAGGCAGGAGTTGCAGTACTTGTATCAGACAAAATAGACGTCAAAACAAAGAAAGTCACAAGAGACAAAAAAGGACATTATATAATGATAAAGGGGTCAATCCAACAAGAAAATATAATTATTATAAATATCTATGCACCCAACACAGGAGCAGCTACATATGTGAAACAAATATTAACAGAATTAAAAGGTGAAATAGAATGCAATGCGTTCATTGTAGGAGACTTCAACACTCCACTCACTCCAAAGGACAGATCAACCAGACAGAAAATAAGTAAGGAGACAGAGGTACTGAAGAATACATTAGAACAGATGGACCTAACAGACATCTACAGAACTCTACACCCAAAGCAGCAGAATACACATTCCTCTCAAGTGCACATGGAACATTTTCAAGAATAGATCACATTCTATGCCACAAAAAGAGCCTTGGAAAATTCAACAAGATTTAAGTTGTACCAACCAGTTTCTCAGACCACAAAGGTATGAAACTAGAAATAAATTACGTAAAAAAATGAAAAATCCCACAGACACATGGAGGTTTCACAGCATTCTCCTAAATAACCAATGGATCAATGATAAATAAAAACAGAGATCAAGCAATATATGGAGACAAATGACAACAATAACTGAACACTGCAAAATTTTTGGGATGCAGCAAAGGCCGTGCTAAAAGAAAGTGTATTACAATACAGGCAGATCTCAGGAAAGAAGAATAATCCCATATGAAGAGTCCAAACTCACAATTAATAAAACTAGAAAAAGAAGAACAAATGAGGCCCTAAGACAGTAGGAGGAGGGAGATAAAAAAGATAAGAGCATAAATAAATAAAATCAAGAAGAATAAAACAGTAGAAACAATCAATGAAAGCAAGAGCTGGTTCTTTAAGAAAATAAACAAAATAGATAAACCCATAGTCAGACTCATCTGAAAAGATAAGAAAAAAAAATAAAAAAAGAGTGCCTACACACATAAACAGAATCAGAAATGAGAAAGGAAAATCACTATGGACACCACAGAAATACAAAGAATTATTAGAGAATACTATGAAAATTATATGCTAAGAATTGGGATAACCTAGAAGAAATGGACGACTTTCTAGAAAAATACAACCTTTCAAGACTGACCCAGAAAGAAACAGAAAATCTGAACAGACTAATTACCAGCAACGAAATTGAACTGGTAATGAAAAAACTACCTAACAACAAAATCCTTTGTCCAGATGGCTTCACCACTGAATTTTATCAAACATTTAGTGAAGACCTAATACCCATCCTCCTTAAAATTTTCCAAAAAGTAGAAGGAGGAATACATCCAAACTCATTCTATGAGGCGAGCATCACCCTAATACCAAAACCAGAGAAAGACACCACAAAAAAAGGAAATTGTAGATCAATATTCCTGATAAATATAGATGCAAAAATACTCCACAAAATATTAGCAAAACGAATTCAAAAATATATCAAAATATCATCCACCATGATCAAGTAGGATTTATTCTAGGGATGCATGGTAGGTACACTATTAGAAAATTCATCAACATCATCCACCACATCAACAAAAAAAGACAAAAACCACATGATCATCTCCATAAAAGCCAAAAAAGTATTTGACAAAATTCAACATCCATTCATGATAAAAACTCTCAACAAACGCACAGCCAGTGTTATATTTAACAGCAATAATATGAAAGCCCTTCCTTTAAGATCTGGAACAAGACAAGGATGCCCACTCTCTCCACTGTTATTCAACATAGTACTGGAGGTCCTAGCCACAGCAAACAGATAACACAAAGAAATAAAGGGCATCCAGATTGGTAAGGAAAAAGTTAAACTGTCCCTGTTTGCAGATGACATGATGTACATAAAAAACCCTAAAGAATCCACTCCTAAACTACTAGAACTAATATCTGAATTGAGCAAAGTTGTAGGATACAAAACTAATACACAGAAATCTGTGGCATTCCTATACACTAACAATGAAGTAGCAGAAAGCGAAATCAGAAAAACAATTCCATTCACAATTGCATCAAAAAGAACAAAATACCTAGAAATAAACCTAACCAAGGAAGTGAAAGACCTATACTTTGAACTAAAAGACACTCATGGGAGAAATTAAAGAAGATATCAATAAATGGAAACACATCCCATGCTCATGGATAGTAAGAATTAATATTGTCAAAATGGCCATCCTGCCTAAAGCAATCTACAGATTCAATGCAATTCCTATCAAAATACCAACAACATTCTTCAATGAGCTAGAGCAAATCATTCTAAAATTCATTGGATCCACAAAAGACCCCAAATAGCCAAAGCAATCCTGAGAAGGAAGAATAAAGCTGGCAGGATTATGCTCCCCAACTTCAAGCTCTACTACAAAGCCACAGTAATCAAGACAATTTGGTGCTGGCACAAGAACAGACCCATAGATTAATGCAACGGACTACAGAGCCCTGATATAAACCCAACCATATGTGGTCAACTAATATATGATAAAGGAGCTATGGTTATACAATGGTGTTGGGAAAACTGGACAGCTACGTGCAAGAGAATGAAACTGGATTATTGTTTAACCCATACACAAAAATAAACACAAAATGGATCAAAGACCTGAATGTAAGTCATGAAACCATAAAACTCTTAGAAGACAACATACACAAAAATCTCCTGAATATCAACATGAGCAACTTCTTTCTGAACGCATCTCCTTGAGCAAGGGAAACAAAAGCAAAACTGAACACATGGGACTACATCAAACTAAAAAGCTTCTGTATGGTAAAGGACACCATCAACAGAACAAAATGCATCCTACAGTGTGGGAGAATATATTTGTAAATGACATATCCAACAAAGGGTTAACATCCAAAATATAAAGAATTCACATGCCTCAACACCCAAAAAGCAAATAACCTGATTAAAAAATGGGCAGAGGATCTGAACAGACAATTCTCCAAAGAAAAAATTCAGATGGCCAACAGGCACATGTAAAGATGCTCCACACCACTAATTATCAGGGAAATGCAAATTAAAACCACAATGAGATATTATCTCACATCAGTAATGATGGCCAGCATCGAAAAGACTAAGAACGACAAATGCTGGGGAGGATGTGGAGAAAGGGGAACTCTTCTACACTGCTCGTGGGAATTTAAGCTAGTTCAACCACTGTGGAAAGCAATATGGAGGTTCCTCAAAAAACTAAAAATAGAGATACCATTTTACCCGGGAATCCCACTCTTTGGAATTTACCCAAAGAATACAAGTTCTCAGATTCAAAAAGACATGTGCACCCTTATGTTTATCACAACACTATGTACAGTAGTCAAGATATAGAAGCAACCTAAGTGTCCATCAGTAGATGAATGGATAAAGAAGAGGTGGTACATACACAAAATGGGATACTATTCAGCCATAAGAAAGAAACAAATCCTATCATTTGCAACAACATGGATGGAGCTGGAGGATATTATGCTCAGTGAAATAAGCCAGGCAGAGAAAGACAAGTGCCAAATGATTTCCCTCATTTGTGGAGTATAACAATGAAGCAAAACTGAAGGAACAAAACAGCAGCAGACTCACAGAACCCAAGAAGGGACTAGTGGTTACCAAAGAGGAGGGGTGTGGGAGAGCAGGTGGCAGGGAGGGAGAAGGGGATTAAGGGTATTGTTTAGTACACATGGTGTGAGGTGTCACAGTGAAGACAGTGTAGCACAGAGAAGGCAAATAGTGAATCTGTGGCATCTAAGTACGCTGATGGGCAGTGACTGCAATGGGGTATGTGTGGGGACTTGATAATATGGGTAAATGTAGTAAGCACATTGTTTTTTCATGTGAAACCTTCATAATACTGTACATCAATAATACCTTAAGAAAAAAAAAGAAAAAAGAAAAAGAAGTTACAATTGGCATCACCGAAATACAAAGAATTATTAGAGAATTCTCTGAAAAGTCATATGTCAATAAATTTGGCAACCTAAAAGAAATGGACAAATTCCTAGAAAAGTACAACCTTCCAAGACTGAACTAGGAAGAAACAGGAAATCTGAAAAGATCAATTACCAGCTATGAAACTGAATGGTAGTCAAAAACCTCCCAACAAACAAGAGTACAGGCCACATGGCATCACAGATGAATTCTACCAGACATTTAAAGAGGAGATAATATACATCCTTCTTAAAGTGTTCCAAAAAGTAGAAAAGGAGGGAATACTTACAAATTCATTCTATGAGGCCAGAATCACTCTAATATATAATAATAGCAAAAACAGACAAAGATGCTACAAGAAGAAAATTATAGACCAATATTCCTGATGAACACAGATTCAAAAATCCTCCACAAAACATTAGCAAAACCAAATTTAAAAATACTTCAAAAGGATCATCCATCATGAACAAGTAGGATTTATTACATGGACAAAAGAATGGTACAATATTCATAAATCAATCAATGTGATACACCACATTAACAAAAAGAAAAAACATGATTATTTAATATATACTGAGGGAGCATTTGACAAAATTCAACATCTGTTACAATAAAAACTCTCAGTGAAATCAGCATAGAGGTAATAGGTAATGTATTTCAACACAATAAAGGTCATTTATACAAACCCACAGCAAGCATCATGCTCAGTGGTGTAAAGCAGAAAGCTTTTCCTCTAAGATCAGGAACAAGGCAAGAATGCCCCCTTTCACCATTTTTATTCAAAATAATCCTAACCACAACTGTCACAGAAGAAAAAGAAATAAAAAGTATCTAAATTGGTAAGGAGGTAAAACTGTCACTATTTGCAGATGACATGATAGTATTTATAGAAATCCCTGAAGACTCCACCTAAAAGCTATTAGAATATCTGGATTTAATACAGTTGTAGGATACAAAATAAATATACAGAAATCTGTTGTATTCCTATATAGTAATAACAAACTAGCAGCAGAAGAAAACAAGAATGCAACTTCATTTACAATTACATCAAAAAGAATAAAATATCTAGAAATAAAAGTAACCAAGGAGATGAAAGACCTGTAGTCTGAAAACTAAGACACTGTGAAAGAAACTGAAGTAAACAAAAGTAAATTGAAATCTACCCCATGCTCATCACTAAGAAGTAATATTGTCAAAATGGCCAGCCTGCCCAAAGAAATTTACAAATTCAATGCAATATCTATCAAAATACCAATGGTATTTTTCAGTGAACTAGAGAAAACAATCCTAAACGTTATATGGACCTACAAAAGACCCAAATAGCCAGAGCAATCTGAGAAAGAAGAACAAAGCTGGGGGTAACATGCCACCTAATTTCAAACTATACTAAAAAATCTACAGTGATTAAAACAGTATGGTACTGGCACAAGAATAGATACACAGATCAAAGAACAGAATAGAGAGCCCAGAAATAAACCCATGCCTATATAGTCAATTAACATATCACAAAGGAGACAAGAATATGCAATGGGGAAAAGGTGGTCTCTTTAGTAAATGTTGTTGGAAAAACATGCAAGAGAATAAAACTGGATTACTGTCTAACACCATACATAAAAGCAAACTCAAAAAGGATTAAAGACCTAAATACGAGACATGAAAACATAAAACTCTTAGAAGAAAATAGGCAGGAATCTCTTGAACCTCAGCATGAACATTTCTTTTTTCTGGATATGTCTCCTTGGGCAAGAGACACAAAATCAAAAATAAACCAGTGAGACTATATCAAACTAAAAAGCTTCTGTATATCAAAGTAAATGATCAACAAAATGAAAAAGCATGGGATATTAGCAAATGATATATATGATAAGAGGCTAATATCCAAAATATATAAAGAACACATATGACTCAACACCAAAAATCAAATAATCCAATTAAAAAATAGGCAGAGAACCTGAATGGACATTTTTCCAAAGAAGACATACAGATGGCCAACAGGCATATGAAAAGATGCTCCACATCACTAATCATCAGGGAAATGAAAATTAAAACCACAGTGAGATATCACCTCAGAGCAATTGGAATGGGCACTATCCAAAAGACAAGAACAAGTGTTGGAGAGGATGAGGAGGAGAAAAGGGAACCCTCCTACACTGTTGGTGGAAATGTGAATTGGTGCAGCCACTGTGAAAAACAGTATGGAGGTTCCTTATAAAAATAAAAATAGAACTACTATATTACCTAGTATTTCTCCTTCTTGGAATTTATACAAAGAAAACAAAATCACTGATTCAAAAGGATCTATATACTGCTATGTTTATTGCCACATTATTACAATAGCTAAGATATGGAAGCAACCAAAGTGTCCATCAATAGATGAATGGATAAAGATGTGGCATATATGTATTTACACACACACACACACACACACACACACACACACACACACACACACACAATGAAATATAATTCAGCCATAAAAAGAAAGAAATCTTGCCATTTGCATCAATATGGATGGACCTAGAGGGTACTTTCTAAGTGAAATAAGCCAGACAAGCCAGGCAGATAAGACAAATGCTGTATTATTCACTTATATGTGGAATATGAACAAAACACATGAATAAAACAGAAACAGATTTACAGGTACTGAGAAATGACTGGTAGTCACCAAGAGAGAGGGTTTGGGGTGATTGGGTGAAAAAGATAAAGGGAATAAAGAGGCACAAATTCTCAACCAAATGTAAATTAGTTACAGGGATGAAAGTTGAGCATAGAGAATATAGTCAATAGTTCTGCAACATAATTCTATATTGACTGATATTAACTACACTACTTGGGGTGAGCATTCAACAATGGAGATTACTGTTGAATCATTATATTGTATACTTGAAACAAATATAATATTGTATCTTAACTATACTTCAAGAAAAAAATGCCCCCCCTAAAAAAAGAAAACAAATGAGACTTACTAATATTAACTGGTTGTGTGACCCTTAAACTCTGAAATATTTCTTCTGATTACTTCTCTCTTCTATATTCTTACCATCTCCTTTTTTACTTACTCTTTTAAAAAATATTTGTAATGGTCATCTATATCATTGAAACCTTTCTTTCAATGTACATTTATATCTACAAAGTATCATCACTTGTCTTATTTTCTCAACCAAGTTTGTTTACACATTAGTACAAAATGGACTCTGAGGAAATCTAAAAAAACAATTAAGTTTATCTAGCACAAGTTATTTTAAATAACTATTTGCTCCTATCAGTACCCCTGACATGGGCCTAAGTTTTGAATATATATAATAATTGTTTGTTATACATGCCCTCCTCAGGGACCTTGAACACTGCATGTCCAAGTTCACTCCATTAGAAAGTGGTGGGATTTAAACAATGGTCACTTCAGTCAATTTTAAGTACTGCCTCATTAGTAAATTCATCAAAGCAAGAAACTATATAGCCTCTACTTTTATGATACTTGTTGGAAATGTGATATATTGTGAAAATGGGAAGAGTTACATAAGACCAATAAATCTTTTTGAATAATCAAGAAATGTGGTAGTATGCTACATTTTCGACAGTTTGTACTATCATTTATCTTCGTTTGAAGGTCACAGCACACTCCCACCACACGACAACAGCAGTGATTATCAGAAGGTAGTGGGACAAGGAATCACACTGTGTCATGTACATCCAGCAGAGAAGAGAGGATTTGAAGAAAACCCACAGGTTATTGTGAAGTGCCCCTAAATAGAGAGTGGTTTTGAGGAGGATCACTTTTTGGGACTGGACAAAAGGAGTTTCATGAGTTTATACTTTGCTCAGGTGATATATAGTTTTGAAGAAGTATTTTCTGTGAGTCAGATGAGATTAATATTATTTAGAATGCTTGCCTGTGAACTAACTTAGTGCAAAGTTGTACTTAAGCAGCAAGTACGCTTATGAGTTTAAAAAATAAAAAACAGGCATAGAAAACAAATAAACCAAGACACTTAGTTGTCATCCGAGAAGATTGGGGGGCCATATTCAGTTATGATATAGAAACACATTTGTATGTTTTTCTCTTACAATGTCTTCCTTCTTCCAGAATCACCCTGGCACAGCCCTTCTCCATCAGAATTTACTGTTACAAGATCATCCTAGCAATAATAGTATGTACAGATAGTAAAAATAAGGGAAGCTAATATTTGCTGAGTGCTTATAATGCCCCAGGCACTGTGCTACCACTTTTCTCACACATATAATTTTGGCATCTTGACCACATTTCCCATACCACCTCTCACAAATGGAAAGAATACAGAATTTCATCATGGGATCACATGCCCTGATGTTTGGTTTAGAAAACAATACCAATGCATCTGTAAGAGATTTAGACTCACAGGAATGCAAGATTTTAGAGCAGAAAGGGGCAATGTAGGTTTTTCTGTCTAGCTAACCCATTTTTTAGAGCATTTGATGTCAGACTTCTTGAAAGAATAATTAAGTTCATGCAGACTATTAGGAATGGTACAATAACCAGATTTTGGCTTCTTATCCTAAGTGTCATATCCCCCAACCACACCTGGGCCCTTCTCAGCTAAAACCTTTTTTGTCTGCTTAATTGTATATTATAGCCTGCATATTTTTCTAGAACTGTTTATTACATTGCATCTGACATGTTTCATAAATGAATGTTTATTGTAACATGTGTACATAGTAACACTTACTGCATTACTGCTTATTTTTTAATTGAGGTATGATTGACATAACATATTAGTTTCAGGTATACAATATAATGATTCAATATTTGTATATGTTGCAAAATGATCACCACAGTAAGTCCAGTTAACATCTATCACCATAGATAATTACAAACGTTTTTTGGGGAAAGAAATTTCAAGATCTAATTTCCTAGCTACTTTCATATATGCAATTCAGTATTACTAATTACAGTCTCTATTCTGTACATTTATCATTTCACAAGACACTATCTTTTGAGACATACTAACTGAATTAAATATATGCGATCTGGGCTTATTATTGACTCATAGAACTATAGAAAGGCTATATACTGTATAAATTAGTTTTTAAATTTATTTGAATTTAAAAATATGAAAGGAAGATCAAGACAATAGAATTTACATAGGATTATTTTTAAACTATGAAAATATGTATATAGTAATAGATATTCATGTACAACTAATAAAATTTCATTGATTTCTGTATGTTTTTCATAAATGAATGTTTCCCTATTTAAAATTTTTTGCTTCTTATTGATGTGTCAGCAAAATTTACTTCCAGTAGGCAAAATATATCTTAAATGCAAATAGTATTCATTGCAACTGACAGCAGCTAACGCATCAAAAGGGGATTTTCCTTTCAGAAGAAAAATGTGAAACAAGTAGATACCATAGACATAAGGACAGCTAACACTTATTTATCCCATGTTTTTGATCTATGTAAAACTTCTGGAAAGGCTGTTTTCATTCAAAGAGCAAGTCAGAAAGATTTGTTGAGAAATTGACAACTATAAAGAGTTTGTGTTTTGTAGAACAGCTTGAAAGTCCTTTTAATCAATATTTCATTTACTCTTAGCATGTGAAATAATCTGATACTATCTGTTGATAATTACTTAGCTTCACATAAACTTCCAATTGTTCAGATTAAAAAGCTATGTATCCAGAAAAACATGTCTAAGTAAGTTTTTATATGCTTGAAAGCCATTTGTCTTGCTCTCAAAGAGTAGGATTTATGAGGTCTGTGCAGTGTGACAGGAAGGAAAACTGCAATGCTTTCATCATGTCCTACAGAGGAAAACTTGGCTTTCAGACTGTGATAACAGAAGGGGGAAAAGATGCCTTGAAGTAGATGGAATTGAGTAGCAAATAGACAGATGAATGTAACTTGACTAAGGAGGCCACATTTGGCAGAACAATGGGGTACTTTAGAGCTGTGCTGCTTCTAAGAGGTCATGCTTAGCTCTAAGTTGGTTCAGGAAGGCCTGGAGAACTGAAACAACCATTAAGATGGGTGAGTTTGGTACAGTGAGAACAAAGCAATGCTTGGAATCAGACAGGAGATAGAAGACCAGCCTGCTTAGAACGGTGCCACTGCTGAAAGAACACAATCTGGCGGAGACTGATGAAGGGAAGGTTATACATCAGGGCTCCAACTAGCTTGCTTTTGTTTGGTGTAGCACCAGAATTTGAGCATATAGTGCTGAGCAAGGATGTCAAGGCTGGATGAAGTCTGGTTATACTGACATAGCAACATGGCAGTGGAAGGGGCAATGTTGAAGGAGAGAAGGAAAAGACAGTGGACTCATATATAACCAGTGCTTTCCCACACACTAAATGCCAGGTCTTCAGCAATACTAACTGCTGAGCCCATCAGTTGTTATGTAGGAGACTGCTGAGGAATCAACTACATTGCTCAGGATATGAACAGACTAAGCCTTTAGTTCATACCTATTATTAATTTAAACTGAGAAAATTGAGGGAATAAGGCAAGTTTGGATACCATATTCTGAATTAAATAAGACTATCAAATTAAATTAGTGAATCATTAATATTAAGCATAAATAAAACAGCATAGTTGTAAGAAAAATACAGATAATAAATCAGTTTTTCACAGATAACTGATTTTTTATAAATACATTTTCCCTATTTGTTCCCTTTTAAAAATTACACAAACTATCCACATGGGTAAGAAGTACTATCATATTACCTCTATGTAACTTCAGATGTAAGTATTGAAAATACCTCATAATTGCTACTTAGAAGTATTATAATATGTTTGCATATACCTTATCTATGTCTAACTGCGGATGATTTGGGGAAAGTGAGGCAAGATCACACAAAGGTAAAGGCAAGCTACAGTCCATGTTCTCAGGTTACTTAATATTTGAAATGTATTACTGTATAGGTACAATCTCACAATCCAACAGAACATGTTTTCTTTTCCCAAACAAATGAATATCATATTACAACTTAATAATTCAGTTTCTCCTCTGGTGCATTTCACTAGGATTCCAGTATATACATGATAAAATAATGACTGTAAGTGACACCTGTGTATTTGTCAGGGTATGATGTAAGAAACAGTGCAAGAATCCACAGTAGGTATTTCAACCAGAAAGAATTTAATATGGGGAATTTTGTGGGTGCAATATTGGTTGAAGGGTTGGACACACAGAATGTAAGGAATCTTCAGGTATGCATCCTTTATGTTTACCTCACATCTATGAAACTTATAGCTAAATACAAAAATATGGAATCAGATAGAAATATTCATATATATCAGGTCTTGCTTACAAGGCATCAAAAGTGTAAGAAAATGATCTAAATTAGCCTTTCTTTCATATCCCATGACGAGTTTGAAATGTATGACAAAGTCCAACTGATGTTATGCAACACCACATACAAGACTGTCTTCTAGGACTGACACCATTATGGACAGTTCATGTTTAAGAGTTAGCTCAATAAACTGTAAATGTGCTAGTTGTATAACAATCACCAATAAGTATGTCAAAGTTATTTCCAAATGGGTAGTTGATTCCACTTGTGTGAAAGGATTTCTATTTTAACAGCAAAAGGATTACCTCAAACTATGCTTAGGAATTAAATGCAAATTCTAAAACAATCTGCAATACCATAAGAAAAGGGTCATAATTTAACTGAAAGGTTAATATGCATATTAATACATTTGTTTATCATATATTAATAATCTTCTTGTTTAGTTGCTCATTTCTCTTTATCAAGAACTGATGAAGTATTTTAGCAAAAAGTAGCTAAAGGCAATTTCTTGCTCTGTTCCAGTTTTCTATTTTGTCATTCTGTCCTTGGAATCTGAATTGTCCTTCCAAAGTAGTAATTTTCTCCTGAGGCAGTGATCTTTAAAAGTTTATCAATCCAGGACCTCTCAGATTTCCTATGCACTAATTTCCTTAAACTGTAATGCTGCTACTTTCCTTTATTTCTAATCCTATTACTGCTGGTTGTATCTCTTACCTACCTCAGTCTCCTTGCATTTGTTAATTCATTCTTTATGCTTCTCTGCTAAGTACACGACACTTCTGTCTAGTTAGGAGCACTGCTTTTCTTATGTTACACTGTTCTATATCAGACTCAGTTCCTATGGGCTACCTTTTCATAATTACAAAAGCTGTACCTTTATAAGCACGAAGATTTTGATCAAAATTGGTTGTATTTAGTCAAGTTAAAATGTTGTGTACCTCCTCTACTGAATATGTGATGTTCTGCCTGCATTTCTAAAAGTTGCTCTCTCTTTGATTTCCTCTGCTAAAGGCTAGTTTTATATAACGATATTCAGGGGCTAGAGTACTGGTAATATTTTGTGCTCTGTTTGATTAAGCTGGAATTATGTTTTCCAGAATCCCCTTCCTTATATGGTTTTTGGGGAGACTTGGCCAAAAGAAAACTGTGCATTAGATTTGGAAAACAGGAGTGCAGTAGGGGCTGTCACTGGGGATTGTCGCACACCTATGGGCTCCAATCTCTCTTAGCTCTTCTTAACACTTCTTTCTGTTGGCTGTCCTTATTGACCGACAGAAGCCCCAAGCCTACCACCATCCGCTTAACTATGAAGCCACAGAGATTAAAGCTACCCAGAGGCAGCAGATTCCCCGAGATCTCACCCTGAGTTTCTCTGTCGCTGGTGCACATTTGTAGGTGGAAGTGCTTGTGTTTTCAGATTGGCTTCTTTTTATTCAATTAAAAGATTGAATTCTTTTATCTCCTAATTCTCCTTCCAGGCTTTTGCTGTCCAAGCTCCATTAACAGGTTTCAAAGGTCAAATCATAGTAAATAATGCTCAGAGTGAATCTTCTTTCTAGACTGAATCCTGACTAAAAACCCAGGCTGTATAAATATGGTATTAAGGCCTTAATATATGTCAGTTTCTCCCCAGAGTATACGCATGAACAATCCTTACCAGTGTAGATTGATGACTACTACAAACCTCACTCTAATGACTTCATATTTCCATTGATACGTGGATGCTTAAGTATGTGGATGCTTAAGTCCCAGTGACTTACTTCATCACATCATCTTTACTCTCAACATATTTAGAAAGTCAATTCACTCTTACGCTAAAGTTAAGCATGGTAGGACACTTCTAGTAATACTTGTCGCTATAGAAGCAATCATCACTTTTTCTACTATTTATTTTTCTTTGTATTTTTTTTTCATATCTCCCTTTTAGTCCATTCCCTTTTCTAAGAATTACAGAATAAGAAGTAGTGATTACATACAAAAGCACCTAGAATGCAAACATATCTTTTTTTTTAATTCTAAGTATTCATAGCTTGATTTCCCATTGCTGTTGACACAGCTGAAATATTTTTAGTTAACAAAAGCACTTAACTCTTCTAGCTTCAGTGCTTGAATTTTTCCACAGAGATATGTTTAAGGGCTCAACAAGAGGTTACTGTCCATATGCTTAACTTTTTTCTAACAATATCTAGGTACCGTGCACTGCATTTGATGGCTGAAATTAACAACAAACATTCTAAGAATACATCTGATCCAGATATTATCCAAGAGATATTGATCTGAGAGAGTAGAATCGGTATAAATAGGATATGTTTCACACGAGTATAACATAGAGATCTCTAGGTTTAGTCATAAAGTATATAGCCAAGCTTATACTGTTACTAAGTCAATATTAAGAAATCAATCAAGGGCATTTGTTATATTTCTATAACAAACTACTCCAGCTACCATCAAGATGAAATGTCTGATGGTCGTTTACACTCATTTACTGATACACTGTAAATCTGCCATATTTCACGTGCTTTGGCAAAGCCACTGACAGGAGGTTCAAGAAGATATGTGTTCACCCTCTGCCTTTATCACCATCTAAGAGGACTGCTTTGGAAGATTCTTCATCAGAGGAATAAGATAGGTATATAATTTGCCTTTCCTATGCTACTTCTAAAAACAACTCATTTATACAAAGGCCTAAATGTGCAAATATAATAACTCTCTTTGAGATAAATTTCTTATTTTCTCCATAAACTAGGAGCTGTCACTACCAAAATATGTGAGGTACTATATCATTCCACACTTGGAAATATAGATCATATCTAATAGGAGTGATAATTGGTAACCAAAAGTTTAAAAATCCTTGTCAGACATAGAGACAACTTAATTAAGATGGCTTGGGCGAGGGAATCCATTTTTTAAATCAAATGAGCCAAGAAAGCTATCTTTCCTTGCTTCTCAGTTGATGTTCCTGGAAACCTGTTACTCAACAGTTATTTCAAAGCATTATATGAATGAAATATTCTTTGTTTTGTTTTTTTTTTCTTTCTCAAAATGAATAAAACCAACGAACACTTACAGGAATTGAAAAAACAAAACCTCCATTTTCCACCTTCTGTATAGGGAAAAATCCAGTTCTTCCCTTCTCTAGGTCCTGTCCTTGGAATGTCTCCTTTACTACTCATACAAAACACTGACACTTCTGGTCACCAAATGGGGGTGGGGTTTTCAGCACAAGAACAGGCAATTCTCAAACACCAGCAGGGTGTCCAAGAATTCAACTCAATTCTGACATTACCAAGAGGTAGCATTGGATCCCTCAGGTTAAGGGCTCAGCCCCCAAAAACACTCACCACACTGCCCCTGCAGATGCCCGTCACCAGCCCAGGTTACCACCCATGCTTCTGACCAACTGGTTACAAGTTCAGGGTTCTAGTGGCCCCCTCTTGAGGTTCTAGAGTTTGTTAGAATTGTTCATAAAACTCAAGAAAACACTTATATTTAGCAGCTCATTAAAAGATATGATAAAGGACACAGATTAAGAGAAGCATAGGGTAAAGTCTATGAGGGTCCCAAGTACAGTCTCAAGTGCATAGCTTAGTCCCCATGGAGCTGGAATGTGTCATCCTCCTGGTGTGCTTGTGTTCATCAACCTGGAAGCTCTTTGAACCCCATACTATATCAGGATTTTATGGGGGATTCTTCAGGTATGCATGATCAAATATTAACCCCATTTCCAACTCTACTCCCTTGTCTGGAGCGTGGAGGATAAAACGGACAGTTTAAGCTTCCAATCATGCTGTGGTCTTCCTTGTGACTAGCCCTCACCTAGAAACCATCCAAGAGCCCATTCTGAGTCACCTTAATAGAACAAAAATGCTCCTATGGTTATCACTTAGGAATTTACAAGTGTTTTAGGAGCCCTGTGTCAAGGACAAGATCAAAAGCAAATAGCAGAATAGATGCTCCTGGTGTTCTTATCACTCAGGAAACTACAAGAGTTTTTTGAGCTCTGTGTAAGGAATGGGGGGATGTGGTGTTGTGGGGAGTAGATACCAATGTAAATATTTGGTTCCAGTTTGACTTTGTACTCCAGAAGTGAAAGAAAATAACTTCTTGATTTGACTCAGAGGAGAAAATGGACTTATCTAAATGCTCATTAATTTCTCAGCAAGGAGTTAGAAGAAACCTTGCCCTTATCTCTAGTCTGTGTATGTGCAGTAAAAGGAATTATTGTATGTTAATCTTTCATAGAGCTTCTGTGAGCATGAAGTTAGCTAGGAAGTGATTTACTGTCTACTGACTTCAGATTCTGAATCTTTGTATTTTGTTAATGGATTTGATAAGAAAAATGGGTCTCTCCTGGTTTTTTCTTCCTTTCCTATTTCCTTCCTACTTTACCTTGGCAGAGATTTATCTGTCGGCGCTAAGAGGAGTATGTATGTGAACTATAGCAGTACTTATCTCCCTCCGAGGTCACAGTAGTGTATAACTGTCCTTCTGTAACAAGAAAAGAGTAGATTGATTATAGATGCATGATAATGAATGGATGGTGTTGAGAAACTACTATTTTTTTCACAAGCTACACAAAGCATTTGTAGGGAGGTCATAAGTATTCCAGTTAGAGACTGCAAACCAAAGTGATTTAATTTTTAATTGCGAAGATACATACTTAAAAAGTAAAATTATAAACATGTGCTATTGATTGAAATATCACAAACTATCATTGAATTAGCTAAGTAAAAGCAAATAAGTTATTAAAGAAGATAAAATCTTTAGATACACTGATAAATCATATTTTAATATTTTAAAAAATATTTATTTTAATTTAGACCAAGGTCACTTCCTATATAAGCTACTAGCATATGAGAAAAAGAGAAAGTGATGAAGCTTCCAGTCAATGCAGAATGTTCCTTTTCAGTTCACACCTCCATTATCACTTTGTTAATACATTTATCCTTCACCAACTTGCCAGATCTAAAATTTGTAGTCTTCCAAATTATCAATGTATATTGTTTCCCTTTTGCACTGTTAGAAAATAAGTTATGCTCTTCTTCCCCTGTAAGAGGATTAGGCCTCATTCACATCGCCACTTTTAAAAGTTGTATCTTTCCTTCAGAATTAAAGAAATAATAACAGCTCTTAGATGACAACAGTAGTGTATAAGTGAATGCCATAGTATTGAGCATCTCTGTTTCTACTTCATCCAATGTTTTATATTTAAAATACCCTTAAAGTATATATTTAAATTAACATTTAAATATTCTTCATCTTGGAATGTTTGAGAATACTATGGTACAGCCAGATGCTGGAAATACATACATTCATGATTATTTTAGTTAACACTTTTAGATAACTTTGAATGTTGTAACTCTTGGGGGAAATCCCAGGGCAAAATTCCTTTGAAACCAAAATCAGTCAAAGGGAGAAATAAAGTGGGAGAAACCCATTTGTTTCTTACAAGCAGTCCAATTCTGCTCTCCCGTGCCTCTCGCAATCCCACTGCAGAAGAAGAGGCCCCAAGCCAACCTCTTTGGTCCAGATAAGCCCTCACTCACCATTGTAATTACCTATTGATATGGAGATGGACTTTCTCTCTGCCTCTTGCAAACACCTTTTGTGCGGAGATGCACTAAAGCCAGGTGAGAAATTCTGGAAATATTGCAATTTTACCCATGAACATATATTTTTTAATTGAATTACTGCTGATACACAGTCTTTTACTGGTTTCAAGTATACACCACAGTTGTTCAAGTTACCCATGTTATTAAATCTTCATCCCAACTAGTGCTGTTACTATCTGTCAACATTGGAAGATGTTACAGAATCATTGGGTATATTCTCCATGGTGTACTACTATCCCCATGACCAACTTATATTATGATTGAGAATATTTTTTAATATTGTAAAAACACCCCAAACACAAAATAATGTGCTATGTATTCAGTTCTAAAAGATATATATGCTCAGAATAAAGCCTAAGAGGAAAGAAACAAAAATAATAGAGTTTGCCATCTAGGTTGTAAATTAAAGTACTTTATTTTCCTTTTTATAAGTTTATTTTACTAATTTTCTACAATAAGGATTCTTGACTTTTATAATGAAAGACACCTTAAGTTTTACAAGTTCTTGTTACAAGTGTGTTAAAACAATAAAATCAATTAATTTTGTAATTATACACACCATGTGAAATACAATAAAAATGGAAAAGAAGACATAATACACAGTGTAGAAAAAGTTACAAAAGTTGTTTTATTTAAACATACTATGATTTATGTTTGGAACTACAACATGAAAATGCTTATAAAGGCTTTAATTTGTCTAAGTAGGTATTAGGGATATATTAATCCATGTCTCACTTGATAAAATCATTAACTATAATTAGGTTCATTGATTTGCCCAAAGCCATATTGCTATTTGATGCCATAAGTAGGACTAGAAACTTGTTTTCAAGACTGCATGTGAATTCTTTATGTACTATATTGAATTTAATTTGAAGAAGAATAAGAAGTGGTAAATTGCAGTATAGAGAATAATCCTTTACATTAGTGAGTTGCTCAAGTGACGTTTATAGGGGTAGAGTCTCAGAAGCTAAATAAGTGTCTAATTATTTAATTCTGAAAATTTTAAAGTGGGGATATAGACACAGAGTAGTAGAAATGTAATGGGTTTGAAATGAGACAAACTGTAATGCGAAATCTGATTATACTACTGAAGGTCATTATGACCTTGGGTGAGTTGCTAGGTGTCTCAACTTGAGTTTAATCTGAAGATGAGCATGGTAATTCCTACCACACAGGATAGTTCTGAATATTGAATAGTGTACAAAGGTAGACTGCTTCAAATATCCTGACAAACTTTCCATAAATCTGTTTTCTTCCCACTCTTGATAACTTTCTGTATATTCAGTGATTCATTAATACCTTTTTTTGTTCATTTATGCCAGAAATTTCAATAAATTTTATGGATACAAGCACAAATTAAACTCAGCTTAAGCCTTCCAGGAAACTCAATTCTGTATTTTGATTCTTACTATGTTGTCTCCAATGAATCAAAGTAAATTGGGACTCTCTGGGTTTTCTTTTCTTATCATTGCTGATAACAGAATTATAAACATACCTTTTCTATAACTTGGGACAATAGTAGAATAGGCAGTATAAGTAAATGAACATGACTGAATTAAAGTATTAAATATTATTTTATATAAGTGTGAATTTTAGAAGTGAATGGATTTAGAGTGAATTTTAGAATGAAGAAAAGCTACAACATTCATACTAATCAGAAATTATCTGCCTTAAGGAAATTTTATAACCAGTGATATTTATAACTCCGTGACTTTAGTATAAATCTTTACAAATGTAATTAAATTCCGTATATATCGTCTCTTACTGTCTCCCTACTTTTCTGAATTTGTTTCTCCATAAACAAACTTTTCTTGTTTTCACCTGCCCTAATTTATCTGAACCTAACTACCTCTTTTTCTCTGTATTTTATTCCAAAAGTTTCCATGCCTACTTTTCTTTCTTTTGAATCTCTTTATCTTTCTTAACTTCCTGTTTTCTTTGTATGTTATTCAATAGACAACTGCATTTTTATCTTTTTACCTTTTTCTTACTATTCTTGCATTTTCTCTCTGCTCTTATGTTCTCGTCTCTGCCTTATCTGACAAGTAATGAGAACAGTGATAAATAATAGCTGCCATAGAGTGAACATATACTAGATGTAAAACAAGTAAGAACATACGTGAAACAATCTTAATTGTGTATTATTATTTTCTACACGTCAGAGTTTTGAGACTAAGGCTTAGAAAAGAAAGTCAACCAACTAATTTTACAGTTAGTGAGCAAGGAAGTGACGATGACAATGACTGGCTGTGAGTTTAGAACACTCCAAAATTCCCCTATAGGGATCAGAATGAGTTGCCCCATGGTTTGCCAGTTTGGTATGAAAATTATTTGGAGCTGCAAATAAGGCCCCAAAGACCCAGGAAGAAATGATGACCTCCACTTCTAACTGCCTAAAAGAATTTAGATAAGAGGGCCTATTGCAGGAAGGGAGCGATCACCATATATACCTACATTATAATATGACCTGGGGTAAGGTAGACAGGGAGGAACCCAATAGGGCCTGTTTAACCTAAGTCTTCTCATTATCGCATTGTTTCTGGATGACCTAGCAAACAGTTGCTTACCAAATATTTACTCTTTTTCATCTTCCTATGAATTGCTTTCCTACCCTTTGAAGTTCCAGACCCTTACCCCATTCTCCGTAGTTCAGGATGACATATATACCTTATTCTGCCTGTCTTTGGAATATCATGTTATGTGAATTCCCAAAACATACATAATTAAATTTCATTTTTTCCTGTTAATCTGTCTTATGTCAACTTAATTCCTAGACCATCTAGAAAAAACCTTCTAAGATAGAGGAAAATTTTTCCTTCCCAACACCTCGTTAGTTGGGTACTGAGTTCATAGGCAGAATTGCAATTTTATGTGCTATTTTTTTCTGTCCATCATTTAAATCCAGTATATGAGGTTTATTATACTTTCTCTCTTGGATATAGAGACAAAGTAATGTTTTAAAATAAATGCTTTTAATGGTCATTTGGGCTACAAAGGAATGTATCCTGTTAAAAACATAATATTCATTGTATTCTTGAACTAATAAAAAAGAAAGGGAATATTTAAGGAGAAAGACAAGTGAAAAATGGAATAGAGAAAAAGAAGTCATGGCAACTGAGAAGACAGGAGTAAGCAAATACTATAAAGAGTATTTGAAGAAAGTATGCTGAAAAAAAATGCTGGTATCAGTTCTTCAACAGTGAAACTAAAAATTTGGCCAGTGAATAAAGCAGGGGAGCAGAATGTGAAACCCTTAAATTAAGACAGGGGAGAGGCACGGGGGATTTTGTGGTCCTGGTTTAGCAGTGACCTTTGGCTTTGTTTAATAAGAACACTTGAGTCAGCATGGTGGAGGGAAACAACTAAAATTGAGTCAGGAGGCTATTGAGGAAGTGGGGTCTGTGCATGTCAGCAATACCATTCCTCAGAAAAATTCTGGATGTGGCTTGTTGCCAAACCACATTCCTGACATCATATGTGTTATGGACTTAAATGGATTCTTACCTGCCTTCAGCTCTATCAACCAACTGGAAACTGAATAGTGTACAAACTTTCCTGTCATCGCCAATCACAAAACATTCAAAGCAATTTATGTAAATGAATAAACTTCCTCCTGGTTACCTTTAAAACCCTAAACTTTGTCAGCAATTCAAATCACAGTCTGTAATACGTCTCCCAAACTGTAACACCTAAGAACCTAAATAAGCACAACTTTGTTCTACAGCTTTGCCTTTGGTCAGCAACTTCTAGGAGAAGAAAATACAAGTCTTCTTTGAAAGACAGCATTTGAAGATTAGGGCCCAAATTTCCACTTATAAGATCAATCTATTAAGAGTTCATAATAAAAGAGCATGAGATGCAAGAACAAACCAACATGTGTGCAACAAGCAGTGTCTCCAGGCTGAACTGATATTCTTACACTATAATTCAATAATACTTTATTATATTTAATGTGATTACTCTGTTTTGTGTACAGGTGGCTCTTGAACAGTGCAGGGGTTAAGGGTCCTGACCCCTCATACCGTCAAAAATCCACATATAACTTTTGACTCCCCTGAGATTTAACTGCTAATAGCCTACTATTCATCAGAATCCTTACTGATATCATAGTCAATAAGCACATATTGTGTATTTTATATGTATTTATATACTGTATTCTCACAATAAACTGAGTAGGAAAAAATGTCTTTTCAAATTGTCACAAATCTCCAAAAACTTTTCCAATATATTTACTGAAAAAAATCCACGTGTAAGTAGACTCACAAAGTTCAAACCAATGTTGTTTAAGGGCCAACTGTATTAATAAAGCATTTGATAGTGTGGTTATTAAAATATAATTCATTTAAACATATTTTTGAAAGCAACTGCTCTCAGGTGTGAAACCTGATGTTCTTTAATGTTAAAAAGTGGTCTCCTTATTCTAAATCTGGTTTTATAATCAGGTTTAATTATACTAGTTCTTCTTAACTTAGCCTGAGTTATTAGAATGTAAAGCCTTTAGGCATAATGTATGTTTGACACTGATGTAAATTGCTTTTAGGCTCTCTCCTAGCAACTCTGTTTACACATCTCACTTTTATTAGAAGCTATTAGGGATAATTAAAGAAACAGACTTAATTTTCCTTTCAAACTCTGCACCAGTAGAAGCTCCAGGTGTTATTAATTCTGAGTTTCTCTTCATATTATTGAATAAGAAAGAGAAAATATTAGTTTCATAAGCAACATCTTTAGATTTCAGTATATGATATATTCATGACTAAATTTTACCAGTTGGAAGGAGGTTATATGAATCTCTTTCTTAAATAGGAATGAAATATTCAATCATTTTTATTTCTTTTTGGTTAAGATTTAAAAAATGCTAGATGTGGTTTCCATAGCTATGGAAATCTGTCTTTAGCACCAACTCATTTGAAAGAATCTGTAGCTTTTATCATGGATCATTACATTTTGAGTAACATTTTACAGAAAAATAAAGTGACTTTTCAAGCAGTGATTTTAAATTGTTTTCATCACAAGGCAAACTAAATTTGCTACATGTAGATGAATGGTTTTATAATGATTCTGAATACTTCTTTGCTATAGAATCAAGGCTACACTAGTAAAATGAGGATGAGGAAATAGGAAAGTGAACTTCTATTCAATTCCTGGAGTCCAAATTTGAGCAATGAAATGCTGGGTACAAGATCATTTGTAAAGAAATGGCAATAATATTTTGGTATTAACTAATAAGATATCCTGAAATCCACCTATTAGACAGGGTAAGGAATGAACATCAAAATCTCCCAGAAGATGATTTCATTCTGAAAGTGGGGTAGGAAAAGATATTCCACGCAAATGGAAATGAAAAGAAAATTGGTGCAGTTATTTGCATATCAGGAAAAAAAGGACTTTAAAATAAAGATATAACAAAAGACAAAGAAGGGCATTACATAACATGAAGGGGTCAATCCAGCAAGAAGATATAACATTTATAGATTTATATACACACCAAATACATAAAACAATTATCAGCAGACCTAAAGGGAGGAACCAAAAGCAATACAATACTAGGGGACTTTAATACCCACCTTAAATCAAAGGATAGATCATCAAGAAAATCAAAAAGGAAATGTTGGGACTTTAAATGACACATTAGAGCAGAGGGACTTAATAAATTTTTTGCAGGAAATTCCACCCAAAAGCAACAAAGCATACACTCTTCTCAAGTGCCCAAGGAACATTCTCCAGGATAGATCACAAGTTAGGCTACAAAACGAACCTCAGTAAATTCAATAATGTTGAAATCATGTCAAGCATCTTTTCTGCCCACTGTGGTATGAAACTAGAAGTCAGTTACAAGGAAAAATCCTGGAAAAACTGCAAAAATGTGTAGATTAAATAACATGCCCCTGAACAACCACTAGGTCATGAAAGAAATCAAAGGAAAAATTAAAAAAATACTCAGACACAAGTGAAAACGGAAATACGACATACTAAAATCTATGGGATGCAACAAAATGGTTCTACGAGGGAAGTTTACAGCAATACATGCCATCAATCTAATTTTACATCTAAAGGAGGTAGAAAAAGAACAAATGAGACCTAAAGTGAGTAGAAGGAATGAAATAATACAGATTAGAGAAGAAAAAAGTGAAACAAAGACAAAAAAGACAATAGAAAAGACCAATGAAACTAAAAGCTGGTTTCTGAAAAGAAAACAAAATTGTCAACTGATACCACAGAAATGCAAAGGATCCTAAGAGACAACCAAATAGCTGAATGCCAACAAATCAGACAACCTAGAAGAAAAGGATAAATTCCTAGAAATATACAATGTTCCAAGACTGAATCATGAAGAAATACAAAATCTGAATAGCACAAATGAGATATAAAGTTAGTAGAAGGAAGGAAATAATAATATTATTATTAGTTAGAAAATAGTTTACTTTTACTAGCCAAAAAAAACAGACTCACTCGGTGATCAAGGTCTTCCCAAAGTCCATGGCCAGATTGCTTCCCTAGTGAATCCTACCAGACACTGAAAGAAAATCTAATAACTATCATCCTCTAATTCTTCTAAAAAGTTGAAGAGGAGGGAAAGTTTTCAAACTTACTTTACAAGCCAGCATTATCCTGATTAAAACAAACAAAAACAGGCAAGGACACCACAAACACAAAAGAAAATACAGGCTAATATTCGTGATGAAGATAGATGCAAGATTCCTTCACAAAATATTATTAGCAAATCAAATTCAACAATACATTAAAAGGTTTATACATCATGATCAAGAATGATTTATCCAAAGATGCAAGGATGCTTTGGCACCCACACATCAGTAAGTGTGATAACACCACATTAACAAAATGAAGGATGAAAATCACAGTCATCTCATTCGATGCAGAGAAAGCATTTGGCAAAATTCAATATTGATTTATGATAGAAACACTTGAAAAATGGATATAGAGTAAATATGCCTCAACCTAGTAAAGACCATATATGAAAAATCCAGTTAATATCACACTCAGTGGTGAAAAGCTGACAGCTTTTTCTTTAAGATCAGTAACAGGACAAGGATAACCGCTCGTCCCTACTTTCATTCAACATAGTATTGGAAGTCTCAGGCACACCAATTAGGCAAAAAAATATATAAATAAAAGGCATTTAAATTGGAAAGGCAGAAGTACATCTGTCCTTATTTGCACATAACATGATCTTATATATATATATATAAAACTCTAAAGTTGCCACCAAAAAGTGTTAGAAATAATAAATGAATTCAGTGAGTTTCAAGACATAAATACAATATATAAAAATCTTTTGCATTTCTATACACTAATAACAAACTATCAGGAAGAAAAATGAGGAAAGCTATGCTATTTGCAATTGTATGAAAAAAGAATAAAATACTTAAGAATAAATTTAACCAAGGAGGTGAAAGACCTGTACACTGAAAACTTAATAATAAAAAGGACCTGTACACTGAAAATATTGAAAGAAACTGAAGAAGCCATAAGTAAATGGAAAGATATTCTGTGCTCATGCATTAGAAGAGTTAGCATTGTTAAAATGTCTACACGACCCAAAACAATCTACAGATTCAGTGCATGCCCTATCAAAATTCCAATGGCATTTTTCACTGATATTTCACAAATAATTCTAAAATGTGTATAGAACTTCAAAAGACCCCAAATAACCAAAGAAGTCTTCCAAAAGAACATAACTGGAGGTATCTTGCTCCCTGATTTCAAATCGTACTACAAAGCTGTAGTGATCAAAACAGTATAGTATTGACATAAAAGCAGACATACATTAATGGAACAGAATAAAGAGCCCAGAATTTAAATCCAAAAAACATGGCCAAAGGAGGCAAAAATATACAATGCAGAAAGAACAGAATCTTCAATAAATGGTATTGGGAAACCTGAACATCTATTGCAAAGGGATGAAAATGGAACACTATATCATACCACATATAAAAATGAACTCAAATGGATTAAAGATTTGAACATATGAAAAACTCCTAGAAGAAAATAAGTGGAATGCTCTTTGAATTCAGTCTTAGTGATTTTTTCTTTCCTTTGGATCTTACTCCAAAGCAAAGACAACAAAAGCATAAGTAAATTAAGTTGAACGACATCAAATTAAAAAGCTTCACAGTACAGGAAACCATCAACAAATTCAAAAGGCAACCTACTGAATGGGAGAAGATATTTGGAAATCATGCATTAGATAAAGGATGAATTACCCACTATATATGAAGGACTCTTACAACTTATCACAAAAAGACAAATAATTTGATAAAAAATGAGTAGAGGACCTGAACACACATTTTTCCAAAGATATACAACAGCTAACAGACACATGAAAAAATGCTCATCATTGATCATCAGGGAAATGAAAATTAAATTAAAACTACAATAAGATATTATCTCACACCTGATAGAATGACAAAAGGACAAGTAAAATGAACATTGTTGATGGGAATCTAAATTGGTTGATCCTCTATGGAAATCAGTATGGCGGTTCCTCAAAGAATTTAAAATAGAACCACCACATGATCCAGCACTATAACTTTAGAAATTTATCCAAAGAAAACGAAAACACTAATTTGAAAAGATATATGCATCTCTATGTTTATTGCTGCATTATTTACAATAATAAAATTTGGAAACAACCTAAGTGCTGTATATATGTATTTACACACACACACACACACACACACACACACCATGGAGTACTACTCAGCCATTAAGAAGAATGAAATCTTGTCATCTGGGACTACATGGATGGACCTTCATGGTATGCTAAGTGAAATAAACCATAGAAAAACAAACACTGCATGATTTCACTTGTAAGTGTTATTTAAAACATGACAAACAGATAAACAAAACAAAGTGCAGCCTCACAACTACAAAGAACAATGTGGTGGTTGCCTGATGGGTAGGTACAAAATTGGTAAAAGAGATCAAGAGGTACAAACTTTCAGTTATAATATAAATAAGTCATGGGATATAATGTACAGCATGGGGAATAGAGTCAATAATATTGCATTCACTTTGTAGAGTGACTGATGGTAATTATACTCATTGAAGTGATCATTTCACTATGTACACAAAATCAAGTCACTACTTTGTACGCATAAAACTAATACAATATTTTATGTTAATCATACTTCAGTAAAAAAAAGAAACACTGTCTAGTATATTCAACAGCTGTTCTTCCTTAGGGAGTTTCTATCGATGGCCTTATTTATTTGATATGGAACATAATTAAATGTTTTTCAGCATTTTTAATTTTTTTGTTGAAAACTAGATGTCTTAGATAATATAATTGGCAGGTGTAGATATTTGCTTGATATGGAACATAATTTAATGCTTTAAATTATGTGTAGGTATTAGACTCTCCTTCTTCCTCAGGTTGTGTTGATGTTAATTTTGTTGTTTTTGCTGTTTGTTTAGTGATTGTCCTGAAGTGACTCTATCAAGTCTGAATTCCCTGACATTTGTAGCTTCTGAAGTCTCTGCTCATATAGGTTAGTGGTTAAGTGATGATTAGACAGATTTCTTTACATGCTTTGAATCAATAAAACTCCCTGACTTTGTCAGGGCTGTTTCTGGCATGGGGTGATGTGTTAAATGCTCTGTAGGCAGTTTACCACTCTGCCTTAGCTTTCATTTCCTGCTTGTATAGAGCTTCAAAGTCAGCCACAAGTGGAGCATCAGTGTATTTTCTGGGCTTCTCCGGGCATGCACACACCCCTGCACATGTGCATGGCCTTCTAAATCCCAAGGAAAATGAGGTTTTCAAAACCATTATGGACATCTTCTTCCTCATATCTAACTTATAATGTTTCACTTCCTTTTGTTTGTCTCAGCTGATATCATTTCCTTTCTCTACTGTGATGTTAAATAATTGTCACTAAGTTTTTCGATAACTACTTGAGGGAGAGAACTTTCTCCATTGAGCAAGCTCAGAATCAGACAATCAGACCTGGGAATGGGACTTTCACGGGGTGCTGCCATATGGTAATTAGTGCCAAGTCATCAAGGATGGAGCTTTGGGATGAGCCACACAATAGTTCTCCCCCAACCCTCGGTGATTACTAGGTGGCTGGGTGCTAGTTTCACAGTTTTCATGATTGTGAGACAGTCATTTGAAGTCTATCATAGACTTGGGGAGAGGGAGATGGGAATAGGACAATTTAAAATGTCAAAAACTGACCGTTTTTACAAAGGTTTAGCTGTTATTATTGAATAAATAACTCCTTAGATTGTTGCAAGCCTTTGGTTATCTAGAATTCTGAGAAACTGATTTTGAAACATTTTTTCAGTTTCGTTGTGACTTTTATGAAGCTGTAGGTGTTTTGAAGGACTTCCTCTTCTGTTCTGGAAATCCTGCCTTTCTCCTGAGTCTTTTATAAATACATAGACCCTGAATAATTTCCATTTGTTGAAAAATGTACAATTAAATAATTTAAAAAATTATCTTCATAGTAAAATTAGGATTTTTTTCCCCCAAGATATTTTATATCTCAATTCTAAGACTAATTTCTCAGGTCTGCATCCAAATCACTCTTCATCAAAAGGTATGCAGCATGCAGACAGAATAATACATTTATATGCAATATGAAATAGTCTGTTACTTACCTGTATATGTATTCATTAATATACTTATTTTAGACAAATATTTATCAAGAAACCAAAATATTCTAGACACTGGCAAAACCATGGTGAATAAACCATGCTTTCATTGCCCTAATGAATTTTGATTCTGTATTTTCAAGTAGATAATGATACTGGAAAATTCTTCTTTTGTTTAACTTTTTTTCATTTCATAGAAAAGTCCAGATGTGCCTTCATTTTCACTTTTGATTTCAAAGCAGTTTAAAATGTAAAAGTTATATATATTCTCAGAAACTAAATTTTCAGTACATGGCAAGTAGATATCATGTAATTCTTGCTGAGAATATTTCTATGTCAATGTCTCAAGTTGAATAATGTATGGCCTCTTTTAAAGGAAATAATCAAATTATTGCAAACTTTCAGTCTTAAAGATTTTTAATTAAGATATTAAATGTAATGATGCTTTAATCCCATATAAACTTAAGAGCTATGGTTTCTATGCTGCTTTAAAATCAAAACATATTTACAAATTAAATACTAATATAACTATAAAAATTAAATTTCAATTAGTTCATTAATTTAATGTTATGAATGATATGCTAAACCCAAATCTTTGATAGAAGCTTGACTATGATATTGAGATTTACAGCAAAAGTGGTTTTTCACATTTGTCATATCTGGAATTGTGGGTGACGTGTTATGCTTAAATTCCTTGCCTTTTAAAAAATCTTGGACTATTGCAGAAGCTTCATTTGTACACCATGATGATATCATTGAAGCTTCACTTGACATGAGACATTATTTTGATGTCACATATCCACTAATCATTTCTCATTTACCTTTCTAAAGTTAAAGTAGAACTACTTTTCACCAAGGCAGTTAACCGCACACCAAAAAGAGACTTTAAAAGTATAAGGCAATGCTTAGCTATAAGGTAAAAAACTAGTTGATCAGAATATTATAACAAATATCAAAGAAAAGTCATGTCCTTCTCCAGGCTAGTAGTACTAAAAAGCTTTGAAAAAGAATGGACTAGATTTTCATCCATGGACATAGAATGAGGCACAAGATATAAATTGCTAAGTGAAAACCTAATATTGAATAATACTGTTTTATTTAATATATTACATGCTATGTAATATATACTGCTAAATAATAATGTACTAAAGATTATATACACAAATATGGATAATATACACACATACACATATATGTAATAGCTAGAAAAATAAATTCCAAACTGTTAACTGTTTTTATTATTTTACTCTTAGGGAATAAGAATGGTGGAAGAGCTGAAAGGTCACTTTTGTTTATAAGAAATATTGCACATAGAGAAAATATACATTTTAATTTCATGGTACTAGGGAGTTATCTTACTGAAATGAATATTGACATTTATAAGCTAATTAATTATCACTAAAAAACACAATAATCTTTAGATAAGAATGATGAATATTGATTGTTCACAAACTAGCTCAAAACAGTAACAAAAATATTTAAATATTTAAGTATCTTTACTACATTACTTTACTTTTGATGACCATGTAATTATTTGCTTAGGTTTAAGAATATATCCCTTTCCTAAATGCACATACTTGGATATATCAAGTATATGACTGCACTGTCAGAAATGTCATTAATTATATGTGATAAATACACCATAGGATCTTGCTATTCATTTGAAAATAATGCCTACAAATTCTTTCCAGCAAACTGATCTATAATCTGCTATATTGTTAATGGAATCATAGGCTTATGATAGTAAAGAAGATCATTTCTGGCAGGACAAGAATATTAATAACCTTGAGATCTCAGAAAGAGATACCTCTATAGGTGCTCTAGTTGAAACATAGAAGAGTTGAACTCAATGGTTCTTGGTTTCTTACCTTTTTAGTATAATGGGATGGCAAAAATTTATAAACACAATATTAATGTTTGGGTGTTATTATTTTTCAGACATGAATTCCCACAATACATTTGCTGTGAACATTATTCATTTTCATTTAAACAGAATTGTAGTACATTAGCAGAGAGAAATGTAGAGTTATGGTGTCACATTTAAGAATATCCCTTCTGCCCTGTATAAAAACATTGTTTTTATTAATCATTATTTCCCTTATTTATCAATAAGAGTAAGGATAGTTTCAAGAATATGCACATTAAGTGTGACTTGCAGTGAAATTCCTTGAAGTCAGACAAGGGATAATCAATGTAATTGTAATTAAAATAGCCCATGTTAGGCAAGTTGCTGAGTAGTAACTCAGTTCTCCTAGGACTTTTTCTTTCAGTATTACATCCATAAAAATCTTGCTGAGTGATGAATATCATAGCTGCTTTGTACCTGCTTTGAAAGGATAGTAAAGGCTCAAATAAAATTATTGTAGGCACTTGAAGTTTCTCACCTGTGAAAGGCAAAATGCTGCAGTAAGAGTCCTTGGAGACCACTATAAAAGACTCATTTGCAAATAAGCTCAAGTGCCTAAGAGAGAACTTTTAAAATACAGTTAGATGTTTTATTTTTGAATTTCTTATATTATCATAACAGTTTTGAAAACAAATGATTTTTCCTTCTTAGACATGTCTTTGGGAAGTCACAATTCTGTGAAGATAAATACATCTTTTGAAAAATCTTATATCTCAATAAAAGCTATAGATAAGTTGAAATGAAGATTAAAGAAGAAATTAGGAACCATTAAGCTAGAAGAAGGTTGATGATAAAAGGTCATTAGTTTGAGTGCTTAACAGAATTCTGAGCTTCCTGGCAATTTGCACTCTACCTCCCCTAATGAAAAACATCTTTTTATTTTTATTGTATGCTATGCTTTTCATTAGTATCTCCGTCTTCACATATTGGTTATTTCTTCATCTTTGTAATCTCAACTCTATTTTTTATTCCAGACTAGTTTTCTCTCACTACCACAGTACTTTCTAAATGTCATTTATATTCTTTTTACCACCCCTTATTCATTTGTAGGACATATTAACAAGAAATTAAATAATTAATTTAAAGTCTGTTTCTACCTAAGGAATATAAGTTCTGTATTGTTATGGACCTTTCTTTACTACTGCTTTCTTCTCATTGCCTGGAACTTTCCCTTATATAGAGAGAATTTTCAAGAAATCTCACATCAAAGACGTGTAGTTAGGTCATCACACATTTATTATCTCATTACCAAAGATACACAGCAAAGTCATTAGAAATGAGGAAAGGGACCTCCCTAAGCCTTGTCTTAATGACAAGGGTCAGTTGGTGATTAGATTTTTTTCACCTCGAGTAAAAACAAAATGTCTATTTGTCTTTGTACTTCTTTCAAATGTGTGTATGCACTGAACATAAGAAGTACTTAATCAATATTAACAAAATTAATAAATAGACATATAGGCCATCTTCCTTATCAGGTCCATAATTCAAGGCAGGGTCAACCACATATTACTCATAGATTCTGATTTATTAATATTGAGGAAAAATAATAATAATCATGGAATGAGTTCTGAGCCCCTCTACACTGACGTTCTTTTAACTTCATGATGTATACTTGTACAGAGGCACTTACTGAAATTCATATTTGTGATGGAACAGAAATTATATTCCTTATTGGAAAGACATTATTCATTTATTTTAAATCAGCACCGTTATAGAACTGATTTGCTTGCTTAAACTATTTTTGCCATAGATAGGTTGCTGTATTTACAGAAAAAAAGTTGAAGAAAATTAAGCTTTTAAAAATTACGTTAGATCAAGAGATATTAGAGTCCAGAGAGATGGCATGAGGGGGATTTGTTCACTGAGTTAGTCTTTGCAGGGTGCCATGACTTGAATTATATATATATATATATATTTTTATTTAGTCTGCAATTTTTTTAATAATTTACTTTGGTATCATTAATCTACAATTACATGTGCAATATTATGCTTATTAAACTACCCACTTCATCAAGTCCCCCCCACATACCTCATTGCACTCACTGTCCATCAGCGTAGTTAGATGCTATAGAATCACTACGTGTCTTTCCTGAGATGTACAGCCCTCCCCGCGCCCCCCCAACATTACATCTGTTAATCGTAATGCCGCTTTTCACCCCTTGGACCTGCCTTCCTGCCCATCCTCCCCAGTCCAGTTCCCTTTGGTAACTCTTAGTCCATTCTTGAGTTCTGTGAGTCTGCTGCTGTTTTTTTCTTTCAGTTTTTTTCTTTGCTCTTATGCTCCACATATGAGTGAAATCATTTGATACTGGTCTTTTTCCTCTTGGCTTATTTCACTGAGCATAATATCCTCTAGCTCCATCCATGTTGTTGCAAATGGTAGGATTTGTTTTCTTCTTATGGCTGTATAATATTCCAGTGCATACATGTACCACTCTTCTTTATCCATTCATCTACTGATGGACACTTAGGTTGCTTCCATTTCTTGGCTATTGTAAATAGTGCTGCGATAAACATAAGGGTGCATATGTCTTTTTCAAACTGGGAAGCTGCAGTCTTAGGGTAAATTCCTAGGAGTGTAATTCCTGGGTCAAATGGTATTTCTATTTTGACTTTTTTGAGGAACCTCCATATTGTTTTCCACAATGGTTGAACTAATTTGCATTCCCACCAGCAGTGTAGGAGGGTTGCCTTTTCTCTACATCCTCGCCAACATTTATTCTTTGTGTTTTGGATGTTGGCCATCCTCACTGGTGTGAGGTGATATCTCATTGTGGTTTTAATTTGCATTTCTCTGATGATTAGTGATGTGGAGCATCTTTTCATGTACCTGTTTGCTATCTGAATTTCTTCTTTGGAGAAGTGTCTATTCAGATCCTCTGCCCATTTCATTATTGGATTATCTGCTTTTTGTTTGTTGAGGTGCGTGAGTTCTTTATATATTTTGGATGTCAATCCCTTATCAGATATGTCATTTATGAATATATTCTCCCATACTGTAGGATCTCTTTGTTCTACTGATGGTGTCCTTTGCTGTACAGAAGCTTTGCAGCTTAATATAGTCCCACTTGTTCATTTTTGCTTTTGTTTCCCTTGCCTGGGGAGATATGTTCATGAAGAAGTCCCTCATGTTTATGTCCAAGAGATTTTTGCCTTCATTTTTTTCTAAGAGTTTTATGGGTTCATGACTTACATTCAGGTCTTTGATCCATTTTGAGTTTACTTCTGTGTATGGTGTTAGACAGTAGTCCAGTTTCATTCTCTTACATGTAGCTGTTCAGTTTTTCCAACACCAGCAGCTGAAGAGGCTGTCAACTTCCCATTGTATATCCAAGGCTCCTTTACCAAATATTAGTTGACTGTATACGTTCGACTTAATGTTGGGATTTTCTATTCTGTTCCAGTGGTCTGTGGGTCTGTTTTTGTGCCAATACCAAATTGTCTTGATTACTGTGGCTTGGCAGTAGAGCTTGAAGTCAGGGAGCGTAACTCCCCTTGTTTTATTCCTCCTTCTCAGGATTGCTTTGGCTGTTCAGGGTCTTTTGTGGTTCCATATGAATTTTAGAATTATTTGTTCCACTTCATTGAAGAAAGTTGTTGGTATTGAGATAGGGATTGTGTTGAATCTGTAGATTGCTTTAGGTAGTATAGCCATTTTGACAATATTTATTCTTCCTAGCCAAGAGCAAGGGATGAATTTCCATTTGTTAGTGTCCTTTTTAATTTCTCTTTGAAGTGTCTTGTATTTTTAAGGGTATAGGTCTTTCACTTCCTTTGTTAGGTTTATTCTTCGGTATTTTATTCTTTTTGATACAATTGTGAATGGAATTGTTTTTCTGATTTCTGTCTTTTAGCTCATCATTAGTGCATAGGAAAGCAACAGATTTCTATGTATTAATTTTGTATCCTGCTACTTTGCTGAATTCAGATATTAGTTTTAGTAGTTTTGGAGTGGAGTCTTTAGGGTTTTTTATGTACAGTATCATGTCATCTGCAAATAGTGACAATTTGACTTCTTCTTTACCAACCTGGATGCCTTGTATTTCTTTGTTTTGTCTGACTGCTGTGGCTAGGACCTCCAGTATTATGTTGAATAACAGTGGAGAGAGTGGGCATCCCTGTCTTGTTCCCGATCTTAGATGAAACGCTTTCAGCATCTCGCCGTTAAGTATGATGTTAGCTGTGGGTTTGTCATATATGGCCTTTATGATGTTGAGGTACTTGCCCTTTATACCCATTTTGTTGAGAGTTTTAATCATGAATGGATGTTGAATTTTATCAAATGCTTCTTCAGCAACTATGGAGATTATCATGTGGTTTTTGTTCTTCTTTATGTCGATGCGGTGGATGATGTTGATCGAATTTCGAATGTCGTACCATCCTTGCATCCCTGGGATGAATCCCACTTGATCGTGGTGTATGATCCTCTTGATGTATTTTTGAATTCGGTTTGCTAATATTTTGTTGAGTATTTTTGCATCTACGTTCATCAGGGATATTGGTCTGCAATTTTCTTTTTTGGTGAGGTGTTTGCCAGGTTTTGGTATTAGAGTGATGCTGGCTTCATAGAATGAGTTTGGAAGTATTCCTTCCTCTTCTAGTTTTTGGAAAAATTTAAGGAGAATGGGTATTATTTCTTGTCTATATGTCTGGTAGAATTCAGAGGTGAATCTATCTGGCCCGGGGGTTTTGTTCTTGGGTAGTTTTTTGATTACCGATTCAATTTCGTTGCTGTTGATTTGTCTGTTTAGTTTTTCTGTTTCTTGCTTGATCAGTCTTGGAAGGTTGTATTTTTCTAAGAAGTTGTCCATTTCTTCTAGGTTTTCCAGCTGTTAGCATATAGATTCTCATAATATTCTCTTATAATTCTTTGTATTTCTGTAGGGTCCATCTTTATTTTTCCTTTCTCATTTCTGATTCTGTTTATGTGGGTAGATCCTCTTTTTCTCTTAATGAGTCTGGCTAGGGGTTTATGTATTTTGTTTATTTTTTCAAAGAACCAGCTCTTGGTTTCATTGATTTTTTCTATTGTTTTATTCTTCTCAATTTTATTTATTTCTTCTCTAATCTTTACTGTGTCCCTCCTTCTAGTGACTTTGGGCCTCATTTTTTCTTCTTTTTCCAATTTCAGTAATTGTGTCTTTAGACTATTCATTTGGGAATCTTCTTCCTTATTTACATAGGCCTGGATTGCAATATACTTTCCTCTTAGAACTGCCTTTGCTGCGTCCCACGGAAGTTGTGGCTTTGTGTTATTGTTGTCATTAGTCTCCATATATTCTTTGATATCTGTTAATTTGGTCGTTAACCCATTGATTATTTAGGACAATGTTGTTAAGTCTCCATGTATTTGTGATCCTTTTTGTTTTCTTTCTACAGTTTATTCTAGTTTTATACCTTTGTGATCTGGGAAGTTGGTTGGTAGAATTTCAATATTTTTGAATTTATGGAGGTTCTTTTTGTGGCCTAGTATGTGGTCTATTCTGGAAACTGTTCCCTGGGCCCTTGAGAAGAATGTGTATCCTGTTGCTTTTGGGTGTAGATTTCTGTAGATGTCTGTTAGTTCCATCTGTTCTAGTGTGTTGTTCAGTGCCTCTGTGTCTTTACTTATTTTCTGTCTGGTTGATCTGTCCTTTGGAGTGAGTGGTGTGTTGAAGTCTCCTAAAATGAATGCATTGCTGTCTATTTCCTCCTTTAATTCTGTTAGTACTGGTTTCACTTATGTCGGTGCACCTGTGTTGGGTGCATATATATTTAAAATGGTTATATCCTCTTGTTGGACTGAACCCTTTATCATTATGTAATGTCATTCTTTATCTCTTGCTACTTTCTTAGTTTTGAAGTCTATTTTTTCTGATAACAAGTCCCGCAACACCTGCTTTTTTCCCCTTATTTGCATGAAGTATCTTTTTCCATCCCTTCACCTTTTATCTGTGTATATCTTTGGGTTTGAGGTGAGTCTCTTGTAAGCAGCACATAGATGGGTCTTGCTTTTTTATCTATTCTATTATTCTGTGTCTTTTGATTGTGCATTCAGTCCATCCATTTACATTTATGGTGATTATTGATAGGTATGTACTTAATGCCACTGCTGGCTTAATATTCGTGGTTACCAAAGTTCAAGGGTAGCTTCTTTACTATCTAACAGTCTAACTTAACTTTCTTGTTAAGTTATTGTAAACAAAGTCTGGTGATTCTTTATTTCTGTCCTTTCTTATTCTTCCTCCTCCATTCTTTATATAATAGGTGTTTTATTCTTTGCCTTTAGTTAGTATTTGGATGGTCTGCTTCCTTTGCTATGATTTTATTTTCTCTGGTGACATCTTTTTAGCCCTAGGAGTGCTTCCATCTAGAGTAGTCCTTTTAAGATGTCCTGTAGAGGTGGTTTATGGGAGGCAAATTCCCTCAGCCTTCGCTTGTCTAGGAATTGTTTAATGGCTCCCTCAAATTTAATTGGTAATCGTGCTGGATACAATATTCTTGGTTCAAGGTCGTTCTGTTTCATTACTTTAGATGCATCATGTCATTCTCTTCTGGCCTGTAAGGTTTCTGTTGAGAAGTCTGATGATAATCTGATGGGTTTTAATTTGTAGGTGATCTTTTTTCTCTCTCTAGCTGCCTTTAATACTCTGTCTTTATTGATCTTTGCCATCTTAATTGTTATGTGTCTTGGTGTTGTCTTCCTTGGGTCCCTTGTGTTGGGAGACCTGCGGGCTTCCGTGGTCTGAGAGACTATTTCCTTCTCCAGCTTGAGGAAGTTTTCAGCAATTATTTCTTCAAAGACACTTTCCAACCCTTTTACTCTCTTTTCTTCTTCTGGTACTCCTATAATGCGAATATTGTTCTGTTTGGATTGGTCACACAGTTCTCTTAATATTCTTTCATTCCTAGAGATCCTTTTATCTCTCTCTGCCTCAGCTTCTCTGTGTTCCTCTTCTCTGATTTCTATTCCATTAACAGTCTCTTGCATCTCGTCCAGTCTGCTGCTATGCCCATCGATGGCTTGTCTCATTTCTGCATTGTCTTTCCTCACTTCCCTCCCTTCCTCCCTTAGCTCTTGTATATTTCTCTGTAGATCCATCAGTATGGTTATGACTTTTATTCTGAATTCTTTTTCAGGAAAAGTGTGCATGTCCATGCCATCAGGCTCCCTCTCTGGGGTTGTCTGGCTCAGCTTTGTTTGTACCACATTCCTCTGTGTTTTCATGGAGATGGAAGTGGTCACTGGTAGGTGCCACGTATGTCAGCTGGGCTCTTTAAGACTTAAAAAAAAAAGACCTGCCGGGTATAGATTCTGTGAGGATGCTGTAGGTGGCACGGCTGCTCCACTGTTCTGTTCTGCCAGACCCTTTGTGGCACCAGCCGGGGAGGGAATGAATGAGAGGCTGCTGATCTCTGTGGGAGCCTCGGCGTGGCTCCTTTGCTCGGCCTCCAGTCAAGGGGTCCAAAATTCCCCAGGACCCCCAGCCTGCTGGGCTGAGTGTGCTGGGAAGATTTTGTTCTGCTGTTGGGCCCTTGTCTCTTTAAGACTTTTAAAAAAGCCCATGCTTTTCTTTTGTCCTGGGGAGCTGGCTGAGAGGACCTGGCTGCGCCATCCCTCTTGGATCCTGGTTCTCTGTCTCTCCAATCTCCGATACACCGCACGATGTGTGTCAGCGCTCCCAGTGCAGATGACCCGGGCTGGTTCTTTGGCGAGCCCGTGCTTCCACTCCCTCCCAGCTCTGAATCCTTTCCTCCTGCTGGTGGGCTGGGGTGGGGGAGTACTTGGGTCCCACCGGGTCGTGTCTTTGTATCTTACCCGCTTCGTGAGGTGCTGAGTCCCCGCCAGTGCAGCTCTAGCCTGGCTGTTGTATTTTATCTTCCATTCTCTCTTTTAGGAATAGTATTTGTTGTATTTTCATAAATATATATGGTTTTGGGAGGAGATTTCCGCCACCCTGCTCATGCCGCCATCTTCTCAGAAGTCTAAGGTTTAATTAGTAATTTAAGGCTAGTATTTCTCTCTGGATTATGGGTGGAAAAGTGATCATACTGAAGAATATCAAGTCATAGTAAGCAAACCTTTAAGGAATAATAAATAGTATATTGTTGTGAGGACCCCAAAACATTTAACTATTGCTTCTTGAATTACCACTGTGTAATAAAAACGTATACTTTGTTTATATTATCCTGAAGCCTTCTCGATAGGCAAAGACACAAGCAAGATATTAAGAGATGTTAACCAATGCCAGCAGTGATATAGCTTGATAAGGCTATCCTTTCCAGGGAATCTGGAGCTACTGAACATGACATTTCATTTCCCAGACAGTACTAGACATATATTGGCAAGTTATTTTTTCATAGACATTCAATTTTTTAAGCCCTGTGAATACTTACTAATTCTTACTAATAAAAGCTTTCCTTTAAGAAGTGTATTCATGAAGAAATAAGTGACACTGACTTTGCAATTTTAGGAGAGCTTAATAAAGAATGATTTTTTAAGTAGGGCAGGTGGGGATAAAAGAAACCAATAATGAATAGCTAGGGAGCCCTAGGCTTGCAATAAGGGAATCCACCCCTATCCCTCAAATTATCAGCACCTGGAGAGATTAGTTTTCATTAAAAGAATTTAGCCAAACTGAAGCAACCTTACAGGAATGGATTCAGGGGAAATATCCCATGACTGACTCTAGTCCCATGTGCTGATTTCTTGCTAGTATCTCTTGTTTGTTCAATTGGAAGCCAAGAGCAAGAAGTTCCTTTGATGCAGTCTGTAAAAATCAGTGTCTCAGCACAGGGCATAAAAGTTAAGAGTGGATTTGGTGAAGCATAGAGGAAATATACAACCTGTATATATTTGACTAAGTTACATCTACTAAATTGATCATGTATAACAGACTACACCTTAGACACCTTGATTTAGATTATTCAATTTTAGTGAACAATTTATAGATTATTATTTAGTTTCAATTAGTTCTCCTGAGGACTAATTTCATTCACTCTATGTTAGTTTTTCCAAATTGCTTAATTAGAAGGCAACAGTTATAAGGTTCCTTATAGTGTGTTCCTTTATGTTATCCGTTACATGTACATATTAAAATTTCCACAGCTTCAAGTTAGGAAGCATTAACACACGTGTGCACACACACATACACACACACACACTAGACAAATCTACAGTCTTCATATATTTCATCCTTTTGACTGCACAAGTGCTCCTTTACAATGCTTTATTTATTTTCCTTTATGTGGGAGAATCTATTAATTTAATCTGTCATTCATTAACTGCAGTGTTTTCATTGTAGTGACTACATTTCAAATATTTTAAGCATAGCTGAATTTCATTTTTCTTCAAAATGCTTTTCACTTTGCATTTACTCTTGGCTCTGTAGTGGTATTATTTCTCAGTCAAACAAGAAGCTACTTCCAATGTAAAGGCATTATTTTGACTTCAACTATTTCAAAGGATCAAAATCAAGTTTGCTTTTAATAGGATGTGAACAAGGCATTGCCTTGAGCTCGGTAACCTGGAAGTGCTACTTACCCACTCATAGATTCTGTCGCTAATGACATAGTAGGTATGACATACATCTGATGTTATTAGGTATTCAATATTATTATTCCAAATGGGAATGTATCTCTAAAATGTGTCAACATGGTTAGAATTAAACGACTGAGCCAATGAAACCTAAATATCCCCTACTGAGCATTAAAACACATCTTAAATCTACTCAGCTTTAAGTTACCCCTACCAATGGAAATACAGAAATGCAAAAGAATTAATCTATAAATTATTACATTTTGTTTTAAAATGGTAAGTGGTGAATAAAAGTCATTTGGCAATCTAAAACTGTTTGAAATCCAACACAATGGGATAAACATTTTAATTTGGGGCATGTGAATAAAGTAAATGGCTTATACAATTTTTCAATTCACCTGATGACTATTTTCTTATAATTTAGTCATAATCTACATATACTTTTCCTAATCCCTGACACACACAAATCTGTGGTTTACTTTCAATTCATGACTTGCTAATTTAGGGAACCATATTTATTGACTAAACTTATTTAGTGATAAGTTTAAATAATAAACATTCATTTAGAAAGAAAGAGTACTAAGAGTTTTCAATGTCTTCAATAATTATTTTTTTTTAATTTTCACTGAAATGCTGAATAGGTGTAGAGCAATGGTGTTAAAAGCTCAGAAGAATGCCATAAGAATATGCTGAATAGAGTGGCCATGCCACTAACTGATGAAAAATCACAAAGAAGATAAAACTGCCTGACATGCAGCAGTCATAACAGGCCATTAATTTTTTATATTAACTAATTTCATAAAAGAAACGTTTATTAAATGGAGTTTCCAAGAATAAGATAAATTTTCTTAAGTATCAGAGAAGTTATTTGTCATAAGATGTATTTTTGAGTTTGTGTTATCTGTACTATTCTCTGCCATTAGGTGTCTGCAGATAGAGGGCTGCTCACAATTCACTTTTTCATCATACTCGTTCACCAACAGCCTCCGACAAATATGGCACAGCTGAGGGATTTCTCATTTATCCTAACTTCTCTCCACTCATGGTACACCTGCCTACCAAAGTCCAAATCAGCCCTTGAACTATGGTCGCATTTCTCTAAACAAGGGATTTTCTTCCCAGGTGCGCTACTACCTTTAGGTAACTTTCTACCAGGTATCTCTGAAATCTGAAGCTTTTCAGAGTTCTCTTTAGCCTGCATGCAACCCACTTTCATCTTGTTCTGTTAAAGTTGGATTTTGTAGATCAAGTTCCTTTTGGTATTTGGCAATTTGTGGGACAAGAGGACATTCCATTTATACTCTACAATGTAACTATAAATAAGGGTTTATTATTATTGTTGTTATTTTGTACTAAGTTACAAAAATAATTAGGTCAGTATATTGAGACCAAACCTAAATATAGGGGAAAAGCAAATGGGAATAGTGCAGAAAATGCTGTACATTATACAGCTTTTTTCTTATAGCAAAATTATCTTCAAATATGTAGACTAATTAGAGATTGGGGCTATCTAAACAGAGAAGTAGGAGAGGGAGGTGAAGACTGCCTGCTTTGTAAGAGAAAGGTGACCCAGAGATAAAGCAGAGTGGGTCCAAGTTAGGTTTAACCATTATTATTAACATATACAGTATAATTTGTGTTGTTTGTTGAACAAATAATTACTTTCTACACATTTTTGCATGGCAAGTGCAGGATAATAGGGGATATAAAAATGAAAATGCATGGTCTTTTACCTTTATGAGCTTGCAGTTAGTAGGAGAGCTGAACTAATTTTTGTGAAAAGCTAGCTCTTGTCATTAAAAAAGGGAGATGATATATTGTGTTACATGAATCTTGGGGATGGAGAGAATGCTTTATTAAAGAGTTGGTTCTTGAGGGTTGGAATTATTCAACAAAAGAAGAGTGAAAATACTTCAGAAAGAAGAAAGAGCATGGGTGATGAGAAAATACATCGTGTACATATAAAATAAAGGCAAATAAATATGGCTGAAGCACAGACTACAAAAGGCATTAGTTGAATACAAGTTAGACTAATTTAGTAGTAACTCTTGAATACCAGGCAAAGCCATTTTATCCCATTTCCTTGGCCACGGTTAAAAAATGCTATAAAATGCAAAGATAGTTTTCATTAATGAGGTGATCTAATAAGTTTTTCTTTGAACAATTTTATCTCCAAAATATTTGTGTTTATTTTTCAAAACCTCTGAAAATCAAATAGACCTGAAATTATCTTAAATGTAGTTTTACCATTCACAGGACAATAATTTCCACACAGGTGCAATTTTAGGAATTCTAGTTAGTCCTGTGTTTCAGGGATCAATGAGAAAAATATGTGCTGACCCTCTTGTTAAGTTACTGCTGAACTACTTGAAGTTACATATGAAAATTCTTTTCATTCTGTTGGTATCTTCATTAGAGATTTCAACTAGTAATTAGCACAGTTCTGACCATGGCACATAGAGAGTATAACGGTGAATTTGCAATGAAGGTATTAAAACTCAAATTTTGGGCTTTTTACTTACACAGGCTTGTTCCAAAATCCTAGGAAGAGCTCTGGACATTTGTTCATACAGTCATATATTTTAAAAAATCTTGCCAAAGTCAGATTTTAAATGCAATTGCTAAAGACTACTATCCCTTAATGGTTTATGTTACCGTCTGTCACCTTTTCTCTCATATAGGTTGATATTGGACTAAGCATGGACACTTTTCGGGTATCACTGAGGGAATATTGAGTTGGGGAATCTTTTGGTTTATTAGGATATATCTCTGGGATTTCGAATGTTTGGCTGACCATCTCTCCTTTAGAAATTGCCCTCCACTTTACTGACTCACCCAGCATTGTAGCACAGAGCTAAAGAAATTCACCAAGTATATGTGATTTGATTTGCAGTACCAGGCTCTGGAATCATGGGGTAGTACAGAAGAAAAGAAATTAAGTATATGGATCCAGAATGAATCGTAGAGAATTGCTCTAGTCATGAGCTGTGTTAACTGTAAGTGTATTTACTTCATTGATCCTTAGAATGGATATTCTCTCCTGTCTGACTATATTTGTAATTCAAATTTTATTATTATACAAGATATATAGGTAGGTAGGTAGACAGGTAGATGATAGATTGATTGATACATAGATATATAATTTTGGAGGTGGTTAAGAATTGTATGAAATACTAGTCATTAAAATTCATTGGTTTGTGTGGCATAGACTGCATCCAATATATGAAATAGTTAATGTGCCTGTATGTGAAGTTGTATCTTATGTACATCTCAAGTGTATCAGATTGTATTTTAGTGTGCTTCATGTGTTTTCCTGACAATACTGGCAGTCCCAAAAGAAATAGCATGGAAAACTATCTCTGGTGTGGCAAAATGGCCTGAAGAAACAAATACTACAGTTAGAAAATTCCACATATAAATAATCAATGTAGGTAATATTAAAGAAATTTGAATGTACATTTTTACAGTATATTATACAGTGACAGTCATAAAATGATTTGAATTCTTTTAGATGCCTTGATTTCAGGATAATTTAAAATTTTTACAATAATTTATCCTACAAAACTTAAAATATAACTGAAAGGAAGCTTCCCAGTTGAAGCAAAAAATGTTAAAAGAATCAAATATTTATTGACTTTATTTGTACATTTTAGCAGGCAGTTAATTTGATTTGACTTAAACAGCAAATTATCTTACAAAGAAACTCAAACTTAAGTTCAGTTTTTAATCATTAGATGCTTAGTGTCTGCCCTATATATGTGTAACTCAAGGGTAATCCAGATATTTAGACAGTATTGATACACAGATTTGGGGGCTCTCGTTTGGTTCTCTTCTTTCTGGAATTTTTCTCTCACCATTTAGTCCCATAGTTGTCTCAAAATATTTTTTTCTATATGCCAGAAGATGTCACATTTTCTTTCGAGGATTTAGCCACCCATGCTGTACTGCCCCCGGCCTGTCTCAGGCTTAAAGTCATAAAAACTGGAAATTCACCCATAGACATCCCTTTTTCTCAGTGCCAAATGGAGGCTGCCTGCCTTTGGTTACCCTCCAGTATCTTTAGGTAGCTGTTGTTAGTAATTAATCTAGAGTTTGTTATCTGCAGAAGGTTGTTCATGTAGAAACTTATTAGGTTAAAGTCTACATGGAGGTTCTTCCCAGTCTTTTGATTAAGAGCACAACATGTTTCTGATTCCTCAGAACTAACCGAGTGTAAGTCACATTCTATTCCTGAGACGTCTTGAGTTTAGATCTTTAACCTCATCCTACACATTTTCACGATCTGATTTATGTCTTGAGGGAGAGCCTCATTGTGCTTGTATGGGCAATACTTCCTGAGTCTCTCTCCACACCAAATCAGTGGGTACTCTGTATCTTAAGCTCTGTGACACTGTGGGTGACTTCACTTTGTCTTTCTGACCCAGGCATCCAGACTTGTGTGCCACCCTAGAATTCATAAAATGAGCTTGAATAAATCTGGATGGCTTTACAGATTGGCTAATTTCCAAACTGTCAAGGTAATCCCACATAACCTTGAAGATTTTCACTGTTTTTTTTTTTTGTTACCCCAATACAGACTGTCTTACTTGGCAAATTTCCACAACAGAGAAAGTGTCTTCTGATCATCAAATTAGTTATAAAGATTTCTTCCTTCTCTGGAATTTTAGTTATATTTAGTTCATCTAATTTTAGTTAATTTTAGTACTCATTATTTCCAAGTCTTCTGATGTTTTAAAAAATTTATTTCTGCCAACCCTCATTCATGATAATAATTCAAAAACTGGGAATGGAGGGGAGCTTCCTTAGTGTGATGAAGAATATATACAAAAAAACTAAAACTAAGATCATCCTTAATCGTGATGAATGAGATGCTTTCTTCCTAATATCAGAAACAGGAAAGCATGTCTCCTTTTCCACTTCTGTTTAACATCATAATAGAAGTCCTAGAAAATGCAATAAGCCAAGAAAAATAAAATATATAGATACCGAAAAGGAAGAAATAAAGCTCTCTTTGTTCATAGATCACGATTGTCTATGTAGAAAGTCCCAATGAATTCACAAAAAATTCCTGAAACTAAAAATCAGTTATAGCAGGGCTGCAAAACACAAAGTAAATAAATAAATAAATAACTTTTCCATAAAGCAGCAATGAGCAATTGGAATTTTAAACTAAGAACACCATTTACATTAGCATCAGAAAATGAAGAATTAAGGCATAAATCTAAAAAATTATGTAAAAGATGTGTATGAGGAAAACTACAAAACTCTGGTGAAAGCAATCAAAGAAGATATAAATAAGTGGAGAAATATTTCATGTTCATGGATGGAAAGACTCAACATTGTTAAAATGTCAGTTCTTGTCAACTTTATCTGTAAATTCAACATAAGCATAACATCCCAGAAGGTTTATGGATATCTACAAATGATTCCAAAGTTATATGGCAATGCAAAAGACCCAGAATACCCAGCATAATATTTAAGAAGAAGAAAACCAAAGAACTGATATTACCTAACATCAAGGCCTACTATAAAGTTACAGCACAAAGACACTGTGGTATTAGTGAAAGTGCTGATAGATCAATGGAATACAGTAGAGTCCAGATATAGACCTATAACAATGCAGTCAATCTACAAAAGGAGCAAAGGCAATCAAATTGAGAAAGTAGAGGCTTTTCAACAAATGGTACTGAAAAACCTGGATATCCACATTTGAAAAAAATGAATCAAGACACTGAATTTACACTTTTCACAGAAATTAATTAAAATAAACTAGATGAAATGCAAAACACAAATTACAAAATTTCTATCCTAGGAAAATTTAGGAAATCTTGGGTTTGACTGTGAGTTTTTAGATACAAACACATACATAATAAAGTATTTATATCTAAAATATACCAGAAAACTCTTAAAAATCAATCATAAGAAAATAAGCAACTTCATTAAAAGGTTGGCAAAAGATATGAACAGACACCTTAGCAAAGAGTATATACAGATGGCAAAAAATCATATGAAATTATGCTCAACATCAGATATCATCAGGAAATTGCAAATTAAATAACAGTGATAACACTATATGCCTATTAGAATAGCTAATATCCAAAACACTAACAGCATCAAATGCTAGTGAGGATGTAGAGTAATAAGAACTCTCATTCATTGTTGGTAAAAATGAAAAATTGTTTGCTACTTTGGAAAGCAATCTGGCAATCTCTTACAAAGGTAAGCATATTCTTATCATATGATCCAGCACTCCCACAAAGTTGCATGTAACTTGGTATTCTAAGAGTAAATCAAATTGCCTTGATTATGGCATTTTCAGTGCTGATTTTTGACCCCCATATATGATTTGAAATAGAGTGCCTTTGTTCCCTGATAATAGTAAGGTACCTGCATCACCTTTAAAGCATCAGTGATTAGCACATGATACACAAATTGATCAGGAATGTATTTAAGAAATGCATTACTAATATATTAATCTAGGACATAAAGCAATACTGGTTAACTCTTTTGAATTTTTATTCTGCAACAGTTATTTTCAACTCCTAAAAATAACTGTTAGAAAGAAATAAAATATATTTTCTAAAGCTGCTTTCAATAAAATTGTTTGTTATAAACAAGAAAATAACTGCTGTCTCACAATTTTTAAATCTGAAAACGTCAAAAATTGGCTAATAAAAATAAAAACCCACAACAGGAGAAAATGGAATATAAAACTAAGTTTAAAAAATGATGTACTAAAAATAAGGAATTTCTTAAAACCTAGTATTAAGAATGAGAACTTGTGATGAAATTTATATCTTTGAAATATGACCCAGGAATAATTACCTTCTTTGGCAGCTAATGGGCCAAAAATAAAATTCACAATGGTACAAATTATAATTCATCAAAACTGGCATGAAGCAAATCCTTATTAAATATTCATTTGAAAGCTAGCATGGCAAATAAGTAATCCTAAATAAAATTTTTGAGTAAAATTATGAAGATAATGTTTAGGTTAGTTGTAGTTGAATTTTTATGAAAAAAAATTAAATTGACTTAATGGAATTTAGCTGCAAAAATTAAGTTTAACATCAATATTTAAATTGCTTTATTTTGATAAAACATTAGTTTTCATATTTCTCAGACACTTTTGGCAAATAACAGTAAAGTCAGTATATTAACTAAAGGTGAAAACATTTTGAAACAAACAGTGTTCAGAATTGCCATAAGGTCATTAAAAAAACATTAAAATTTAGATGATCTGAAATGACTTTCCTCAATGGAATAATTTCCCTATTCAGAATTTCTGAGCAATACTGATAATATCTGAATATTTGTTTCTTGACTGTCAACATCTAATTTAAAAATAAAATAGGAAGAAAATTGAATTGCATTTCCCTCAGATAATTTAATATGAGGCTTCTAACAGTCAACCTTAGAATATAAGTAAATATGCACTGTGGTTAATCTCTCCTATTGTGCATGTCGTAAAGAGTAAAGTGAAATTGTGGAAGGGTATTGGAACAAATAATTAAGAAAAGATTGAATAATTTCAGATTTGGGTGAATTAAAGCCAGCTTAATCAGTTAAACTTATAGGCAGAGCCTAGTTTCATCCAACAATATTACATGTATTTTATTTGTTTTCTAGAAACCATGATGTCATTATATATATTAATTATGCAGGTATTTAAAAACAAGTACAAAAACTCATGTTTTTAAAAAGAAATTTAAAAATCATACTTGCATAGATTTTTGTGATTTGTTCATTCCGCAACAGTAGAAAGTCAGAAAAAATAATTTCCCAAGAAATTTACTCTATAACATAAATTTCTCTAAGGGGCATCCAATCTTTTATTGCAAATACCACTGATTCATGTTTTAATTCAAAATAATGTCCTCTGTTAATTTTTCTGTGCATTTATGTGCCCTGCTTTAGTTACTGATTTAAGTGTTTTATTTTTAGCATACAAAGAAACATATATACATTATATGTTAAGTGGTCATTTCTCCTCCACTTTTCAAAAAATATATTCATTCTTGTCATCATCATCAGTCTAGTTAACCATGTTTATTCCTCCTCTTCAAATGCTAGCACAGATAACACACAAGGCTTCTAAGTGTGGGCTTAATATTAAGCCAGAGAAAGAGTAGTGTTTTCTTAAACTATTTCCAGACAAAGGAGAATTATTTTCAGAGTACTTTGAATAACAATCAACCCCTGCAATAAAGACAATTATATTTTCTGGGAATTTACATTTTTGGCAATGGTTTCATAGAGCCATATGGATAGCTTTATTTTCTTTTTGGCTTCAGCTGCAGTTGTTTCCCTTTTCTCCTTAAGGATGCCTTAGATTCTTGTTTATAATATTTCAAGCAGCTTTGGGTCTAATGAGCTATTGCAACACTATGGCATTGACAATAACTAAAACTTTTCTCACCTTGGAATGGCAGGTAAGTGTGAATATATATTCATGATCTAATGAATCCGCAATCATGTTTATGTACCAGCTGTTTGCTTTTCCTCTGCTACTGCGATATATCTGGCTCTGAATTTTCTCTTGCTTTGTATTAACTTTCTTTGAAAAAGAAAAGAAATTTAAAAATCCACAGGATATGAAGAGTCTTCTGACAAATGCAGAGTTCTGACATAAGTTTAGAAATATATGTGCACCATGATGAAACTCAAGATTCTATGTAACACAAAATACATCAACCACATATACTTTTATATTCTAACTTATTTTAGATGGAGATTTTAGTAAATATGAAATATGTGACCACAAATAAAATTGATTAATCCAAGGCCCATTAAACATCTTGTTTTTCTCATGCATCTCACAATCAAAGTCTTCCCAGATTAAAGATTCAGTATTTTCCTTGTTCCATTTTCCACCGAGTCTATTTCTTTAATTCATGGACCTCAACTCAACATAATACAGCTTCATAAAGTTGCTAATTTCTTAGTTGAATGTGCAAAAAAAAACCCCAACAAATATATTTAGTGTGTTTAGAATTTAAAATGGTAAAGAAAGTAAAATGAAGGTATTAATTTATTAGCCCTTTATGAAGATTAGGAACATTTCTATCACCTAAACTAAAACCAGCCAGGAACTTCCATGTCAGTTATTTGCAACTGGTTTAATTTGTTCAGATTCCCACCTTAACCCATGGATTGTGGAAGTGTCAACTACGTACCCTAGATTTCAGCAAATTCTTGGGGTCTAATATTTTCATGACTGCCTCAGTCTCTAAAACATTAAAGACTAAATATTCCCAGCCACATGAAGATACTATAGGTGCAATATATGTCCCTAATGATTTGGCAGCTGTGGTACGGGTTACATTGAATGACCACATCCTTATTTATTTATTTTGGTAAAACACTCTCCCCAGTGCAAAAGGAGAAATAAGACATGGCTCTAAGTTGTTAATTAGTTCATTGATTTAACAAATATAAATGAATGCCTTCTACTCAAGATACGTTATTAGATCCTAAGAATTCAGCAGAAAGGACAGAATAACTAATTCTCTTTCCTTATAATCTTACATTCTCCTACATACTCAAAGACACTGGCTTAACTACTTCATATGGATTGAGTATATCCTAGAAACACATGCTCTCCCCAAAAGACTGTCTTTACATCAAGAAAGAGAATGAATTAAGAATTATAGAATTTATTTACTTTGTTACAAATATTAAGTAGAGGGAAGAGTTGATACTGATATTGAAAAATTATTCATTGATATGGCTTTCCTCTTTTTTAAAACCAATTTACTGTTATATTTCACTTTCCAAATAGGTAAACTGAATTCCTAGAGTGTGAGATTATATATTTCTAATTTTGAAATCAAGAAACAAGTTTTGACAATTCTGGACACAATATGTAATGAACAATCAATTGTTAATATTTGTTCTCTAATTCAGCCTGACATTATTTAAATTTCTGATTATTAGTTGGAATGGATTTATAAAAAGAGACAACTTAAAACTTTTTGACATTTAATGCTAATTTTCTATAGAAGTGGATGACTGACGTATTTCCACTAGCATTATATAGGAATACCCATTTTCCAGGTTCTTAATATCATAATTTAAAACTTGTTAAAATAAAAAAAGAATCCCACTGTAATTTAAAAAATTAGTAATTATTTTATTGACCATATGGATCAATATATTGTCAAAAAGCACATAATTTATTTTTATTCTTTAGCGTATTATCTATTTTATTCTTTGATATGCAATATATTCATTTTTTTTTAAAGAAAAGTAGAATGGCTTTAACAACGCAGCAATCTTCTACTACTTCCACCTTCCAAACTCTTACTACTGCTCTCGCAGGCAGCTTCCTTTGACTCTCTTAGTTCATTCATCTTTTAGTTACCTCTATATATGAAATTAATATGCTTTCTCATATATGCTTGATTTATCAATTTTAGGCATTAGTTATTATTTTACTTTTATAATAAGTAATACCTTAGCTCATTTATTCATCCTACAAATTTCTTCCTCTGAATTATCTTCCGAACATATTTATATCCATATTTTAATTTCTGTTGGTTGCTTTAAAATATTTATGGTTTGTTACATTTACATTTTTGTTTCTATCACTTGACTCTCTATTTTGAAAGGTTTCTATGACTTGGCTCCCTATTTTGAAAGGTACTATAAGCATTATCCTTTTCCTAAGCTTTATTTCCTTGCTTCCAACTTTTACTATCTGCAATTTATATTTTAATGTTAAATGTTCTAGATTGGTGGTCTACATCACACACTTTAAACAGTATCTTTACTTTATAAGAAAATATAAACTGAGTTTACATTATGTTTATGTAAAAGTTTTCACTGAATGTCAAAATAATATATTTTAGAATTGTCTTTTCTTTTCAAGCTAATAATTTGCATTCCTTTTCATAAAACACTTGATCTATATTTAGCCAAACATTTTCCCAAACTCCTGCCAGTGAAGTCCTATTAGTCTTCTTTATTAGCTAAAACCCGCCCTCCCTTCACCATCTGTTTTCCTTTGCCTCCTTAGCCAAGCAGCTGCCCTTCTATGATGCTTTTCTACTTTGATTCCACATGTTTCTAGAACCACATCTTCTCTTTTCTTTTTTGCTTTATTTAAAAAGGATTTTTATTAAGGTATTATTGATACACACTCTTATGAAGGTTTCACAGGAAAAAAAAATGTGGTGACTACTTTTACCCGTATTATCAAGTCCATACCCATACCCCAATGCAGTCACTGTCCATCAGTGTAGTAAGAGGCTACAGAGTCACTGTTTGTCTTTGTGCTACACTGTTTTCCCCGTGACCCCCCACACCATGTGTACTAAACAATACCCGCAATCCTTTTCTCTCTCCCTCCTCACCCGCCTTCCCACACCCCTCCCCTTTGGTAACCACTAGTCCCTTCTTGGAGTCTGTGAGTCTGCTGCTATTTGGTTCCTTCAATTTTGCTGCATTGTTATACTCCACAAATGAGGGAAATCATTTGGCACTTGTCTTCCTCCGCCTGCCTTATTTCACTGAGCATAATATCCTCCAGCTCTATCCATGTTGTTGCAAATGGTGGGATTTGTTTCTTCATTATGGCTGAATAGTGTTCCATTTTGTATACGTACTACATCTCCTTTATCCATTCATCTACTGATGGAAACTTAGGTTGCTTCCATATCTTGGCTATTGAAAATAGTGTTGCGATAAACATAGGGGTGCATATGCATTTTTGAATCTGAGAAGTTGTATTCCTTGGGTAAATTCCAAGGAGTGGGATTCCCAGGTCAAATGGTATTTTTGTTTTTAGTATTTTGTGGAAACTCCATATTGATTTTCACAATGGTTGAACTAGCTTACATTCCCACCAGCAGTGTAATAGGGTTCCCCTTTCTCCACATCCTTGCCAGCATTTGTTGTTCTTGTCTTATGGATGGTGGCCATCCTTACTGGTGTGAGGTGATATCTCATTGAAGTTCTAATTTGCGTTTCCTTGATGATTAGTGATATGGAGCATCTTTTCATGTGTCTGTTGGCCATCTGAATTTCTTCTTTGGAGAATTGTCTCTTAATATCTTCTGCCCATTTTTTAATAAGGTTATTTGCTTTTTGGGTGTTGAGGTGTGTGAGTTCATTATATATTTTGGATGTTAACCCCCTGTCGGATATGTCATTTACAAATATATTCACCCATACTGTGGGATGCCTTTTTGTTCTGTTGATGGTGTCCTTTGCCATACAGAAGCTTTTTAGTTTGATGTAGTCCCACATGTTCATTTTTCCTTTTGTTTCCCTTGCTCGAGGAGATGCATTCAGGAAAAAGTTGCTCATGCTTATGTTCAGGAGATTTTTGCCTATGTTGTCTTCTAAGAGTTTTACAGTTTCATGACTTACATTCAGGTATTTGATCCATTTTGAGTTTACTGTTGTGTATGGGGTTAAACAATAATCCAGTTTCATTCTCTTGCATGTAGCTGTCCAGTTTTGCCAACACCAGTTGTTGAAGAGGCTGTCATTTCCCCATTGTATGTCCATGTTTCCTTTATCATATATCAATTGACCATATATACCTTGGTATATATCAGGGCTCTCTAGCCTGTTCCATTGATCTATGGGTCTGTTCTTGTGTCAGTACCAAATTGTCTTGATTACTGTGGCTTTGTAGTAGAGCTTGAAGTTGGGGAGCATAATCTGCCCAGCTTTATACTTCCTTCTCAGGATTGCTTTGGGTATTTGGGGTATTTTGTGGTTCCATATGAAGTTTAGAATGATTTGCTCTAGTTCATTGAAGAATGCTGTAGGTATTTTGATAGGAATTGCATTAAATCTTTAGATTGCTTTAAGCAGGATGGCCATTTTGACAATGTTAATTCTTCCTATCCGTGAGCATGTGATGTGTTTCCACTTATTGGTATCTTCTTTAATTTCTCTCATGTGTATCTTGTAGTATTCAGAGGATAAGTCTTTCACTTCCATGGTTATGTTTATTCCTAGGTATTTTATTGTTTTTGATGCAATTGTGAATGGAATTGTTTTACTGATTTCTCTTTCTGTTGGTTCATTATTAGTATTTAGGAATGCCACAGATTTCTGCATATTAATTTTGTATCCTGCAATTTTGCTGAATTCAGACATTAGATCTAGTAGTTTTGGAGTGAATTCTTTAGGGTATTTTATGTACAATATCATGTCATCTGCAAATAGGGACACTTTAACTTCTTCCTTTCCAATCTGGATGCCTTTTATTTCTTTGTGTTGTCCGATTGCTGTGGCTAGGACCTCCAGTACTATGTTGAAGAGAAATGGGGAGAGAGGGCATCCTTGTCTCTTCACGGTCTTAAAGGAAAAGCTTTCAATTTCTCACTTTTAAGTAAATGTTGGCTGTGGGTTTGTCATATGTGGCCTTTATTATGTTGAGGCCCTTGCCTTCTATATCCATTTTGCTGAGAGTTTTTATTATGAATGGTTGTTGAATTTTGTCAAATGCTTTTTCAGAATCTATGGAGATTATCATGTGGTTTTGTCCTTATTTTGTTGATGTGAGGAATGATGTTGATGGGTTTGTGAATGTTGCATCCCTGTAATAAATCCTACTTGATCATGATGGATGATGTTTTTGATGTATTTTTTAATTCGGTTTGCTAATATTTGGTTGACTATTTTTGCCTTTATGTTCATCAGGGATATTGGTCTGTAATTTTCTTTTTTTGTGGTGTCTTCATCTGGTTTTGGTATTAAAGTGATGCTGGTCTCATACAATGAGATTTGGAGTATTCCCTCTTCTTCCACTCTTTGTAAAACTTTAATGAGGATGGGTATTAGGTCTTCACTAAATGTTTCATAAAATTTAGTAGTAAAGCCATCTGGTCCCAGCATTTTGTTCTTAGGTAGTTTTTTGATTACCAGTTCAATTTCATTGCTGTTAATTGGCCTGTTCAGATTTTCTGTTTCTTTCTGGGTCAGCCTTGGAAGGCTGTATTTTTCTAGAAAGTTGTCCATTTCTTCTAGGTTATCCAATTTGTTAGCACATAATATTTCATAGTATTCTCTAATAATTCTTTGTGTTTCTGTGGTGTCGGTAGTGATTTTTCCATTCTCATTTCTGATTTGATTTTTGGAATAGACTCTCCTTTTTTCTTGGTAAGTCTGTCTAGGGGTTTATCTATTTTGTTAATTTTCTCAAAGAACCAGTTCTTCCTTTTACTGATTCTTTCTACTGTTTTATTCTTCTCGATTTTATTTATTTCTGCTCTAATGTTTATTATGGCGGTCCTTCTAACGACTTTAGGCCTCATTTGTTCTTCTTTTTCTAGTTTCTTTAAATGTGAGTTTAGACTGATCATATGGGATTGTTCTTTCTGGAGGTAGGCCTGTATCACAATATACTTTCCACTTAGGACGGCCTTTGCTGTGTCCCACAGATTTTGCGGTGGTGAATTATTGTTGTCGTTTGTCTCCATATATTGCTTGATCTCTGTTTTTATTTGGTCATTGATCCATTAGTTATTTAGGACCATGTGGTGAAGCCTCCATGTGTTTGCGGGATTTTTCATTTTCTTTGTGTAATTTATTGCTCGTTTCATACCTTTTTGTCTGATAAACTGGTTGGTACAATTTCAATCTTTTTGAATTTTCCAAGGCTCCTTTTGTGGCCTAGTATATGATCTATTCTTGAAAATGTTCCATGTGCACTTGAGAAGTATGTGTATTCTGCTGCTTTTGGATGTAGAGTTCTGTAGATGTCTGTTAGGTCCATCTGTTCTAATGTGTTGTTCAGTGCCTCTGTCTCCTTACTTATTTTACGTCTGGTTGATCTGTCCTTCAGAGTCAGTGAAGTGTTGAAGTCTCCTAGAATGAATGCGTTGCATTCTATTTTTCTTTTTAATTCTGTTAGTATTTGTTTCACATATGTAGGTGCTCCTGTATTGGGTGCATAGATATTTATAATGGTTATATCTTCTTGTAGGAATGACCCCTTTATCATTATGTAGTGTCCTCCTTTGTCTCTTGTGACTTTATTTGTTTTTAAGTCTATTTTGTCTTATATAAGTACTGCAACTTCTGCATTTTTCTCCCTATTAGTTGCATGAAATATCTTTTTCTATTCCTTCATGTTTAGGCTGTGCATGTCTTTGGGTTTAAAGTGAGGTTCTCGTAGGCAGCATATAGATGGGTCTTGCTTTTTAATCCATTCAGCACCTCTGTGTCTTTTGATTGGTGCATACAGACCATTTACATATAGGGTGGTTATTGATAGGTATGTACTTTTTGCCATTGCAGGCTTTAGATTTGTGGTTACCAAAGGTTCAAGGTTAACTTCTTACTATCTAGGAGTCTAAGTTAACTCACTTAATGTGCTGTTACAAACACAGTGTAAATGTTCTTTTTTCCTCCTCCTTTTTCTTCCTCCTCCATTTTTTATATATTAGGTATTATATTCTGTACTCTCTGTCCCTTGGTTGACTTTGGGGATAGTTGATTTAATTTTGCATTTGCTTAGTTAACTGTTTTGCCTTCTTTACTGTGGTTTTATTACCTCTGGTGACAGCTATTAAACCTTAGGAACACTTCCATCTATAGCAGTCCCTCCAAAATACACCATAGAGATGGTTTGTGTGAGGTAAATTCTCTCAGCTTTTGCTTATCTGAAAATTGTTTAATCCATCCTTCAAATTTAAATGATAACCTTGCCAGATAAAGTATTCTTGGTTTGAGGCCCTTCTGCTTCTTTGTATTAAATATATTATGCCCCTCCCTTCTGGCCTGTAAGGTTTCTGCTGGGAAGTCTCATGATAGCCTGACGGGCTTTCCTTTGTATGTGATCCTATTTCTCTGGCTGCTTTTAATAGTCTGTCCTTATCCTTGATCTTTGCCATTTTAATTACTATATGTCTTTGTGATGTCTTTCTTGAGTCCCTTGTGTTGGGAGATCTGCACGCCTCCATGGCCTGAGAGACTATCTCCTCCCACAGACTGGGGAAGTTTTCAGCAATCACCTCCTCAGTGACACCTTCTATCCCTTTTTCTCTCTCTTCTTCTTCTGGTACCCCAATAATGTGAATATTGTTCCGTTTGGATTGGTCACACAGTTCTCTCAGTATTCTTTCATTCTTAGAGATCTCTTTTTCTCTCTGTGCCTCAGCTTCTTTGTATTTCTCTTCTCTAATTTCTGTTTCATTTATCGTCTCCTCCACCATATCCAATCTGTGTCTCCTCCACTGTATCTAATCTACTTTTAAAACTTTCCATTGTATGTTTCATTTCTGATACTGTGTTCCGTAATGATTGGATCTCTGACTGGAATTCCTCCCTGAGTTCTTGAATATTTTTCTGTACCTCCATTAGCATGTTAATGACTTTTATCTTGAAATCCCTTTCAGGCAGATTCATGAGGTCGGTATCACTGAATTTTTCTCAGAGGCTTTTGTTCATAGTTTACTTTGAACAAGTTCCTTTGACATTTCATAGTTGTATATGGCACCCTCTAGTGCCCAGAAGCTGTACTCTCTGGAGCTGCTCAGCCTCTGTAGCAATGTTGGGGGTTGGAGGAGAGCGGTATTGGTGCCTGGGGGGAGGAAAGAGCTGTTTCCTGCTTCCTGGCTGCTATGCCTGTCTCCACTGCAAGAACCAGTGCACCAAGAACACAGATATAAGTCTCTGTGCTTTGCATTTATAGTTGCTGTAGATGGGGCTTCCCTCTGGCTGGCCTAATGCCAGGGTTGGGTTTGCCGGTTTGCAAGCCAGGTGGGGCTGGCCGGGAGAAAGGCTCAGTAGGCTGCGTGTCACAGAGGGGGTCCTTGGAGCTCTGTGGCCAGACAGGGAGCTGGAGCTCCTGATGATAAGGAAAGTTCCCAACCTGCTGGGCAGAGTGTACCTGGACAATTCTGTCTACCTGTCCTCTCTCCTGAGCAGTAAGCTCTGTGCAGTCGTGCCTCTTTAGCAGCCCTCTTTCTGTTAGGAAGTCTCTCAGACTGCCCACTTTTATTTTGTCCCAAAGCAGCCAGATATGGATCCCTGCTTTCCACAAGTGGCTGGAATCTCAGTTTCTCCAGGTATTCTGACTGTCTTAGCTTTCCAACCTCATACTCGTGAGAGTACTAATGAAAACACCATAAAATGTAGGTTTGTGCTCCTAGATCAGATCTCGAGAGTTAGGTATTCAGCAGTCTTAAACTTTTGCTCCTTCCCCGCTCTGTTTCTCTTCCTCCTGCTGGTGAGCTGGGGTGTGGAAGGGCTTTGGTCCTGCTGGGCCATGGCTTTGGTACATTACTGTGTTCTGTAAGGTTTATTCTTTTCTCCATGTGTATGCAGTTTGGTGCAGTCCTGTTGCTCTTTCAGGATTAGTTGTATTAATTATATTTTCGTATTATATGCAGTTTTAGGAGGAAGCCTCTGTCTGACCTCTCACGCCACCATCTTTAATCTCTCTCATCTTCTCTTTTCTTGACTCATCCCTTCATGTGCCCCTGTGTGGTCTTACCACCAGTCTGTGACAAGTTTATGGGATGAAATGTTTTGAGTCCTTTTAAGTCATAAAAATTCACTTTTTTTACTCACCCACACAACTGATTGCTAAGTTAGTTATGTGTTACCGTTTAAAATATAACGATGATAATAATACCTAACACTTATTGAACACTTACTATCCCTAGCCAGACTTATCAAGAAAAAAAGAGCATCTACACACATAAACAGAATAAGAAATGTGAAAGGAAAAATCACTATGGACACCACAGATATACAAAGAATTATTAGAGAATACTATGAAAAAGTATATGCTAAAAATTGGATAACCTAGAAGAAATGGACAACTTTCTAGAAAAATACAACCTTCCAAGCCTGACCCAGGAAGAAACCGACAATCTGAATAGACCAATTACCAGTAATGAAATTGAATCAGTAATCACAAAACTACCCAAAAGCAAAACTCCCAGAACAGATGGCTTCACTGCTGACTTTTATTGGACATTTACAGAAGACTTAATACTCATTCTCCTTAAAGTTTACCAAAAAATAAAAGAGCAGGGAATACTTCCAAAGTCATTCTATGAAGCCAGCATCACTCTAATACCAAAACCAGGCAAAAACACCACCATAAAAAGAAAACTACAGACCAATATTTGGAGGAACATAGAGGCAAAAATACTCAACAAAATAATAGCAAACAAAAATTCAAAATATGTCAAGGAAATTAAAAAATATATCAAGAGGATCATACACCATGATCAAGTGGGACTCATTCCAGGGATGCAAGGATGGTGCAACATTTGAAAACACATCAACATCATCTGCTACATCAATAAAAAGAATGACAAAAATCACATGATCATCTCCAAAGATGCTGAAAAAGCATTTGACAAAATTTAATACCCATTCATGATAAAAACTCTCAACAAAATGGGTATAGAGGGAAAGTACCTCAACATAATAAAGGCCACATATAACAAACCCACAGCCAACATCATACTTAACAGTGAAAAGCAGAAAGCTTTTCCTCTAAGACTGGCAACAAGGCAAGGATGCCCACTCTCCCCACTTTTATTCAACATAGTTCTGGAGGTCCTAGCCATGGAAATCAGACAACACAAAGAAATAAAAGGCATCCAGATTGGAATGGAAGAAGTTAAACTGTCCCTATTTGCAGATGACATGATATTGTACATAAAAAAACCCTAAAGAATCCACTCGAGAACTACTAGAATTAATATCTGAATTTAGCAAAGTTGCAGGATACAAAATTAATACACAGGAATCTGTTGCATTCCTATATACTAACAATGAACTAGCAGAAAGAGAAATCAGGAAAACAATTCCATTCATAATTGCATCAGAAAGAATAAAATACCTTGGAATAAACCTCACCAAGGACGTGAAAGACCTATACCCTGAAAACTACAAGACACACTTGAGAGAAATTAACGAGAACACTAATAAATGGAAATACATCCCATCATCTTGGGTAGGAAGAATTAATATTGTCAAAATGGCCATCCTGCCTAAAGCAATCTACAGATTCAAAGCAGTCTATCAAAACACCAATGGCATTCTTCAACAAACGAAAGCAAATAGTTCTAAAACTCATATGGAACCACAAAATACTCTGAGTACCCAAAGCGATCCTGAGAAAGAAGAAAAGAGCAAAGGGGGAATTACACTCCCCAACTTCAAGGTCTACTACAAAGCCACAGTACTCAAGACAATTTGGTGCTGGCACAAGAACAGACCCATAGATCAATGGAATAGAATAGAGAGCCCCGATATACCCACACATAAATGGCCAGTTAGTGTATTAAAAAGGAGTCATGGACATACAGTGGGGAAATGAGAGCCTCTTCAACAGCTGGTGTTGGCAAAACTGGACACCTACATGTAATGAATGAAACTGGGTTACTGTCTAACTCCATACACTAAAGTACACTCGAAATGGATCAAAGATCTGAATATAAGTCATGAAACCATGTAACTCTTAGAATAAAACATGGGCAAAGCTCTCTTGAATATAAACATGCACAACTTTTTCATGAACATATTTCCTCTGGCAAGAGAAACAAAAGCAAAAATGAATAAGTGGGACTACATCAAACTAAAAAGCTTCTGTACAGCAAAGGACACTATCAATAGAACAAAAAGGCATCCTACAGTATGGGAGAATATATTAATAAATGACATAATATAAGGGGTTGACATCCAAATATATAAAGAGCTCACATGACTCAATACCCCAAAAGCAAATAACCTGATTAAAAGTGGGTGGAGGATCTGAACAGACACTTCTCCAAAATAGAAATTCAGATGGCCAACAGGCACATGAAAAGATGCTCCACATCGCTAATCATCAGGGAAATGCAAATTAAAACCACAATGAGATACCACCTCACACCAGTTAGGATGCCAACATCCAAAAGATAAGCAACAACAAATGCTGGCGAGCATGTGGACAAAGTTGAACCCTCCTACACTGCTGTTGGGAATGTAAGTTAGTTCAATCACTGTGGAAAGCAATATGGAGGTTCCTAAAAAAACTAAAAATAGAAATACCATATGACTCAGGAAATACACTCCAAGAATTTACCCAAAGAAAACAGGATCACAGATTCAAAAGACATATGCACCCCTATGTTTATTGCAGCATTATTTACAATAGCCAAGAAAGAGAAGCAGCCCAAGTGTCCATTAGCAGATGAATGGATAAAGAAGATGTGGTACATATACCCAGTGGGATATTATTCACCCATAAGAAGAAAACACATCCTACAATTTGCAACAACATGGATGGAGCTAGAGGGTATTATGCCCAGTGAAATAAGCCAGGCAGAGAGAGACAAGTACCAAACGATTTCACTCATCTGTGGATTAGAACAACAAAGCAAAAACTGAAGGAACAAAACAGCAGCAAACTCACAGAACCCAAGAATGGATAACGGTTACCAAAGTGAAAGGGACTGGGGAGGGAGGGTGGCGAGGGAGGGAAAAGAGGTTTAAAGGGTATTATGATTATCACACGTAATATAGGGGTGTCACGGGGAAGGAAGTATAGCACAGAGAAGACAAGTAGTGATTTTATAGCATCTTACTATGCTTACGGACAGTAACTAATGTGGTATGTGGTGGGGACTTGATAATAGGAGGGGAATGTAGTAACCACAATGTTGCTCATGGGAAACCTGAGCATAAGATTGTGTATCAATGATATCTCAATAAAAAATAAGAAAAATAATAAACCAAAACATATCACTTTCTTATGTGAGATGAATAATGGTGCACAGAGTGTCTCTTGTGTCTGTAATATCTCTTCATATCTCTGCTAAGTCAAAAGGATTAAGGAATTTTTAAAATGCAAATGTACCACAGCTAAATTGTCATTAAAAAGTATCCTGTGTTTTGATTGTTTTAAAATAAGAAACTATATATAAAAAGCATCCCAGAGCTTTCTATACTTAGTTTTGGCTTAGACATCCAATCACACAGACCAATGCCATCTTTAATCTCTGTCTGGTCACCTTCTTCTGTTTATTTGCTTGGCATTGACTGATGTTAAATTGCTATCATTTTTCCTTTTGTTATTCATAAAGTGGATTAGATTGAGCTATTTCTCCCAGTGGAAACTAATTACAGTGCAGTTTTCTATTCTCCTAGAAATGACTTAAAGGATCTGTATATCTTTTCCTTAATTGAAGACTTCAGGCAGCCTGCCTGTATCACTCAGTTATTGAAGCTGTGCAGTCAGATGTCTGTGACTATTAGATAATAGCACACACACAAAACATTCATCTATTGTTTATCATGCAGTGAATCTTCATTCAGTACACTTAAAAGACACATAATATTATTTTATCTCATTCTATTCATCCCACAAATGTAAAGAAAATTCAGTATGCTTGGGAAACACTTTAATTATTTTGATTTTCAGAAAAACAAGTCAAATACAAGTTAAGAATATAATTTAAGGTCTATTTATGCAAAATCCTATTATCTTCTATAAAATGAGACCAGAACTGGGCTATTTTTCTGATCAGTATGATTTTCTATGTCTATATATTTCAAAGGTCTGAAGTAAGTGAAATGGGGAGAATGATGCATAATTATTTGGAGGCTAGTGTGGTAAAGATAGAACAAAAGGCAAGAAATGGCAAATCCAAATAATTATCCAAATAAATTTTAGATTTTCTTTTAAGGAAATATTTCCTACATTTAATTATGAAGTTTGTAAACATTTTAAAGTTTACTATATTGTTTAATAATTATGACCAAGGCACTTTCTTTCAGAATTACCCTATACTATAGACCTGTGGCAATCTAGTTATTATACATATGTATAATATATATTAATATATAATATACACACACATGCACATGTGAGTGAATATATGCACATACATAATTTACGCATTATAAATATATATAGTATTAATAATATACATTACATTATACATGATTCTACATATCAATTATGCATATGACCAGTAAAGGGCATTTTTAGCATTTACTATGATACAAATCAACTTTTTAAATAATTATTCATCACAAAAGTCTGCATAGTATTTTTTCCTATCTCATATCCATCAATGTTCCCCAGAGCTCTGTTCTCTGAATGTTCACCATGGATGGCCTCACCTGGACACCTTCTTGATTAGCATGTGTAAACTAAAACTCCCAATAACTCCAAATACATGTCTGATTATGTCATTTGACAAAAACCCATCTGGCATCTCCACTGAGATAGATCACTAAAAACTGAAATAAATATATTTAAATCTGAAGACAGTCCTTTCCTAAAACATCTAGTCTCCCAGTATTTGCTCTGTGTTTGAAGTCAGCCAGCTAGAAAGACTTCGATTCCTCCCCCTCTATGACCCACTTGGTCATCTACCAGAATCTGTGAATTTATTAAATTATGCATACCTCACCTTCTTTATTTTTCCATCCTAATATGTTATTCTCCTCATTATATCTGCCTAAACATCCAGATTTGATTCCCAACTACACTTCTTGCTTTATTTTCATAGACTTTTCAACCATTCTCCGCATACCACCAAAATAATTTATTTAAAATGCAACTGTGGGGATTAAAGATGGCGGCGTGAGAGGAGAGGCACAGGCTTCCTCCTAAAACCGCATATAATATGAAAGTATAATTAATACAACTAATCCTGAAAGGGCAACAGGAAAGAGGACTGCGCCAGACTGCATACACCTGGAGAAAACAGCAGACCTCACAGAACAGGGTAATGTACCCAGTGGGACCCAAGCCCTCCCTCCACCCAGGCTCACCGGCGGGAGGAAGAGAAATGGAGCAGGGAGGGAGTGGACACCTGGGACTGCTGAATACCAAACTTTGGAGATCTGCTCTGGGAGCACAAACCTACATTTTATGGTGCTTGCATGATACTCTTGTAATTAGGGGGTTGGAAAGCTAAGACAGGCAGAATTCCTGGAGACACTGAGATTCTAGCTGCTTATGAAAAGCAGGGATCCATATCCAGCTGCTCTGGGACAAAAGAAAGGTGGGCACTCTGAGAGACTTCCTAACAAGGACGCCCTTAGCAAGAGGGCTGCTAAAGGGGCAAGGACTGCACAGAGCTTACTGCTCAGGAGAGAGGATAGGTACACAAAATAGTCCAGGTGCACTCTGCCCATCAGGTTGGGAGCTTTGCCATATAGACTCTCATATTTAAGGAGGAAAAAGAAATCTTCCTCCTTAGACGATCTTCAGCTGCTCCAGCTCCCTGGCTGGCTACACAGCTCCAAGGACCCCCTCCGTGATACACAGCCTACTGTGCCTTTCTCCCAGCCAGCCCCACCTGGCTCGCAAACTGGCAAAACTTACCCTGGCATTAACCCAGCCAGAGGGAAGATCTGTCTACCGCATCTACAAACGCAAAGCATAGAGGCTTATACCGGTGTGCTAGGACCACTGGATCAGGAAGTGTACATAGGTATAGAAGCCAGGAAGCAGGAAACAGCTCTTTCCTTCCCCCAGGCACCAATACCACTACCCTGTGACCCCTGACATTGCTTCAGGGGCTGAGCAGCTCTAGGGACTAGAGCTTCTGGGCACTAGAGGGCACCATATATAAATACGAAACGCCAAAGGAACCTGGTTCAGAGTAAAATTATTAATACAACTCTTGAGAAAGATTTAAATGACATCGACCTCATGACTCTTCCTGAAAGGGAGTTCAAAATGAAAATCATTAACATGCTCATGGAGGTACAAAAAGATATTCAAGAACTCAGGAATGAATTCTGGTTGGAGATTCAATCATTGAAGAGCACAATGGAGGGTATTGAAAGTAGACTGGATACTGTGGAGGAGATGAGAAATGAAATAGAAACTAGAGAAGAGGAATACTAAGAACCTGAGGCACAGAGAGAAAAAAGGATCTCTAAGAATGAAAGAATATGGAGAGAACTGTGTGGCCAATCCAAACAGAACAATATTCGCATTATAGGGGTACCAGAGGAAGAAGAGAGAGAAAAAGGGATAGAAAGCGTCTTTGAGGAGGTGATTGCTGAAAACTTCTCCAATCTGGGGAAGGAGATAGTCTCTCAGGCCATGGAGGTGTGCAGATCTCCCAAAACAAGGGACCCAAGGAAGACAACAGCAAGACATATAGTAATTAAAATGTCAAAGATCAAGGATAAGGATAGACTATTAAAAGCAGACAGATAGAGAAATAAGATCACATACAAAGGAAAGCCCTTCAGACCTCTCAGCAAAAACCTTACAGGCCAGAAGGGAGTGGCATGATGTATTTAATGCAATGAATCAGAAGAGCCTAGAACCAAGATTACTTTATCTGGCAAGATTAACATTTAAATCTGAAGGAGGGATTAAACAATTTCCAGATAAGCAAAAGCTGAGAGAATTTACCTCCCACAAACCATCTCTACAGTGCATTTTAGAGGAACTGCTATAGATGGAAGTGTTCCTAAGGTTTAATAGCTGTCACCAGAGGTAAAAAAAACCACAGTAAAGAAAGTAGAACAGCTAATTACTAAGAAAATGCAAAATTAAATTAACTATCCCCACACTCAATCAAGGGATGGACAAAGAGTACAGAATATGATAATATAGAAAGAATGGAGGAGGAAGAAAAAGAAGGAAGAAAAAAAGAAGAACCTTTAGATTGTGCTCATAATATCATATTAAGTGAGTTAAGTTAGACTCTTAGGTATAAGGAAGTCAGCCTTGAACCTTTGGTAATCACGAATCTAAAGCCTGCAATGCCAATAAGTACATGCCTATCGATGATCACCCTATATATAAATGGACTGAATGCACCAATCAAAAGACATAGAGTCACAGAATGGATAAAAAAACAAGACCCATCTATATGCTGTCTAAAAGAGACTCACATTAAACCCAAAGACATACACAGCCTAAACATGAAGGAATGGAAAAAGATATTTCATGCAACTAATAGGGAGAAAAATGCAGGAGTTGCAGTACTTATATAAGACAAAATAGACTTCAAAACAAAGAAAGTCACAAGAGACAAAGAAGGACATTACATAATGATAGAAGGATCAACCCAACAAGAAGATATAACCATTGTAGATATATATGCACCCAACACAGGAGCACCTACATATGTGAAACAAATACTAACAGAATTAAAAGGAAAAATAGAATGCAATGCATTCATTCTAGGAGACTTCAACACTTCACTGACTCTGAAGGACAGATAAACCAGGCAGAAGATAAGTAAGGAGACAGAGGCACTGAACAACACATTAGAACAGATGGACCTAACAGACATCTACAGAACTCTACATCCAAAAGCAGCAGAATACACATTCTAATCAGTGCACTTGGAAAATTTTGAAGAATAGATCATACACTAGGCTACAAAAAGAGCCTTGGTATATTCAAAAATATTGAATTATACCAACCAGTTTCCAGACCACAAATGTATGAAACGAGCAACAAATTACACAAAGAAAATGAAAAATCCCACAAACACATGGAGGCTTCACAACATGCTCCTAAATAACCAATGGATCAATAACCAAGTCAAAACAGATAACAAGCAATATATGGAGACAAATGACAACAATAATTCAATACCGCAAAATCTGTGGGACTCAGGGAAGGCCGTGCTAATAGGAAAATATATTGCAATACAGGCCTACCTCAGGAATTAAGAACAATCCCATATGAACAGTGTAAACTCACAATTAATGAAACTAGACGAAGAAGAACAAATGAGGCCCAAAGTCAGTAGAAGGAGGGACATAATAAACATTAGAGCAGAAATAAATAAAATCGAGAAGAGTAAAACAAAAGAAAGAGTCACTGAAAGCAAGAGCTGGTTCTTTGAGTATATAAACAAAATAGATAACCCCCTAGCCAGACCTATCAAGATAAAAAGAAAGTATACTCACTTAAACAGAATAAGAAATGAGAAAGGAAAAATCAGTATGGATACCACATAAATACAAAGAATTATTAGAGAATACTATGAAAAATTATATGCTAACAAACTGGATGACCTAGAAGAAAAGGACAACTTTCTAGAAAAATAAAATCTTCCAAGGGTGACCCAGAAACAAACAGGAAATCTGAACAGACCTATTACCAGCAATGAAATTGAACTGGTAATCCAAAACCTATCTAAGAACAAAATGCCTGGACCAGATGGTTTGACTGCTGAATTTTATCAAACATTTGGTGAAGACTTAATACCCATCCATCTTAAAGTTTTCCAAAGAGTAAAAGAAGAGGGAGTACTTCCAAACTCATTCTATTAGGCCAGCATCACTCTAATACTAAAACCAGGCAAGGACAACACAAAAAAGGAAAACTAAAGACCAATAACCCTGATGAACATAGATGCAAAAATACTCAACAAAATATTAGCAAACCAAATTCAAAAATACATCAAAAAGATCATCCATCATGATCAAGTAGGATTTATTCCAGAGATGCAAGGATGGTACAACATTCAAGAATCCATCAACATCATCTACAACATAAACAAAAAGAAGGACAAAAACAACATGATCATCTTCATAGATGCTGAAAAAGCATATCACAAATTCAACATCCATTCATGACAAAAACTTTCAACAAAATGGGTACAGAGGGCAAGTACCTCAACATAATAAAGGCCATATAAGACAAACCCACAGCCAACATTATACTTAACAGCCAGGAGCTGAAAGCTGTTCCTTTATGATCGTGAACAAGGAAAGGATGCCCACTCTCTGCACTTCTATTCAACATAGTACTGGAGGTCCTAGCCACGGCAATCAGACAACACAAAGAAATAAAAGGTATCCATATTGGCAAGGAAGAAGTTAAACTGTCCCTTTTTGCAGATGACATGTGATGGTACATAAAAACCCCTAAAGACTCCACTCCAAAACTACTAGAACTAATAATTCAGCACAGTTGCAGGATACAAAATTAACACACAGAAATCTGTTGCTTTCCTATACACTAACGATGACCTAACAGAAAGAGAAATCAGGAAAACAAATTCCATTCAAAATTGCATCAAAAAGAATAAAATACTTAGGAATAAACCTAACCAAGGAAGTGAAAGACCTGTACTCCGAAAACTACAAGACACTCATGAGAGAAATTAAAGAAGATACCAGTAAATGGAAACATATCCCATGCTCATGATTAGGAAAAATTAATATTGTCAAAATGGCCATCCTGCCTAAGGAAATCTACAGATTAATGTGATCCCAATCAAAATACCAACAGAATTCTTCAACGAACTCGAGAACGTCATTCTAAAATTCATATGGTACCACAAAAGCCCCTAAATAGCCAAAGCAATCCAGAGAAGGAAGAATAAAGCTGGGGGGATTATGCTCCCTAACTTCAAGCTCTACTACAAAGCCACAGTAATCAAGACAATTTGGTACTGGCACAAGAACAGACCCAGAGACCAATGGAACAGACTAAGCCAATGGAACAGATATAATCCAAACCATATATGGTCAATTAATATATGATAAAGTAGCCATGGACATACAATGGGGAAATGACAGCTGCTTCAACAGCTGGTGTTGGCAAAACTGGACAGATACATGCAAGAGAATGAAACTGGATTATTGGTCAACCCCATACACAAAAGTAAACTCAAAATGGATCAAGGACTTGAATTTAAGTAATGAAACCATAAAACTCTTAAAAGACAATATAGTCAAAAATCTCCTGAATATAAGCATGAGCAACTTTTTCCTGAATGCATCTCCTCCAGCAAGGGAAACAAAAGCGATAATGAACTCATGGGACTACATCAAAATAAAAAGTTTCTGTATGGCAAATGACACCATCAACAGAACAAAAAAGCATACTATAGTATGGGAGAATATGTTTGTAAATGACATATCCAATAAGGGGTTAACATCCCAAATATATAAAGAACTTATATGCCTCAATACCTAAAGAGCAAATAACCCTATTAAAAAATGGGCAGAGGATCTGAAGAGACAATTCTCCAAAGAAGAAATTCAGATGGCCAACAGACACATTAAAAGATGCTCCACATCACTAATTATCAGAGAAATGCAAATTAAAACCACAATGAGAAATCACTTCACACCAGTAAGGATGGCCAGCATCGAAAAGTCTAAGAAAAACAAATGCTGGTGAGGATGTGGAGAAAGGGGAACCCTCTTACACTGCTGGTGGGAATGTAAGCTAGTTCAACCATTGTTGAAAACAATATGGAGGCTCCTCAAAAAATAAAAATAGAAATACCATTGATCTGGGAATCCCACTCCTTGGAATTTACCCAAAGAATACAACTTCTTAGATTCAAAAAGACATATGCACCCCTATGTTTATCGCAGCACTGTTTACAATAGCCAAGAAATGGAAGCAACCTACGTGTCTATCAGTAGATGCAAATGGATAAAGAAGTGGTGGTACATATACACAATGGAATACTATTCAGCCATAAGAATGAAACAAATCCTACCATTTGCAATAACATGGATGGAGCTGGAGGATATTATGCTCAGTGAAATAAGCCAGGCACAGAAAGACAAGTGCCAAATGATTTCCCTCATTTGTGGAGTATAACAACGAAGCAAAGCTGAAGGAACAAATATCAGCAGACTCAGAGACTCCAAGAAAGAACTAGTGGTTACCAAAGGGGCGGGGTGTGGGATGGTGGGTGGGGGGTGGTGGGAGAAGGGGATTGAGGGGTATTATGTTTAGTACACATGGTGTGGGCAATCAAGGGGAAAACAGTGTAGCACAGAGAAGGCAAATAGTGAATCTGTGGCATCTTACTACACTGATGGACAGTGACTGCATTGAGGTATGGGTGGGGACTTGATAATATGGGTAAATGTGGTTAGCACATTGTTTTTTTACGTGAAACCTTCATAAGAGTGTATATCAATAATACCTTAATAAAAAAAAAAGCCAAAAAAAAAAAGAAAAAAGAAAATAGTGCCTGTATCAGTCTGCAGTGGGAGAGGAACATGACCAGTACCCTCAATGTTGGAAATCATCATGCATTGAACCTAGGATCCTGTTCTTCCCCCACTGACTTCTTGAGTCCTGGTGTCTACTTCTCACAAGCCAACTACTAACCAAAGTTCAACTTAGATGACATTTTTAATATTTTTCACTGACTATTTCACTGTCATTTCTATTGTTACAAAATTTAGAGGAAAAAAATTAAAATTCAGATCCAGTATCATATAATATACTACATACTATCTGCAAACATGTCTAGTGTCTAGTAACAAGTTCATTAAAACAGCAAATATTAGGTATTTCTTGCTGTCAATGTTATGCATGAATGCAGACATATTTGATGAGTTGATTGTAGGTGTTTAAGGGTGTTAGGGATTCCTGGGGAACTTGGCTGGGCTTTTCAATAGGTTGGTATCACTTATATCCATTAAATACTAATAAACTGCTATCCAAAGGAAAAAAATGAAACTGTGCTTTAGTATTTCAATAGCCAAAGATCGTAGTACATTTTAAATACTTACCTTAGAATATGAAGCCTTTTATAATTTAGCTGGTGCCATCTCCCCATGCCCCATTTCCCATCAGCAACCCTTAGCTCTCCCTCTTCTCTCTATATTCATTCCAGAAGACTGTCCCATGTCATTTTATTCCTTCCTTACATGACGTATGCTCTTTTCACTGCGTGAAACACACTTCTATCTTTCATCCAACATTTTCTAGTGTATCTTTCAGCATACCTTCTACATGAATTCACCTTGACCCAGTCTGACTGCAGATCTCTCTCCTTTCCTGAACATGCAATACACAGTGTGCAATTTTATCACGCTGCACATTTCACACTATCTTGCAGTCATTGACATGTTTGTCTCTTTTTTCCTGTGGGGTCTAATATTCTTTAAGCCAGGATCTGTCTTTAGCTTTGTATCTCCTTAGTATCTAGCATAGTGCCTGGCAGATATTAATGGTTTTAAAATAAGTGCTGCTGGTTAGGGATTGTTCTCCCTACATTTAGGATTAAAAACAACAACAAAGCAACAAGCACTGAGTCTCACACAAGCTCATGTGTGGCTGAGGTCACAATGAAAATGAATTAAAGGGTTTAGTATGAGTTTTATTTTTTTTGGTGAGAGTTTCACAAAATCCTTACCTGTTTACTGTTTAAAACAAAGTATTAAAGTAATATGACCAATTAAAGGGAACTTTATTTCTCTGTTTACTAGAATTTGACTTTTTAAAAACCATAATACTCAGCTATTACTTCTTTTATATTAAGAAAATTACAACTCATCTTTAATAAAGTGCATGTATCATGGCTTCCAGTTCTTTCACTACTATACTCATTTAATACAGACTATGACATTCAGATATCCTTCTAACCACTCTTCACTTTTGATTTGTTTCTCTGACTGTATTTAATAATGAAAGAAAAGTTGAACAGTAATATTTATGCAAGTTGTACTCTGACACATGATGATGTAGTTGGCACTGATATTCCAGGTACATGCTGCTTATACAGAATTATTATGTCAGGGAAAATGAATTACTTTTTAAAAGATATTGTGTGTTAAAGCTTTCTTTGCAGTCACTGTATCAGTGTTGATTATTTATTTATTTATTCTATTGGCATATCTCAGTTGTTAACACAAATGTTTTGAGGGATGAGAAAATATATATATATATTTAATTTATTAAGATCTGCAATTAAAGTGTATAAACTAAGTGTTGTTTTCATGTAGAATTTTTAGTCAGTTTTTCTGTCAACTAAAGAACTAGCCTTACAAAACTCTTTCTATAGTTCTTCTAAGAGTCCTGGGACTACATCTGTTATTTTTTAAACAGTATTCTCATTCCTTGTTTAGGCACATGAATCTTATCTTTGCCCATTTAAAAATGTTCATTCTAAAACTATACTCTGGTTGGCTTATTATCTGGTGCTGCTGGCTTAAATATATTCATTTATGTACAATTTTTCTTTCAGTAAAGATTTAGCATTATTACATTTTCATAGTAAATATTGTCTAATTGCATTAATTTTTAAAATACACCATCACCATTGTTTTGATTAGCAGATAAAAACACAGATAAATCATTTTCCGAGATATTTTAGAAGACTTTATGGAATTCACTAGATGTATTTTTATTATTTGCATATAAAAGTGAAATAATTTTATATAAAAATATAAATAATATATAAGATAGTAACTGTAAAATATAATTTAAAGCAATATAGCAAGCAAAATATACTATTATGCCAGCTTCAAAGCTAAATGTAAACTTGTTCACACAGATTTAAGAAATACATAAAAAGTGTTTTGTTCTGTCAGCTATGACTCATTAAAAATTTTAATGCATGGTGAGAATACAAAATAACCTTGGTAGATCGGTTAAATCATGGAAGAGGAAGGGAACTATTTTAAGAAGATAAAGAGGGAACTTTCACTTTATATGTAATGTAAGTGAGTGGTTGGTGGGAGGTGGGTGAAGGTAACCTCTAAAGTAAGCAAATTACACCAGAAGATTCTTGACTAGATAAGCCAGTCTTTTGTGTTTGCTGTCTATATTGAGACACAGTGGACATAACATTAAGTTTAAGGTGTACATGTAATTATTTGATATATGTATGTATTGCAAAATGATTACCACAGTAAAGTTAACATGTATTACCTTACATAGTTACAATTTTTGTGTACTTATATGATGAGAACTTTAAAAAACTCTTTTAGTAACTTTCAAATGTACAATATAATGTTGTTAACTATACTCACCATGCTGCACATTATATCCCTAGGACTTGCTCATCTTAAAACTGGAAGCTTGTACCCTTTAATCACCTTCACTCATAATCTCCCCTCTCATCCCCATCCTATCCCAACCCTTGACAATCTCGAATTTGTTTTCTGTCTTTTTTGCACTTGGATGTGTCCATACTAATTTCAGGCAATGTAATTTGGATACTGTTTTGTGTGGTAATTTTCAGTTTAATTATGTATGATAGAAATTATGTTCTGTCTCCTTATCTTTCCAAATGTTGATGGACAACAATATCTAGAGGGAGTTATATTCTAAAGACCCAGTTGGGGAAGTTTGCCATCCTAATTACAATGTTTAGCTTTTAGCTTTGGTTCTCAGGCTGTTGAAGTGGGAAAGGGGAAGCCCAGGATAAGCACACATCCATGCCCTCAGTTCCATGGGTATTTTGCTGAGTGCAAGGCCACATTAAATGGCCACGAAATGTAGTCTGTTTGGGTGTCCATATTTGTAACTACAACTCAGGGAATTTTCTAAGTAGAGAAAAGAAACAATATGAGCAGAGACTAGGATATAGGTAGAAATCAGCCATCTAATTAGCATAGTATTCCTGCACACCATTTTTTTCCACAAGTAGAGCTATTTCACCACCCATTCCAAGGCCCAAATCCTGATGTTCTCTCTGCCCTGTATCTATTTCATTTTCTAAGATCTCTTGGCAGTGCATAGTAAGACCTCTCTGGTCACATTGTGGCATCTTTTTCATTGATAACCTTTTTAAGAAACACAACTGCTCTTCCACAACCAGTATACCATGATTGAGCAAAAATATAAAAATTTACTAAGAATTTCCACTTGAAAAAAAGGAAGAATGCTATAATAACTATGAAGTTAATTAGCTCTAATAAAGGTACTCAAATATATAAGGGCTAAGTTTACATTTTGCATTCCTCAGGAGCTTGCTTCATCTGCAGCATGGCAGAAGGCCTACATTCTCACAAACTCGGGTGCTCTGCTATCTTTAATATGTGGCCCTGCAATGTCAGTCTGATAGTAGACATGTCAAAAAGCCAAAAAGTGGAAAGAGCTTGTGGTAATCTGAGGGAATTTTCATGTACCAGGCTTAGACATTGCATCCATCACATCTGCTCATATTTCATCAATGATAACTTAATCACAAGGGAACAACTAATAGGAAAAAATGCTGGGAAATTTTAGCTGCCTTCAGTTGAGCATCCATATACCTAACTTCTATAGCTGAAGGGGAGTATGAATCTTGTCAGTTGGCATTGTCTATCTGAATGGAACATACAGCTCAGTCAGTTGTCATTATCTAAAAATCGTGCTAGTCAAAAAACAGAAATTCGCCACCCTGAGAGAGGAGTAAATTCTTTGGTAATCCCATCTGTCCAGCACTGTTTCTGCTTCTGCTACCTGTAAGGAATTCTCTGACCATCCTTCACTGGGGGATCATCCTTGTCAGTGCAAGATTTGGAGTCCCCAAAGTAGACCTCAAGACGAGTACTGGGGCTGCAATGTTTAGGACAAAATAATCCTTAGGGATTCTAAATGAGGAAAATGAGACAGTAAAGTGAGAAAAGTATAAAAGTGGACAAAAATGAATGGGGTGAAAATGTGAGCAACTGAGTCTCAGTTTGACAGTGATTCCTTCAGAAATCATGTGGGGGTACATCAACAGAAGCATTTACCCCTTCAAACCTCTTATGTATTAAGGTTGCACCCAAGATCTTCAGGTTTTTACCCCCACTCCCAGTTCCTCTTCCTTGGTGTTGCTATTTGCTGCAGAGTTAGCTCCCAGTTTGCACAGAGACACAATACATGGACAGGGAGATGCTAATGGAAATTGGCTTCCATAGCTGCAGGTGAACTCGGAGATGCGGTACATTAACAAAATTTGCTACACTGGCTTTTGGAATTCAAGCTTGTGGTTTCTTCATCAGTAAATTTCCTAAAAATACTTATTAGTCTTCTTATTGATTTTCTTTGAAGTCTTCCCAAATTAAAGAAACCATACCCAAAACATAGTCTCTTATTGAAGGAACTGTACTCAACCAATCTATGGCTCTCTTTTCCTGTCTGAGGATAATTCTTAATCACATACTCCTCTTGATCAGGTTAAGAGACTCCATTAGTTGCCTGTCATTTTCACTGTGTTGAAGGGAGAGCATTCTATTTGCTAATAACTAATGTTAAATCTCGAATTAATTCTTACTCTCTGAAGTTCCAGCAAAGATTGGAATGTATCTGAGAGGTTTATTTTCCTTAGCATCATGACTAGGGTCTCTACCCATGACCTCTTCCTGGAGCATGACTGAGGAAATACAGAAAAAGAGATGGAATGTCTTTCTTTAAAGTAGCTTTTCCTGAAGACTCAAAGCCTCTTGCACAGCTGACAGCAACATGAAGTCATTTACACTACTCAAAGAGCAAGAGAGCATATTACAAGCTGCTTCAAACAGCATGATTATATTGCTCAGTTCATCACAATCTAAGATGCACAGCTATATACTTCGGCACTGCTGAAACATATTTTTTTCTATCATTTTTAAGTTCTGAATGTTCTTGGATGAGAAACTAAGTGTTGGGGTGCAGGGGGAATCACCAATCAATTATATTCCTCTTTCTTGTGAATTGTGATTGTATTTAATACAAGTTGAATAATCCCACATTGCAAGAAAGTGTACTCATTCTCCTAATTGTTAGTCCTTACTCCATTTCCTAACAAAAAGACAATAACATTAAGCAAAGAAACATGACATTAAAACAAGAACTGAAAATTAAAAGGTAATGCATAACTAAATTTTCTGCCCAAAATGGTAAGTGCATAGTGAGTGTTCATATTAATCTCTGTGTTTCTTTGATTTCTCCCAAATTGACATGAGTACACATGTTATGAATTCTGGACAATTGAAGAAGGATTATCAATATCTTGGGGATGATTTTTCCATATATTCCTTTTCAATCAGCTGCCACTGAATTTCTGTTACAGTCTTTGACAGATATAAGTAATGAGTTCTTGTAACATACTTTTGACTCATTTTAACTTCTAGGATCTGGGAATACTTTTTAGGGGTGTATATATAGTTTTCTGTGTGTGACATATGTGCTGTGAAAAAATATGTAATATTAACTCTATAGACATTTTTTAATTGTGTGAGGTCAGAGATAGATTCTAAATTTTAGACTCTAAAGGAGTCATACCCTCTCAATGAAAAAGAACGTGGCTGAGGCTGCTGAAAAGAGCCCAACACTATCCAGACATCAAGATCTCTCACTGTTCAACTAAAGGCCTGGAAGGAATCAAGCTAAAGGTTAGTTTCCCCATTTTTCAGTTTAATTTTCAGGTTTTTGTTTTTGTTTTTTTAGGGTCTTAGAAGTAAGACCATGATAAACCAAACCATAACAAACAAACAAACAAAACGTAAGTACTGGTACTATAACAAGAAAGAAATTAGGTAATCACCTCTGGGAATTATCAAGGACATCCTTTGACACACACGTGTGAGTCCCACCAATTTACTAAAGGAGAAGTACAAACATGAGTACATAGAATTAAATTATTTATATAGTAGAAAGTCATGCAAGTATGGTATACCTATAACTAATAATTATATGAATATTTTCTCTATAACATATATGTCAAATTAAGTATGAAAGTGCATATAAAATTAGCTAAAAAAGAACATTAGAATAAATATAAGATTTTGAATAATAACATAACACAATTCAATCACAAAAAAGAACAACAAACCAGATTAAAGAGCAGACAAATGAACTGAATAGACATTTTTCCAGAAAAAGACATATAAATAGCCAACAGATAGATGAAAAGATGCTCAATATCAATAATCATCAGGGAAATTCAAATCAAGACCACATTGAGATATCACCTCATACCTGGTATGACTTGAGTTCACTTCACCTGGTCTAGTGTCAAAAAAATAATAACAAGTGTTGACAAGGATGTGAAGAAAAGGGAGTCATGTATGCTGTTGATGGGAATGTAAATTGGTACAGTTATTATGGAAAATAGTATGAAGCTTCCACAAAAAAACTAAAAATAGGACTGCCATATGATCTAGCAATACCTCTTCTGGATATATATCCAAAGGACATTAAATCAGCACCCTGAAGAGATAATCTGCACCTCCCTGTTCATTTCTTCATTAGTCACAATGGCTAAGATATGGAAACAACCTAAGTGTCTATAAACAGATGAACAGATAAAGAAATTGTGATATACATACACACACAGAATGGAATATTGTTCAGTCTCAAAAAAAGGTGCTACCATTTGCAACAAAATGGATGAACCTGTAGGATATTATGCTAAATTAACTTAACCAGATACAGGAAAAAAAATTGTATGACCTCACTTATATTGGAATCTAAAAAATACATAGAAGCAGAGAGGAGAATGGTGGTTATCAGGAAGAAGAGTTGGAGAAATGGGGTTATACTGGTCAAAAGAGAACAAATTGCAGTTACATAGGAAGAGTAAGTCTAGAGATTTTTTTCTTGCGTAAAATAAATGACTTATAATTCTGACATTTAGAGATACAACTGATAATATTTTGGTATATGACCATTCATACTTTTCCTATACACACATACACACACACATATATGCATATTATAAGAAATTGAATCATACTCTAGTAATGTTATTTTCACTCATTTTTCTGTATCAAAACTATCATCTTCATGAATGGTCCCATTGAATTCTATTCTATGGACATGGCCTAATATCACAAACTTGTACCCATTTTTTGTTTATCCCCTTCACACATTTCTCCCACCACCCCAAAACCCACCTGTGGCAAACATTCCCTGTATCTGTAATCTTGTTTGATTTTTTTCTTTTGGGACACATATAAGAGACATCTTTTGGTGTTATTCTTTCTGTCTGACTTGTTTCAATTAGCATAATGCCCTGAGGGTCCATCTATGTTGTTGCAAATGGCAAGATTTCATTCTTCTTATGGCTGAATAATATTCCATTATATATAAATAACAATTTGTTTATCAATTCAGCCACTGATGGAAATTTAGGTTGTTTCTTTATCTTGACTATTGAAAATAATGCTGCAATGAACATGAGTTTATTTCTGGGTTCTTTATTCTGTTCCATTGACTGATCTATGTGCCTGTTTTTCTGCCAATACCATACTGTTTTAACTTCCATGACTTTGTAATATAGTTTATCATCAAAATGTGTTGTGCCACCAGTTTTGTTCTTTCTCTGGCTATTAGGAGTGTTTTGGTGGTTGCCTGCAAATTTGGGGATTGTTTGTTCTATCTCCTTGAAAAATGACATTAGAATTGTATTGAATCTATAGATTGCTTTGGATATAATAGACATTTAAAAGCATTAATTCTTCCAGTCCATGAATACAGAGTATCTTTCCATTTATTTGTGCCTTTTTCCTTTTTAAATAAATGTCTTATAGTTTTTAATATAAAAGTTTTTTACCTCCTTGATTAAATTTATTTCAAGTATTTTTTTTCTTTTAGATGCAATTGTAAATGGGATTGTGTCTTTCTTTTCCTAATAGCTCATTGTTAGCATATAGAAACACATTAGATTTTTGTGTATTTATTTTGTATCCTGCAGCTTTACAGCTTTACTGAATTTGCTTATTTGTTCTAACATTTCTTTTAAGTCTTACAGTTCTCTACATATAATGCCATATCATTAGCAAAGATTGTCAGTTTTCTCTCTTCCTTTCCAATTTAGATGCTTTTTATTTTTCTTGCCTGATTTTTGTGGCTAGGAATTTCATGTGTTGAATGAAAATGGCAGGAGCCGTCTCCCCTGTCTTGCTTCTGATCTTAGAGGAGAGACTTTCAGCTTTTCACCATTGTGTATGATGTTGGCTGTGGGCTTGTCATATGTGTCCTTTATCACATTGAGGTTTATTCCCTTTATATCCACTTTGTTGAGTTTCAACATCAAATGATGGATGTTGAATTTTGATAAATGTGTTTTCTTCATATATTCCAATGATAATATTTTTATCCTTCAATTTGCTCATGTGGTGTATCACATTGACTGATTTGTGTATGCTGACCTACTTTACATCCTTGGAATAAATCCTGTTTGATAGTGGCTTACAATTATTTTAATATATTGTTGAATTTGGTTTGCTATTATTTTGTTCAGGATTTTTACATTTATATTCATTAGGAATCTTAACCTGTAATTTTCTTTTCTCCTGCTGTCCTTATCTGGGTTTAGTATCAGGGAATATTGGTCTCATAAAATAAGTTTGGAGGAGTTCCCTTCTATTCTACTTTTTTTGGAAGAGTTTGAGAAGGGTTTGTATTAATTCATCTCTGAATGTTTGATAGAATTCACTTGTGAAGCCATCTGGTCATGGACTTTTGTTTGCTAGGAAGTTTTTGAATACTGATTCAAACTCCTTATAAGTAATCTGTTCAGATTTTCTATTTCATCATGAATAAGTCTTGGTAGTTTATATGTTTCTAGGAATTTATCCATTTTTTCCGGGTTGTCTAATTTGTTGGTGCATAATTGTTCATAGTCATATCTTATATTCCATTATACTTCTGCTGTATCAATTATAACATTTCTTTCATTTCTAATTTTATTTGAATTTTCTTTCTTTTTTCTTCGTGAGTCTAGCTAAAAGCTTGCCAATTTTATCTTTTCAAAAAGCTAGCTTTTAGTTTTTTGGATCTTTTCTATTTTCTTTTTGTCTCTTTTTTTAATTTCTGCTCTAATCATTATTTTCTTCTACTAACTTTGGGCTTCATTTGCTCTCTTTCTCTAGTCTCTTGTTTATTTGAGACTTTTCTTGTTTCTTGAGGAAGGCATTTAACACAGTGAACTTCATATCTTAGAATTGTGTTTATGGCATCCCACAAACTTTGGAATATTACAGTTCCATTTTCATATGTCTGAAGGTTATTTTTTATTTCTATTATGATTTCTTCTTTGAGCAATTGGTTATTCCATGGCATGTTGCTTAATTGCCATGTATTTGTGAATTTTCTAGTTTTTTCTTGTAATTAATTTATAATTTCATACCACCCTGGTCAGAAAAAATGCTTAATATGATTTCAATCTTCTTAAATGTATAAAACTTGTTTTGTGATCAAACATATGATAAATCCTCAAAAATGTTCCAAGTGCACTTGAGAAGAATGTGTATTTTGTTGCTTTTGGAAGGAATGTTCTCTACATATCTGTTAGGTCCACCTGGTCTAATATGTCATTAAAGACCAATGTTTTCCTTATTGATTTTTTTTTTTTGGCCTGGATAATCTATATATCCATTGATGTAACTGGGGTATTAACATTCCAAACTCTTATTACATTGCTTCCAATTCTCCATTTATGTCAGGGAATATTTGCTTTGTATATGTAGGTGCTCCTATGTTGGATGCATAAATATTTACAGATGTTATATCCTCTTGTTGAACTGATCCCTTTATCATTATGTAATGCCTGTCTTTGTCTCTTATTACAATCTTTGTTTTAATGTCTATTTTGTCTGATATAAGAATAGCTACTCTAGCTATACTGAAGTACAATATGATGACCACATATTGAATCAGCATGTTGTATATCTTAAATATATGCTATTTTTATTAAAAAATAAAGTTAAAAACACAGAATGACATCTTTGAATCAGTCATCACCAGTGAATATTTTTCTTGTACACATTATTAAGGATTATAAAAAATAGGGGAACAAAAGGATAGTTCTCAGGAATAAATAAGTTGACTAGATCTTTTAAACACTGAGCAGAAAAGGTATACGATCTAGTTGAGGAAAAAATAATTGGGTAATAATGTAGAGCAAATTATATTGGATGTCTGTTGAACATTCAGATTAGTATTATTAGCAAGCACTATTCAGTACTTGATTTCCTTAGACATCTTTCCTATCTGTACTCACTGCCCAATATCCCACTTTCCTTCTCATTCCCTCCTTTGTTATGCTATTTTTTTCACTTTCACTCAGTATTCTAATTTAGGACACATGAAGTTTTCTTGCTCCTTCAGCAACAAATCTTGACATTTGTCTATAAATCTATCAAAATATTGAATTTTATTTATAGCCACACCCATAGTCCTTATACCATGTTATTTATGTTATGAAAAATGTAAGATGATATATTTGCACAATATATTAAACAATGATAAACAGGAATAAATATAACACAATAATAAAAATAAAACTTAAAACAACAAATTCAGCACCACTGTTTATGAGTGTCTGATAGGTTTCTTTTTTTTACATAGCACACTTAAAAATGTTCCTGTGAGATAAACTAATTAATTAGAAAATTATGTAGATATCATTCAACTTTTAACTACTGACTTAGGTACAGAATAGAAATATTTAAAAACAATACAAATATCTAATTTGTAGTAGTGAATACCTACATGGCAGTAACAGTTTATATAGATTACATTCAGCTCAAACCATAAAATATATATTAATCTACTACAAAATCTCAATAGTGAATTTCGAAATTCTGTTATGTCTTTCAAAAATTAGTATCAATATTTACAATTCTCATACAATGAATAAAACCAATGAAATATAATGTATTTATCTGAACAAATTATGTAAAAAGAACATCTTCTGAGATACTAAATAGAAAATGCTAGCACTTATTTCTTCAAATAAGGGTGTTATTAATGGTAAAGAAAAAGGTGATTGAAACTACACTTCTAAGATTTTGAAACATTTTGATATCATCACAGAAATGTTTGAAGTATTTTAATATAAATTAATCCAGTTATGTGACTATACATATTTTTAAATTTGTAAAATATCAGCCTTTACTACGGATACCTCAGGGAACTCTTATTACAAAGTTATACCTATTAAAATGCAAGCCATATTAAACTAACAAAAAACAGTAATAAAAACCACTAGACTATCAGAGTAATTCTGATCAATTTTCTAATAGACATTAAAGTTTCTTATTATTTCATCTAGCTCAGTTTAAGTGTCCTTACATCTTCATTGTTTTCCACTTTTATTTTTTCCATCTAATCAAACTTGATTTTCAGAACAGTTTTCTCCTATTCTCTTCTTTTCTCTCTTTTCACTTCATCATTCTTTATTTTAATATTACTGCCTCCCAGAAGTACAGAATATAGATTTTTTGACAAAATGGGACATACTGTGGCTTAAATAGTAGGCATACTGTAAGAGTAAGAAAATTGTATATATATATGTATATATATGTGTGTGTGTGTGTGATGTATAATAATTTTCTTTAAATATTCTATGTATACACAAACATACACACTACACACACACACACACACACACACACACATATAATTTATGATCACACACTTCTGACTTTACTCACAAGAACCCTCAGAGATTGTCTCATACATTCAGGTGCTAATATTTTTTACTATTGTGTTTTCTATTTTAACAAACTGCTCTTCCATTTCCCAGAAAACCTGTCCTATGCTAATGCTCTTGCAAAACAAATATACTGCTTCTGTGTCTTTTCCTTTTCAGTGCCTCTCTGGGCTTTCTGTTTGAGGTCTTTGTTCCATGTACTGACTGTTATATGGTCAAAAAAGAGTTGCTACTGATTAGTATATTAAGGTGAAAATCTGTCTTGTTTGTCTACCTCTGTTTTAGCACTAATGGTGCTGCATCCTGGAAAAACACCTCTATGAAATTTCAAAAGCTTTGTTTCTTGATGGTGCATTTGGAATTTTGTGGAAAAGATGTATAACCCATATAGCTGCACCAATTACAGGGGCTGAAAGCAACACTGCTTTTAGTGTTAAATGGATAATGCAGAGATAATCTGCCTTCTTTAGTCTCTGTTACTACTTTTTCCCTGACTCATGATCTGTAGTTCACAATAGTGGATCAGGAGAATTGTTGCTCACTACAAATTTTGCAACTAACTGTGCAAAGTGTGTTATAATTGTCAGCACTAATATTTCATCTTTGAGTTTGCTTATGGATTAGCTGTAATGCTTTGTAACGTGGTAGTGCTAGCTGAATTTTTAACATTGTATGTATTGTGGCCATATTTTTCTGAGTTAAGATAATGAACATGAATGATCACAATACCAACACCAGTATGACTCAGACATTAGCAAAAAGAGGACTCAACAACTATGCATTTTAATGGCAGATGGAAGGACAGGTACAACTGAATTAGGAAGGCTAATAACCACAGTATAACATATTGGACAATCTGCAGAAAAAAATTTGTAACTGGCCCTACTGGAGTAGAGCATAAGAAAGCACACCTGGAGACAGAAACTTACAAATCCAAAATAGGACACATAATCAACTTATAAATCAATCAAAAGATTTTTCATCTTCCAAAAAGATACCAATTGTCTGTCAAAAATAGTGGTTGCTGAATTAGATTGAGAATACCAAAGGAACCAAAAAATACTTACATTGTTTCCTCTATTGATCTAACAAACAGAATAAACTTACGTTTCCTGATTCAGAGGTTGCCATAAAATGTCCCTTAGGGAAACACAAAGGTACCTTTCCACAACAGATGCTTTGGACTTTTGCAGGGTAGTGCTAATTCTGAGGACATTAACTGTAATGATCCTCCCCAAATTTTATCAAGTGGGTTGAATTATGGGAAAAAAAATTACCTTCTACCTTTTAGGAACTTTATTTGAAAAGTGTAGTTTCAAATAATCTTTATTTCTACTAAGATTCTAATGAAACTGCAAAAAACATCAAACAGATTGGTGCTGTCTTGTCCCAAGAAAAATTAGACCTTTCTCTTCTTTCTGTATGTTTGGCAGACAATGCAAATGTAAATTTAGGCAAATTCCATTTAGCCTGTAAATTTCTCCCAAATAAAATGAAAAGTCCTTTTGTTAAATATACTACATACCTTGTATATAGCACTGGTAGAAAGGAGCAGGGTTTGCTGACTTGTGATATTGAGGCCTTCATAATAAAAGTTTTATTCACTTTCTGTTCTCATTTTTCTTAAAACATGTAAAACTACTTAATGTTATTTCTATCTTGTAGAAAAGGAAAGACATAACCTTCTTAGACATGTGCCTACAAGATGGTTACCATTTTTGCTGGCATAGAAAAGATTGTAAAATGTTGGCCTGCAATTAATTCACATTTTAATTCACATTTTTAAAGTGTGGCTATACAAGATGTCTCTAGGGAAGGCTCCCCCACACTCCACTTTCCCTACTGTTCTATAAGGACAGCTGTCCACTGCTTTATCCAGGTTATGTCTGGCCTTGAGAAACCTTGAAAACACAGTGTGTTGTATCCATGAGTAAAGAGCTAGTTAAAGGCCTTGAAGGCGGGACACCTGGCCATGAAGGCCACACACATGTGTGTCTTCTACTTATGTAACCATAAGTTAGCACTATAGCAATATAAAAAGTACAGCTTTACACAGAATAATGTGGCCTCTTTTGAGCACCCTCCATGATGACTCCTGCCTCCTTTGCTCCTCACATCACCCCAAGATCTCAACGGCAACCCTTGGACCCGACACTTGGTGCAGCGAGCAGGGTGAGGTAGGTTGTCATGAGAGCAATGGTCCTTAGGCTTCCCTCACTGTGGAGGGGTGGGTGGAGGAAATGTGGCCCCCAGCCTCTGTTTGGTACCTGGTGGCAATGTGTTTGACTGCTTGGGCAGTGCCAGAGGATTGGGAGTTTATATAGACTACATGCAGAGGCTATACGGACAGCGTTAGAGATGCTAGAGTCCCTAGTTATTCCGGCCTAGCAGGAATCAGCTGGGCGAGTGATGTGAATGTTTCCGACCATTGTCTGCCATGCCACTCAAGAAACTGCAGAGTTGCAACAGTGAGTGTAGAATCTCCAATGGAAGGAAGAAGACTTGGAGCAATGGCTGGTGGCCACCAAATGTATGTTACGGGGATCGATGAGTACTGCCCTATCATTGCAGGCTGGAAGCCCCAAGGGCAGCAGAGCAACTTTGGTTTTGCGTGCTTGCCCTGCCATGAGTCAATACATGGAGATACAAGAACTCATAGATGCGGGGGGTGGGAGGGGCAGCCAGGCGGCATCCCCCCTCCCCATAGCTACCTGGCAAACAATGTACATGATGCATACAGCCATGGAATTGTGGTATTTGGCCAAGCAGTGTAAGCAACATTTGGGGTAATCTGTGCCTGCCTGGCTGTTGAGGCTGTGGGATGAGAGCACTGAGAATACTAAGCTCTCACCCTCTGAGGCATCCCAATTTGCCAGCATAATGGCCGTGTCCTCTATGTGGCACATATTGCAGGGTGCTAGGTGGACAGACCCACATGCTGGCAATAAGATCCTAATACATTGGTTAATGGCTGCAGTAAAGGAGGTGTGGACTACCCCAGGGGACATGCCAGAACATGTAACAAAGTGGAGCACATATCTGGAGTTGGTACACATGCTCCATAAAATGGGTATAAGGCAGAGGATGTTTGTTTTCCATTACCACAGTCCAGATGAGGAACTGTTAACGTCTGGTATGAAAGATCTTCTAGCCAATGGTCCTACAGGTACCTTTGGAACTGTTGCGATGTTTCTAGTGCCATATACTGACCATCCAACATACAAATCAGTGTCAGTTTAACTTGCTTGGAAGACATAGAAGTAAAGTGACCTCAAGTGAACAAAGTGAGAACTACCGTGGTGGATGAGCACAAGGGAAAAGGGAAAACAACAGTGGTGATGGCGCCAGAGATGGTCACTGCAGGACCACTAAAAGGAAGCCACAGACAGCTATGGACTGATCTTTTGGCTGCTGGTTTAGCCTGTGAAAAGCTTGATGGACAGCCTTTAGAGGTTTTGATGGGGCTATGGAAACCGCTGTGTCCAGACCAATGCTATCATCCACTGGCCCCAAAGCAGGTGCGGGCGAGTGCTGTGGCGGACCAGTAACCTGTGCCTTACATGTTGACTGACTTCCTCCCTGACTAGAGGTGGGGCTGAGGTACCTGGCACACTGGGACACTGGGGGATCAGAGGTCATTTGTTGAACTCGCCATTCACTGGTACCCACAGAATGTACAGCAGCCTTGGTGGATACAGGTGCTGAATCAACTCTCCTTTATGGCAAGTCAGATAGGTTCTGGGGTCCCTCTTTAGTTGTAGAGGAGTACGGTGGACAAACAATGCGGGTGTGAAAAGTGATTGTGGCTTTGGAAATTGGACGCTTGCCCCCACATCAGTATGCGGTTTATGTGTTTCTGATAGCAGAATACATTCTAGCAGTGGATATACTGCATGGTCTAACCATGCAAACCACTCCAGGGAGTTCTGGTTGCACGTGCGTTGTGAAAACATGTGATGAGGTCAACCCCACCACACATCATTGGTATTGCCACAAGCCACCCATATAGTGAACACCAAACAATACTGGCTGCCCGGTGGACAGGAGGAAATTGGCCAAACCATTTTGTAGTTAGAGAAAGCACACATCATCTGCCGGGCACACAGCCCTTTTAATTCACCTGTGTGCTTGGGAAGAAGTCAGACAGCACCTGAAGAATGACAGTGGACTATCAGAGACTAAAAGTGACTCCCCTGCTGCATGCTGCAGTACCGAACATTACTGACCTGACGGATAAACTGTGACTTCGGGGACTTATCACTTTGTGTTGGACTTGGCTAATGCCTTCTTTTCCACTGATATTGCACCAGAAAGCCAGGATCAATTCGCCTTCACATGGGAGGACCGACAATGGATGTTTGTGGTCCACCCACAAGGATAATTGCACAGTCCTACTTTGTGTCACGACTTGGTAGCTAGTGACATGGCCACCTAGTCCCATCCGCCCTCAGTTCATGTGTTCCATTATATAAATGATATAATGTTGACTTCTGATTCTCTTCCAGATCTAGAAGCTGCAGCTCGCAGTTTGCACCAGGCCCTCCAGAGGTGGGGATGGGCCGTCAACAAAGAAAAGGTGCAGGGACCTGGTTACTCTGTCAAGTTCTTGGATGTGTCTGGTCGGGTAAGACAAAAGTGTTACCTGAAGCAGTGAGTGACAAAATACAATAGTGCCCCTGCCCAAAGCTTTTAAGGAGGTACAAACATATGTGGGCTTGTTAACATATTAGAGAACATTTATCCCTCAGTTAGCCATGCTGTTAAAGCCGCTGCATTGCCTTATAAAGCAAGGGGAAACATGAGACTGGATGCCAGAGGTAGAAAAGGCTTTTGCTGAGACAAAAAGAGCAGTGGCTGAGGCCCAGGCATTGCAAGTCACTGACCCCTCCATACCATTCCTGCTGACAGTGTCTGCCAACACGGATGGGTATGGGTGGGGATTATGGCAGAAGCATGGGGCCCACAAAGCCCCAATAGGGTTTTGGTCTCCGTCGTGGAGCAGAGATTTGCTATTTGCTGTTGGAGAAACAGCTGGCAGCAGTGCCTGCCACCTTCCTGGCTACTGAAGGAATCATGGGAATACAAGCAATATAGGTTATCACTGCCCTCCTGATTGAGGGGTGGGTGCAATATAGGTTACCACAGCTCCCTGAACTGGGGTTGCCCAGACACGCACCCTGACCAAGTGGGGAGCCTATTTAGAACAACGGGCTAGATTCTCCAAAAGCCTGCTCTCATAAGAACTGTGGCAAGTCCTGGGACCCTTAACCTTTGAAGTTAAACCCGCACCCACGTTACTAAGTGTGGAAGCACCAATGGTAAGCCCCTATTATGAGGGAACTGGGGTGCTACCAGCGGAGGCTGGTATACAGATGGATTTGCAAAGGGCCACCCACCAACATGGGTGGCCATCGCCATTCAGTGCTTACAGGAAGAGTTCTGGTATAAGTCTGGAGTAGGGCAATCCAGCCAGTGGGCTAAATTATGGGTGGTGTGTCTTGTTTTGACTAGGGAATCAGGTCAGATAACCATCTGTACTGACAGTTGGGCTGTGTTTCATGGCCTCACTGTCTGGTTGCCTCAGTGGGCAACACAGGACTGGGAAATGAACCATCGCCCACTGTGGAGACAAATAATGTAAAAAGACCTTTAAACCTGTGGGTTAAAGGAAGGTGCCCTGGTAGATCATGTCTCAGGACATTGCCCAACATTAAGCCCTGGGAATGACATGGCCAACGCCCTGACCAGGGCTCATACGCTTCGAGGGCTGTCCGCTATGGACATGGGACCATGGTTGCATAAGAAACTAGGGCATGTAGACCCAAGAACCATGTGTAAAGTTGCCCAGAGATGGCACCTTCCACTAATGCTTGCTGATGCAAAACAAGCAGTGCAAGCATGCACTCAATGCGCTAACTTTTACCCACATTATCGTTGGGTACCTATGCAAGTGGGACAGCTCCCCCGCCCACCAGAACCCTTTCAGGTGTGGCAAATAAATTACATAGGGCCCTTGCCCAGTAATCAGGGATGTGAATATGTGTTCACAGCAGTGGACATGGCTAGAGGGTTGGGTTTTACCCATCCCATGGCCCAGTCAACCCAACAAACTATTAAATGGGCCTTGGAGCACTGATGTGTCAGCTATGGGCATCCACTAATTGTCAACAGTGACGGAGGGAGCCACTTTATAAGACAAGAGGTACAAGATTGGGCTCAACATCAAGACATTGTATGGTGATCACATGTGCCATATCAACCCAGGCAGCTGGAATAATAGAAAGGTATAATGGGCTGTTAAAAAACAAATTAAAATATTTAGAATGGACACAGTGGATAAAGCACTTACCCATAGCAGTAAGCTTGCTAAATAAGCAACCAAGGAAAACTTGGGAAAGTCCCATAGAGAGGTTATTGGTAGCTCACCCATACATTTTAAAATATTTAAAACTGACTCCCTGTAGGGAGAAAACATTTGGACATGTGGGGAATATGGCTGGTCCTATCTCCCTGCTAACTGGACAGGCCATTGTAATTGTGTCTACCCATACATATCAGGGCAAATATTACAAAACTTGCCATGGCCCATGCATAATCGGGATGCTGTATATTCCTGTTGGTATCTTCCCAAACGGACAGCATGGTGGTTTTACCCCCTGGCTATCTTCCTTCCAGGAACCAGCACTATACATGTAGAATTACAAATAGAAGCTCTGGCACAGCATGTTGCTGTGCCTTGAGCGTAACAAGGTCCTCGCTGGCCTTATTGCTAGATGAAGTCACCCAAATGCAGAAGGTGGTTTTACAGAAAAAAATGGCTCTGGGTATACTCACAGCTGAACAAGGGGGCACATGCGCTTTATTGCACATTAACTGTAGTGTTTATATCCCAGACCACTAGCAGCAAATACAAGCCATGCACCAAGAAATAGATGCTGAAGTGTCTCAGATACAAGCCTTGTCCAAGACCCCCTGTCTATTTGGTAGTCACAGCTTGGTCCCACTTGGCAGTGGTTCCTAACTATAGTTGCTGCTGGGGCATGTGGCCTCCTTGTCTGTTGTTGTTCTTTATATTGTTTCTGTGGGCTCTGGGCACAGAGCTCTGTTCTGTGTGCAAGAAAGAAGCAGACTGCTGCTGTCCTATAGAAAGACATGGGATGTAGGGAAGGGCCCTCTCCACATTCCCTACTGTTCTATAAGGAACGCTGTCTGCTGCTTCACCCCGAATATGTCTGGCCTTGAGAAACCTTGAAAACACAGTGTATTATACCCTTGATTAAAGGGCTAGATAAAGGCCTTGAAGGCCAGACACCTGGCCATGAAGGCACATGCATGCACATCTTCAATACTTATGTAACCATGAATTAGCACTACAGCAGTGTAAAAAGTACAGATTTATACAGAATGAAGTGGCTTCTTTTGAGCACCCTCCATGATGACTCCCACCTACTTCATTGATCTTCTCATTGCTCCAAAACCTCAACAGCGAGCTCTGAGCCTCCACAATGTCCCTTTCTAATATTTGGAGATATATTGAAGATGAGAATGGGGAAAATTATTGCAGTGAAAGAGAAATCTGTATGTTACTTCACCAAAACTGTTTGATGATATTTGAAAAGGACGTAAGGAACCTAGAAAAAGCAAAAAGATTGAATTTGAGTTGTTCACTGTTATATGTAGGTTGTGACAGAAATACCCACAGTGAAAAAATAACCAAGTGCTTGGAAATAAGGAAGCTTCAGAACTGGAAAATAAATAAATAAATAAATCACCAGAAAAGCACAGCCAAGTTAAAGAAAACTTTCTCATGTCTTCACTAAAATTAGCTCATTTGAAATTTAACTTCAGTATCAAAAATCCAAATTTCCCATTAAAAATGATGGGAATGTTAAACATAGATAGCTATATGATTCATTTCTATGTTCAAAGAAATTGAATGACAAATGGCTGGCTGGTCTGCTAGACTAGATGGCAGTATAAGGGGGTGGATACTTGGAAAGCTGAAATCTAATTCCTACATGAAAAACATGCTGTTGCTGGCAAGTAAAATGCTAATTATTTTAATCTCAACTGTTTTTGTTATAAGGATATTTAGTTCAATGTCATCTCATTGAACTGGCACGGGGAATCAATGTAATGCAGGTTTAAGAAGAGCAGAGCTGTCAACTCAGAGTGAATTTTACATTGGACTGTGTTGAGTTTTAACATTACACAAAAGTAAAAAGTAAATAACGACATCCTAATGGCTGCAGGCATGTCAGAGAAGTATTATTAGAAAAGCAAACAGAGAGAAAATACATTGTACTATATTATGGAACAGAAGAAACATTATTGTTATTTTTAATAAATATGGGTAATACCTAATTACTACCATTATATTTATCCCCTTTAAAAAACTTACATTATTGTATCAACAAATAACACACTCTATGAAATTTAAATATTCAAAACACATATTTATTTAATTATGAACCAGTGTTTTTGTATATGATATTTTAATTATTTTGTTACATTTCTCATATTGAATTATATATTTAGGGCTCTATTTATGTTAGTTCATAGTTAGCAGCCTTATTTGTCTTTCAACTTTAAGACAAGGATATTATTGACATACAAGTTCCTACATTCTATACTCCCACTTTTAAATCTCACTTTTGCACTCCATGGTACTATTCCTTTGTAATTTCTACAAAAGTTGAATCTATATTTTAAAATAAGCAGGAGAAATAAAAACAGACTGATATCATCATACTTTGTATTATATTCCACTCTTAGACTCTTTTGAGGATAGTAGTAGTAATGGGGTAATAATGTTGTTACTTCTTTTTGCTCTCATTACAAAATCTTTTTTTAACTATTTACTTTTCTCATATTTTTAATTTATGTTATGATCTCAATCTAATTGTCTAATTCTGAGTTCATTTATTGTCCTTTTGAGAGGTTGCTCTTTCAATCTCCATTCTACTGCTAAATATTAGCTCTGACCTGCAGTTGGCCTGTCTCTTTGGGACTTTCTGATAGTAAGAACCATGGTCTTCAACTGGCTTCTAAAACTTTTCTTCCCTGATTTACAGTCTCAGTATTCGAGAATACATTCTTAACTACTTCTTAACAAAGGCTGTCATAAGATAAACTTTCTAAAATTTTCTTAAAAAGCTATTATTTTTTAAACTCCTCCCACATGAATGACAGTTTGGCTGTTTATATTCCTGGTAGAAAATCTTTTTACCTATAAAGTTGAAAGCACTGCTGCTATGTCTTCTAGCATCCTTGATACTGGTAAGAAATCTACTGACAATCTAGTTTGTATATTTTTTCGTATCATTTAGTTTTGATTTAATTCTATACTTTTGAGTTATCAGTAAGAACAGAGTGAACAATTTCAGTCTCATTACAAGGACATTTCTCAGTTCCGGGCACATAGAGGTGAAGGAGAATGAACTTTTAAATAATTCATAACAGTAATTTAATAAAAATTTGTGTGTAAATTGAGTTCTAAAGTCTTAATTGGAGGTTTGAAGATTATTTTTAACACAAAGAAACTCATGCTTTAAGGACACTAAGATCTAGGGTAACAAAAAGGAAAAAAAGAGACAATGATACAGAAAAGTTTATATCAAGGGTGTTAAAAGGGCATAATATCATTTAAGAGGAAGAAAGAATATTTTGAAAATAATTGGTGATCAGTGACAGCAAATGCTTCTGAGGAATTATGGAGAAAAGTATTATGATTGGAAAAAAATTTTTTTTGATTTGTGAACTTTAGGTCACCTATATATGTAGAGTAGTACCAGAGTAGAAGCCAAATGAAAGAGACTAAAAATAAGGAGTACTTTGAAATTCTAATTATACTTCATTTCAAGAAGTTTTAATTAGAGATTAGTCACAAAAGGATATTTTGAATGAATCATTTAAAATATTAGTGGCTTGAGAATATTCAAAGATATAAAGAAAAGAACCTTTTATAAGAGCTTGAATACATTAGAAATGAAGGACATAAAACATCAGATGAAACCAGAAACTGCTTAATTTTATAAAAGGTACATTGTGTTTACTGCTATACTGAGATAAGATCAGGTTATGTGAAAAACCGTTTTTTTCTTAAGTGTTATATAAAGCAGTGTTGTATTATTAGATAGGATGAGCCCTTTTGAGATAAACATCTATGGGTTAGACAGACGTTATGGAGTCAATTAGAGATAAGCAAAGCACCAGCTAAGCTTCAATAAGTTTGAATAACTATTTGACTTCAAGAAAGACTATTAAGGAAATATGCACTTAGATTCAGTTTTTCATCCACACTAGCTCAAATAACTAAAAATTTTATATTATTTCTTTTTTCTATATGCTCCAATATGTACACTTAAGTATTTAATTAATTTAACTATACATTTCTATCTTTGCACCTTCTTTGATTAGTATCATTTCCACTCCAGGGAAATTGGAGTAATCTATAATAAAAGATTGAGCCACAAAATTCCAAAACAAATTAACCTTTGGGAAAGAGTATCATGGTTTCTGTAATTAAAATAATAAGAATTCTGAGAATAACAGTATTTCCTTTTATTCTGTTTTCTATAAATGGAAGCTCATCTGCATTCAGCTTAATCAAATGGCACTATAATTGTATATTTAAAATTTTTATCTATGCAATAATTGGGCAGGGGGAAAAAAGATGGTTGTGTGAGAAGTGAGGTATAAATCTCCTTCCAAAACCACATATATTATGAAAATACAAATATTCCTAAAAAGAGACCAGAAATAAGATTACACCAGCCAGTATACATCTGGGAGAAGAGAACATCCCATGGAAAAGGTTAAAGTAATAAAACCATGACCTGGCAGGACCTGAGCACTCCCTCCACCCCAGCTTACCAGCAGGAGGAAGAGAATCAGAGCAGGGAGGGAGTAGAAGCCCAGAATTGCGAGATACCCAGCCCTAGAAATCTACTCTGGGAGCACAAACCCAAATTGCATGGCACTCTGGAGATTAGAGGAGGTAGAAAACAAAGTCAGAGACTGAGACTGTGAACAGATCCACAACCGGCTGCCCTGGGACAAAAGAAAGGTGGGCATGTTGAAAGATTTCCCAACAGTGAGAGGGCTGCTAAAGGGGCAAGGGTTTAGGAGAAGGAACAGGTGGACAAAATCATCCCAGCACACTTAGCCCAGCAGATTGGGAACTTTCAGGAGCTTCAGGCACTCTATCTCCCTAGCTAGCAGCACAGCCCCAAGGCCCCTCATCGTGATAAGCAGCCTGAGGCTTCTTCCTCCTCACTGGCACATGTGCACAAACCCGCTGTCCTTGCCATTGCTCCAGACTAGCCAGAGGGAAGCCCCACTTACAGCAATTACATGCCTTAATGAAGAGGCTTCTCTCTGCGTGTGGCTAACTGACCCTGACAGCAGAGGCAGGCACTACATCTGGGAAGTAGGAAAGGGCTGTGTCCTCCCTGAGGATACACGTGACACTCGCCTGTGACCCCTGACATTGCCCTAGGCCATCCCAAGGGTCGCCCCATCCGTGGTAATTTAGGGAATTAACCCAGAGGCCACTCCCTGCATGCAGCTCACTGACCCTGACAGCAGAGACTGGCACTGCAGCTGGGAATCAGGAAAGGGCTTCGTCCTCCTGGCAGGCCCTGGCGCTGCTTGCCTGCAAATCCTGCCATCACTCCAGGCCAGCCTAAGGACAGCCTCGCCCACGGCAGTTTAGGGGATTAACCCAGAGGCTGCTCCATGCAAATGGCTCACTGGCCCTGACAGAAGAGACAGGCACTGTGCCCACGAGGCAGGAAAGGGCTTGTTCTTTAGGGTAGGCACCAGCACAACTCACCTGAGACTACTGCATCATTCATAATCATTCCAGGATTATGAAAAGGCAGAAAAAGCTTGCTCAATCCAAAATTCTTCAAACAACAGAAAGACGCTCAGTGAGACTGAAATCACCAATCTTCCTGAAAAAGAGGTCAAAATAAGTCATAAGCATGCTAATGAAGCTACAGAAAAATATTCAAGAACTAAGGGATCAATTCAGGAGGGAGGTAGACACCTTAAAAAATAAAGTAGCTGAAATGAAACAAACAATGGAGGGATTAAAAGCAGATTAGATGCGGTAAATGGAATAGAAATTAGAGAAGAGGAATACAAAGAAGTTGAGGCACAGAGAGAAAAAAGGATGTGTAGGAATGAAAAAAATATTAAGAGAACTGTGTGACCAATCTAAATAGAACAATATTCTCAGTATATAGGTACCAAAAGAAGAAGAAGAGAGAAAAAGGGATAGAAAGTGTCTTTGAAGAAATAATTGCTGAAAACTTCCTCAATATGGGGAAGGAAATAGCCTCTAAGGCAAAGGAAGTGCACAGATCTCCCAACACAAGGGACCCAAGGAAGAAAACACCAAGACATATAATATTTGAAATGGCAAAGATCAAGGACAAGGACAGAGAATTGAAAGAAGCTACAGAGAGAAAAAAAGATGTTCAAAGGAAAACCCATCAGGCTATCATCAGACTTCTCAGCAGAAACTTTACATGCCAGAGGGAGTGGCATGTTATATTCAATGCAATGAAACAGAAGGCCCTCAAACCAAGAATACTCTATGCAGCAAGATTATCATTTAAATTTGAAGGAGGGATTAAACAATTTCCAGATAAGCAAAAGCTAAGAGAATTTACTTCCCACAAACCATCTCTACAGTGTATTTTGGAGGGACTACTATAGATGGAAGTGTTCTTAAGGCTAAATAGCTGTCACCAGAGAAAATAAAACCACAGTAAAGGAAGAAGACCAATTAAATACTAACCAAATGCAAAATTATATCAGCTACCAACAAAGTCAGTCAAGGGATTCAAAAGAGTACAGAATATGACACCTACCATGTAGAGAGCAGAGGAGGAAGAAGAAGAAGGGAGAAAAAAAAAAGAAACTTGAGATTGTTATAATAGCATAATAAGCAAGTTAAGGTAGACTGTTAGATAGTAAAGGAGCGGCCCTTGAACCTTTGGTAACCAGATATCCAAAACCTGCAAAGGCAATAAGTACATATCTATCAATAATCACCCTAAATATAAATGGACTGAATGCACCAATCAAAGGCATAGAGTTACAGAATGGATAAAAATCAAGATCCAACTATATGCTGCCTACAAGAGACTCACTTCAAACTCAAAGACATACACAGACTAAAAGTGAAGGAATGGAAAAAGGTATTTCATGCAAACAATAGGAAGATAAAAGCAGGAGTTGCACTAATTATGCAGATAAAATAGACTTCAAAACAAAGAAATTCACCAGAGACAAAGAAGGACTTTAATAAACATAAAGGGTCAGACCAATAAGAGGACATAACCATTATAAATATCTATGCACCCAACATAGGAGCACCCAAATATGTTCAACAAATACCAACAGAATTAAAGGGGGAAATAGAATACAATGCATTCACTTTAGGATACTTCAACACATCACTCACTCCAAAGAAAAGATCAAGCAGACAGAAAATAAGTAAGGAGACAGAGGCACTGAACGACACCCATCCTTCCCAGTTTTGTTCAACATAGTACTGGAGGCCCTAGCCATGGCAATGAGACAACACAAAGAAATAAATGGCATTCAGATTGGTAAGGAAGAACTTAATTTGTCACTGTTTGCAGATGACTTGATACTGTACATAAAAAATCCAAAAGAATCCACTCCAGGAGACTTCCGGGAAGATGGCGGTGTGAGCAGGGCAGCAGAAATCTCCCAAAACCATATATATCTATGAAAATACAGCAAATACAACTATTCCTAAAAGAGAGACCAGAAAATACAGGGCAGCACACAGCCTGAATCTTCACCTGAGAGGACTCGGCACCCCGTGAGGAGGGTAAGATACGGAACCAAGACCCGGTGGGACCCGAGCACTCCTCCACCCCAGTGCACTAGTGGAAGGAGAGGATTCAGAGCTGGCAGGGAGTGGAAGTACAGGCCCCCAAAATAACCAGCCCTGGTGATCTGCGCCAGGAGCGCTGACACACATGACATGGTGTATCGGATATTGGAGAGACAGAAGGTGTAGGTTTTGAGCTGGGAACCTGCCTGGGTCCTTGCAGCAGGTGCCCCGGGACAAAAGAAAAGTGCGCACATTTTTTGGCGGTCTTAAAGAGGCAAGGGCCCAGGATCATCCCAGCACACTTGGCCCAGCAGGCTGGGAGTCCTGAGGAATTTCGGACCCCTTGGCTGGCGAGTGGGAAAAAGTAGCCACGCTGAAACTTCACATAGAGAACAGCCTCCCATTCATCCCCGCCCCGGCCAGAGCTACAAAGGGCCCTGCAGAGCTGCATGGCCGCAGCTGTGGAATAGTGGAGCAACAGCACCATCTACAGCATCCTTACAGAATCTATACCTGGTGGGTGTTTTTGTTTTTTTTTTGTTTTATTCTTTCTTTTATTTTATTTTCTTTCTTCCTTTTTTTCTTTTTTCTTTCTCTTCCTCCTTTTTTTTTAAAGTCTTAAAGAGCCCAGCTGACATATGTGGCACCTACGAGCGACCACTTCTACACCATGAAAACACAGAGGAATATGGTACAGACCAAGCTCACCCAGAATCAGACAACACCAGAGAGGGAGGCTGAAGGGATGGAAATGCACAATCTTCCTGAAAAAGAATTCAGAATAAAAGTCATAACCATGCTGATGGACTACACACAAATATGCAAGAGCTGAGGGAGGAAATGAGGGAAGTAAGGAAAGACAAGGCAGAAATGAGACAAGCGATTGATGAGCTTGGCAGCAGACCTGACGAGATGCAAGAGGCTGTTAATGGAATAGAAATCAGAGAGCAGAAATACAGACCAGCTGAGGCAGAGAGAGATAAAAGGATCTCTAGGAAAGAAAGAATATTAAGAGAAATGTGTGACCAATCCAAATGGAACAATACTAACATTATAGGAGTACAAGAGGAAGAAGAGAGATAAAAAGGGACAGAAAGTGTCTTTGAAGAAATAAGTGCTGAAAACTTCCCCATCTGGGGAAAGGAAATAGTCTCTCAGTCCATAGAAGCCCACAGATCTCCCAACACAAGGGACCCAAGGAAGATACCACCAGACACATAATAATTAAAATGGCAAATATCAAAGATAAAGACAGAGTATTAAAGGCAGCTACAGAGAGAAAAAAGATCACCTACAAAGGAAACCCATCAGACTATTATCAGACTTCTCAACAGAAACCTTACAAGCCAGAAGAGAATGGCATGATATATTTCATGTAATCAAACAGAAGGGCCTCGAACCAAGAGTATTGTATGCAGCACAATTATCATTTAAATATGACGGAGGGATTAAACAATTTCCAGACAAGTGAAAGCAGAGCCAATTTGAGTCCCATAAACCACCTCTACAGGACATCTTAAAGGAACAGCTCTAGAGGGAAGCATTCCTAAGGCTAAAAAGAGGTCACCAGAGAAAATAAATAGCAAAGAAAGCAGACGATCCAAATACTAACTAAAGGTAAAGAATAAAACACCTAGCATATAAAGAATGGAGGAGGAAGAATAAGAAGGGAAAGAAAGAAAGAAACATCAGACTGTGTTTACAATAACTTAAAATAAGGTTAAGTTAGACTGTTAGATAGTAAAGAAGCAACCCTTGAACCTTTGGTAACCATGAATCTAAAGCCAGCAATGACAATAAGTACATACCTATCGATAATCACCCTCAATGTAAATGGACTGAATGCACCAATCAAAGGACACAGAGTAACAGAATGGATAAAAAGGCAAGACCCACTATATGCTGCATACAAGAAACTCTACCTCAAACCCAAGATATACACAGACTAAAGTGAAGGGATGGAAAAAGATATTTGATGCAAACACAAGGAGAAAAAAGCAGGTGTTGCAGAACTTGTATCAGACAAAATAGACTTCAAAATGAAGAAAATAGCAAGACATAAAGAAGGACATTACATACTGATAAAGGGTCAGTCCAACAAGAGGATATGACCATTATAAATATATATGCACCCAATACGGGAGCGCCGGCATATGTGAAACAAATAGTAACAGAATTAAAGGAGGAAAGAGAAAGCAATGAAGTCATTTTAGGAGACTTCAAAATACCACTCACTCCAAAGGACAGATCAACAAGACAGAAAATAAGTAAAGACAAAGAGGCACTGAACAACACACTAGAACAGATGGACCTAACAGACATCTACAGAATCTGCACCCAAAAGCAACAGGATACACATTCTTCTCAAGTGCACATGGAACATTTTTCAGAATAGACCACATACTAGGCCACAAAAAGAACCTCAGTAAATTCTACCAGCCAACTTCTCAGAAAACCAAGGTATAAAACTAGAATTAAATTTTAGAAAGAAATCAAAAAGGCTCACAAATACATGGTGACTTAACAACATTCTCCTATTTAATCAATGGGTTAATGATGAAATCAAAACAGAAATCAAAGAATATATGGAGACTAATGACAACAACAACAGAAAGCCACAACTTCTGTGGGACGCAGCAAAGGCAGTTCAAAGCGGAAAGTAAATTGCAATCAGGCCTATTTAAAGAAGGAAGAACATTCCCAAATGAATTCTCTAAAGACACAATTACTGAAATTGGAAAAAGAAGAGAAAATGAGACACAATGTCACCAGAAGGAGGGACAAAATAAAGATCAGAGAAGAAATAAATAAAACTGAGAAGAGTAAAACAACAGAAAAAATCAATAAAACCAAGAGCTGGTTCTTTGAAAAAATAAACAAAATAGATAAACCCCTAGCCAGAATTATTAAGAGAAAAAGAGAATCTACATATATAAACAGAATCAGAAATGAGAAAGGAAAAATTACGACGGACCCCACAGAAATACAAAGAATTTAGAAGAGAATATTATGATAATCTATATGCTAACAAGCTGGAAAACCTAGAGGAAATGGACAACTTCTTAGAAAAATAGAAACTTCCCAGACTGACCAAACAAGAAACAGAAAACCTAAACAGACCAGTCACTAGCAACGAAACTGAAGCAGTAATCAAAAAACTACCCAAGATCAAAACCCCCGGACCAGATGGATTCACCTCTGAATTCTACCAGACATACAGAGAAGAAATAACACCCATTCTCCTAAAACTGTTACAAAACATAGAAGAGGAGGGAATATTTCCAAACTCATTCTATGAAGCCAGCATCACTCTAATACCAAAACCTGGCAAAGACCTCAACAAAAAAGAAAATTACCGACCAATATCCCTGATGAACATAGATGCAAAACTGCTCAACAAAATATTAGCAAACTGAATTCAAAAATACATCAAGAGGATCATACACCATGATCAGCGGGATTCATCCCAGGGACGCAAGGATGGTACAACATTCGAAAATACATCAACATCATCCAGCACATCAAAAAAAGAACAAAAACCTCATGATCATCTCCATAGATTCTGAAGAAGCATTTGAAAAAATTCAGCATCCATTGATGATTAAAACTCTCAACAAAATGGGTATAGAGGGCAAGTAGCTCAACATCATACAGGCTATATATGACAAACCCACAGCTAACATTATACTTAACAGTGAGAAGCTGAAAGCTTTTCATCTAAGATCGGGAACAAGACAGGGATGCCCACTCTCTCCACTGTTATTCAACATATTAGTGGAGGTCCTAGCCATGGCAATCAGACAAAACAAAGAAATACAAGGCATCCAGTTTGGTAAAGAAGAAGTCAAATTTTCACTTTTTGCAGATGACATGATATTGTACATAAAAAACCCTAAAGACTCCACTCCAAAACTACTAGACCTAATATATGAATTCAGCAAAGTTGCAGGATACAAAATTAACACACAGAAATCTGTTGCTTTCCTATACACTAACGATGAACTAGCAGAAAGAGAAATCAGAAAAACAATTCCATTCACAATTGCATCAAAAAGAATAAAATACCAAGGAATAAACCTAACGATGGAAGGGAAAGACCTATATGCTGAAAACTACAAAAAACTCCTAAGAGAAATTAAAGAAGACACCAACAAATGGAAATTCATCCCATGCTCTTGGCTAGGTAGAATAAATATTGTCAAAATAGCTATACTACCTAAAGCAATGTACAGATTCAACGCAATCCCTATCAAACTACCAACAGCTTTCTTCAATGAACTGGAACAAATAATTCTAAAATTCACATGGAACCACAAAAGACCCCGAATAGCCAAAGCAATCCTGAGAAGGAGGAATAAAACAGGGGGAATTATGATCCCTGGCTTCAAGTTCTACTACAAAGCCACAGTAGTCAAGACAATATGGTATTGGCACAAAAATAGACCCACAGACCAGTGGAACAGAGTAGAAAATCCAAACATTAACCCAAACATATACAGTCAATTAATATTTGATAAGAGCCTTGGGTATACAATGGGGAGATGACAGCCTCTTCAGCAGCTGGTGTTGGCCAAACTGGACAGCTACACGTAGGAGAATGAAACTGGACTACTGTCTAACCCCATACACAAAAGTCAACTCAAAATGGATCAAAGACCTAAATGTAAGTCATGGAACCATAAAACTCTTAGAAAAAAACATAGGCAAAAATCTCTTGGACATAAACATGACTGACTTCTTCATAAACATATCTCCCTGGGCAAGGGAAACAAAAGCAAAAATGAACAAGTGGGACTATATCAAGCTGAAAAGCTTCCGTACAGCAAAGGACACCATCAGTGGAACAAAAAGACATCCTACAGTATGGGAGAATATATTCATAAATGATGTATCCGATAAGGGGTTGACATCCAAAATATGTAAAGAACTCACGCACCTCAACAAACAAAAAGCAAATAATCCAATTAAGAAATGGGCAGAGGACATGAATAGACACTTCTCCAAAGAAGAAACAGATGGCCAACAGGCACATGAAAATCCACATACAGTCAGAGAAATGCAGGGAGATATCACCTCACACCAGTGAGGATGGCCAACATCAAATGTTAAGGATGTGAACCCTCCTACACTGCTCGTGGGAATGCAAATTAGTTCAACCATTGTGGAAAGCAGTATGGAGGTTCCTCAAAAAACTCAAAACAGAAATACAATTTGACCCAGGTATCCCACTCCTGGGAATTTACCCTACGAATGCAGCAGTACAGTTTGAAAAAGACATATGCACCCTATGTTTATTGCAGCCCTGTTTACAATAACCAAGTAATGGAATCAACCTAAGTGTCCACCAGTTGATGAATGGATAAAGAAGATGTGGTACATATACACAATGGAATATTATTCAGCCATAAGAAGAAAACAAATCCTACCATTTGCAGCAACATGGATGGAGCCAGAGAGTATTATGCTCAGTGAAATAAGCCAAGCTGAAAAAGACAAGTACCACATGATTTCACTCATATGTGGAGTATAAGAACAAAAAAAAAAAACTGAAGGAACAAAATAGCAGCAGACTCACAGAACCCAAGAACGGACTAATAGTTACCAAAGGGAAATGGACTGGGAAGGATGGGTGGGAAGGGAGGGACAAGGAGGACAAGGGGGCATTATGATTAGCAGATATAGTGTTGGGGAGGCACAGGGAGGGCTGTACAACTCAGAGAAGACAAGTAGTGACTCTATAGCATCTCACTATGCTGAAGGACAGTGAGTGTAATGGGGTTGGTGGGGTGGACCTGATGAAGGGGGCAGTTTAGTCATCATAATATTGCACATGTTATTGTAGGTAAATGATACCTAAATAAACTATATATAAAAAAAGAATCCACTCCAAACTACTAGAACTGACATCTGAATTTAGCAAAGATGAAGGATTCAAAATTAATACACAGAAAGCTGTTGCATTCCTCTACACTAATGATGAACTAGGAAAAATAGAAGTCAGCAAAACAATTCCATTCACAATTGCATCAAAAAGAATAAAACACCTAGGAATAAACTTAACCAAGGAAGTGAAAGACCTATACCTTGAAAACTACAAGATACTCTTGAGAAATATTAAAGAGGAAACTAATAAATGGAAATACATCCCATGTTCCTGGGTAGGAAAAATTAATATTGTCAGAATGGCCATCTTGCCTAAAGCAATCTACAGATTCATTGCAATCTCTATCAAAATTCCAGCAGCATTCTTCAACAAACTAGAAGAAATAGCTCTAAAATTCATGTGGAACCACAAAAGACCCTGAATAGCCAAAGCAATCCTGAGGAGGAAGTATAAAGCTGTGGATATTACTCTCCCCAACTTCAAGTACTACTACAAAGCCACCATAATTAGGACAAGATTCTTGTACTGGTACAAGAAAAGAGCCATAGATCAATGGACCAGAATAGAGAGCCCACATACAAATGCCCATATATGGCCAATTAATATATTATACAAGAGCCATGGACATATAATGGGGAAATGACAGCATCCTCAACAGCTGGTGTTGGCAAAAGTGGACACCTCCATGTAAGGAATGAAACTGGATTACTGTCTAACTCCATACACAAAAGTAAACTTGAAATGGATCAATGATCTGAATATAAGTCATGAAACCATAAAACTCCTGGAAGAAAACATAGGCAAAACTCTCTTGAATATAAACAAGCATCTTTTTCATCAACACATCTTCTCTGGCAGAGGAAACAAAAGCAAAAATGAATGAGTGGGACTACATAAAACTAAAAAGTTTCTGTACAGCAAAGGACACCATCAGTGTAACAGAAGGGCATCCTACAGTGTGGGAGAATATATTCATAAATGACATACCTGATAAGGGTTTAACATAAAAAATATATAAAGAGCTCATATACCTCAACACCCAAAAAGCAAATAATCTGATTAAAAAATGGGCAAAGAATCTGAACCGACACTTTTCCAAAGAAGAAATTCAGATGGCCAACAGGCACATGAAAAGATGCTCCACATCACTAATCATCAGAGAAATCCAAATTAAAACCACAATGAGATACCACCTCACAGCAGTTAAGATGTCCAACATTCAAAAGATCAAACAACAACAAATACTGGTGAGGATGTGGAGAAAGGGGAACCCTCTACACTGTTGGTGGGAATGTAAATTAGTTCAACCATTGTGGAAAGCAGTATGGAGTTTCCTCAAAAATCTAAAAATAGAAATACCATTTGACCCAGGAATTCCCTTCCTAGGAATTTAACCTGAGAAAACAGGATCACAGATTCCAAAAGACATATGCACCCCTATGTTTATCGTAGCACTCTTTACAGTAGTCAAGATATGGAACCAATCTAAGTGTCCATCATTAGATGAATGGATAAAGGAGAGGTGGTACACATACAGAATGGAATATTATTCAGCCATAAGAAGAAAACAAATCCTACCATTTGCCACAATATGGATGGAGCTAGAGGGTATTATGCTCAGTGAAATAAGCCAGGAGGAGAAAGACAAGTACCAAATAATTTCACTCATCTGTGGATTATAACAACAAAGGAAAATCTGAAGGAACAAAACAGCAGCAGGCTCACAGAACCCAAGAGTGGACTAACGGTTATGAAAGGGAAAGGGACTGGAGAGGGAGGGATAAGGGGACTAAGGGGCATTACAATTAGCACACATATTATAGTGGGGGCCTGGGGAAGGAAGTATAACACTGAGAAGACAAGTAGTGACTCTGTAGCATCTTACTATGTTTATGGACAGTGATTATAATTGGGTAAGTGCTGTGGACTTGATAATAGGGGGCAATGTAGTAACCACAGTGTTCTTCATGTAAAACCTGAGCATAAGTTTGCATATCAATGATACCTTAATAATAAAAATAAAGTTGTCAATAACCAAAATTACAAGATGTTTGTACAGATGGAAATATGATAAAGCAAATGTAGCAAAAAAACAATTTTCAGAACTAGATTTTAAGTATACAGCTATTCCCTCTCAATTCTTTCAACCTTTCTAATATGTTTTAAAATGTTCACAGCAAAAAAAAAAAAAAAGTTGAGGCTGGGGGAGTAAGCAATAGCTGAGGCAAAGGAAGTAGGATAATATAGTTTTCCAGAGCTGTTCCACATGGTAGCTGCTAGAAACATGGCTACTGAGCACATGAAATGCGGCTAGTATGAGTTGAATGGTTCTGCTTGTGTAATTCAGATTTCAAAAACTCAGTACACCAAAGAATGTAAAATATCTCATTAATAATTTTTATCTCATTTATTTGTTGAAATGATAATATTTTTATGTACTGGGTTAAATAAAGTACATCACTAAAATTAAAAAAAATTTATCCATGCCTCTCTATGCTAAAATACTTTCCTTTAAAAAAATGACTAGTTTTAGACAAGGGTAAATTTGACATTTTCCAAAAGTCATGGCCTCTGTAGAAAAATGTCAATGTTAAACTTTTTTGAGTATGATTCATATATAAGTACATGAAAGTTTTTATTTACAATATTATAATTTAATTTTTATCTTTTACCAGTAGTTTTTAATCCTCTTATGTTCAAATTTAAATAATTTTGGAATGTTAAACTTTGTTATTCTTGAATGTAAAGACTCACAACACTTTTTACTAACTGCTGTAATGTTGGTGGCAACCTTTCATTTAGATGGCATGATCAAAGGTCTTAGACATTATAACTGCGAATACAATGTGATCATTCATATGGATAAATATGACAGTATGCCATAATGACAAACATCTTTTGACATTGGTTTCAGGGAATGCTGACAAGGAAAAAACACAGGGAAGAAATCAAGCAAAAAATATAATAAGACTTCTACTTTACCTGTCACAAATAATGTTTTAAAATAAATATTATATATAAATGGTAAATGTAAGCATGATAAATGATGAATGGTGAAAAGCAAGCAAGGAGGAAATTGACAATTATGGACTGTACTATGATTTACCTTAAGAAAAGATAATTTTTTGAGGTTTTTAAAATTTTTGTGCTGCTAATCACATTTGAACAGTTTAAAATCATTTTAAGTGGACATAAAATACATGTGTGTAATCAAGTCTTGTTTCTGATGAACAAAGAGAGCAAAGACAGACACTATGAATTCTGTTTCCTGGAGGGCTTCCAGAAAAGATGATTGATTTTAAGGTCACTCAAAAGGTAATGCAATTAGACCCAATATGGTGTTAAGATTGGATTCCCAATTTTCCTATGTATTTTAGTGATCTCAGCCAATGCAACCAACACTGCAGTTACTTAAATGCACAGTTTAAACTTCAGTATCATTTCTCGATGCCAGTGGAAACCATGTTTGTGAATATGATCATTCTTGCCTCCAGATATGCCATTAAACTCAAGATAAGGGCAGATAGTGGACCATTTCCAGGCATCTATGACTCAACAACTAGTATAGAAATGTGTTCTTTCCAAACAGCTTAAAACCAGCTTATTTTATTTTAATTAGCAAAAACTGTCTTAAAAATGTGAACCTCAGTGACATCTTGCATTTCACGCTTTATGGAATATGTAAAGGGAAAAGATGTTTCTTATTTTTCAGGGTAAAAGCTTATGAGGAGGAAAAAAAAAGCTTATGAGGAATTGCATTGTGGATAATGTCAATAATGAAATCCATAGTACTTTCTGAGTTCCGTTTATGGAAGGAAAATGAACATCTTAGAACAATCATGGATGTTCATGTAATGTGTAGCTGTAAAAGAAAAATGGTGGGAGGAAGAGTTAATGTTGTCCTGGTTTTCCACTTGAGCCCCAGCTTCTTAGCCTTTTATCTGCTCAACTTGTGTCATTCAGATCAGACAGTTATCAGGTCGAAATTAAATGCCTCAATTTAAAAAAATGCAGGTGAACACTAAGAACTGTATCTCTTATTTCTAACCTCTAAAATTAATGTATCAGTCCTGTTTGTTCTTCATCACTTGGTATTTTGAATAAAAAATGTTCTTAATCAACTGAAAAGAGGCTAAGTCTCTCAACTTAACAAAAGGTTCAAGAAACAAAGAGAAGGCAGAAAGAGGAAAAACGTTTTTGTTAGGTGAGATGAAAATTGTTGAGTTGGGATTTAGATATATGAGAAATTTTGAAAGATATGTGTCAAGAAAATTGTGCAGAAAAAGAGAAATTTTGAAAAATGTTGATATGGATTTGAATTAGGTACCTTTTAGTGTTTTTCATAGACACAGGTAAAGGATATAATTCTGTTTTAATTATTTTTCTGTTTTCTGCTTTAGAAGTAATTCAGTGTAGAAGTTAACACATTGGTCTCCTCAAATTTGTCAGATTTTCCTTTTGGCATTCATCTTGATTTTGGAGCTTAGTGTAATACCAAGTCATTGATTAAACTTAAGCCTTTCAAAAAGTTCAGAAATCTAAAATATCTCCCTCATAAAATAGCAAATTTATTTTTTTCCCCCACAACTTCAAGAACACAAATTTACTTAAGAATTTGGACCTCTTAAGTTCAAAAAGTAGGTCAATTTTAAGATCGTTTTAGCATCTCTGCCTGGATATGCCAGTCAAGGCCAGAAGTTCCATAATTTGGAAAGATGCTCTGGAAATTATGATGGAGTTGTTAGTATAGGCAAATTGCAACTAGAAATCTGAGTAATTTTTATTAAGTGATGTTCCATGAATTGCATGAATTGATATATACATATACTATTCCTGTCAGGAAATAATCTTGAAATTGTTTAAATATGAACTAGTTAGAGAATAATAATTCACTGACTATGTGAGAATTTATAAGGTCATTAGTGGGTTTTTACAGATTCAAAGCCACAAAATGTGTTTTATATGCAACACATTTTACTCTCTGGTCTAAAAATCTGTATCACTTTGCTAAAGTCAAAGCATATGCCAAAGAGTATGAGAGCGTATGTTATACTGTTCATCATTATTTTTCTTCATCTTTCTATTCTTAGGTGTCCAGAAATGTATTGAGAAACTGAGATAAATTAATTGAAATTTTTATGGAATTTACATGATGAATTTATTATCATATTCTGAGAAAAGGGCCCAGACAAGCCCTTCTTGGAATATCAGGGATCATATTTGGCAACTAGAATTATAAGAATAAAATTACCAGAAGGGTGAAGAAATTGGTCCCCTGTTCTCTTGGCATTCTTTGAAGACTGTTTGGGCTGGATGCAGTTAGAAATAGCACTGTGCTCCAGGAGAGGAATTTTCCCAAAATATCTTCTACATTTTTATGCAGAGAGTATTCAAGTGTCCTTAGAATAGTAGAAGAAAATTCAGAGCTTGGGAATCAGATGCTCAGTAGCTGCACTTTTATCAGTGGAAAACCTTGAAGGATGCTAAGACTTCACATACTCTCCTACTGTCTGATAGTAGGACAAGCTGACTCATGGAGTCATGGTCATTAATCTCACAGAAAGTCCTGTGTGACTTTTTCTAGTCAACTCCTGATCTTAAGGAATAATCAAATATAAGCCCATTTTATCAGGAGATACAATTAATTGAATCAGAAATAGGAAAGGAGAGAAAAAGATTTTATACCCTCTATCCACTTCCTAGTATTTTCAGTGTTCACGACTAATTGATTGGGGCTTTATTCCTCATTGACTATTGACATTCCCTCGTACCCAGCCTACAGCATTCAGTCATCATATGTGATCTCTAGCAACACACTAGAGTAGCTATGGAACCACCTAAAATGAAATCAGTTTACAGCTTATGTCCATACAGCTGCCCTTCATCTAAGCAATCCATCTGCTTACTCAGGTCAAAGCAATTATGAAAACAGAAAGCAAGCAGTGCACTATTCCTCAAGGTACTCTACCCTCCAAATTCCTAAATTTCTAGTTCTGTAAGGATGGAGGATATGAACATTGATTTTCTTTCTCTGGTGAACTTTTCTACCAACATTTTTGTTTGCAATTGCTCTCTTGAAACCATCAGCAAAGGTCACAGTAAGCAATTCCAACAGCCATTTTGGCATATTTACTTTGACCCAATAGAACAGCAGTCCAAGCAATTTGTACAGCAGATATTTGGAATGAAAATTAACAATTTTGATCTTAAAGAAGTAGTCCTCTCCCAGTGACTACTCTTTCCAGTCTTCTAGCTGGTTACTTCTAAAGACTATCTATTCTACTACTATATTCAACAACATGCCCTATCCCTATAAAACTTCTATTTTTTTGTGTAGTCTCAGTTCTCTGGTTTTCCGGCATCTCTGTCCCAGAAAATTAGTAACTGTCAAGCTCCCAAGGAAATCACCCCACATTAAGTATTATTCTGGAAACTTTCCATCGTCCCACCCAGCTTTCTTATATGTCCTTCCAGCATCTTTGGATTCCATGTATTTCTTCCAGGGAGAAAGCCATTGACAAGTCCCTGAGGAGCATAGCTGTGAGGAATAGGAAGGATTCTACCAAAAATACAATGCTCAACACCCCCATCTTTGTGGATCTCAGCTTTTATATAATTGCAAGCCTGAAGTACTTAGCTGGACTTGGATACAATTAAAAGTAAGATATCTATCCACTTTCATCCACTGTATTCACAAAGACAAGGACTAGTGGATACAAGGACCTATTTTCCATATTCTTGATCTGACATCTTTGATATCTGTTCAAGAGTTGAGGTTTGGGAATGGACCATTAATTTCCTTTCTATAAACAGGATATGATGCCACAACGGGATTGCTTTAGCTATTGGGCCTATCAACTGCAACTGCAGGTTATTTTGTCATCAGTACCACATGTTCATCTTATAAATTCTATGGAAAATGGAGATGGTTTTGCTCTTGCTTTGGTTTAAGTAAAGAAGCTTATCCAATGTCTATTGCTACATAAACCATCTACTTTTTTATGTCTGAGATGCCTACTACTGGAAGAAAAGTATACATGTATAAATTTTATAGTTTTCATTTTTCTTCTCCAGAAAGAGTATTTCCACTTACTAGTCTCTGAGTTTTGTCTAAGTGATTCTGACTGGACCAGTCAAATTCCTCCTGGCAGTGTTATTTAAGGTGCCCCTGAGAAATCATAAAAACTCATAGTAGGAAGATAAAAGAGAGAAGGAGCTGGAGTAGAAATAGAGTAATTTTTGGGTGATGCATTTAAACTGGATCATTTCTGTGTCTGTAGACTGTAAAATTGAAAAGTGTGCTGTTAGAGAAATTAATATGGTTTTCAAATATTTAAAACCGATAGAATGTGAACATCATAGTGATGAAGCTGGTTCCAGAGACCTTATTCTTTGCTAACCATTATCTCTTTAAGAATAACAATATGAAAATCAGGTCAAAGCCCTTATTCAAAGTCAGACTACTGCAAGATACACAAATTATCCTTTTATCATACATTAAAATGAAAATAGATGTTGGAAATAAAATAATACACACAGCTTATACCTAAGCTGACTACTGAAAGTGATTTCTCATATATAAATTGAGTCATGAACGTGATCTTTTAATAATCTGAAGCAAGAATGCAATCCACCAGAGACTGTCCTATATTATAGATTATTCTAAAAATATAAATTATGATGCAAATGACCTAAGCAGTTTCCAGTTGTCATTTTACAATAACATTATTAAAAACGTGATTAAATGATTGGATTTATCTGGGGTCTTTGACCTAAAATGTAAAATGTAAACATTTTTGTTTAATGCACACATACTGAATCACACATGAAAATGACCAACGATCAGTTTATTCTTTGCATAGTCTAAACATCAGAGGGATTATGTCCCTTTAATGCCAAAAATAAAAATGTGGATAACTTGATCTTCTCTTATTAGTAATTAGTTTTGACTGTGTGTGTGTGTGTGTGTGTGTGTGTGTGTGTGTGTGTGTGTGAGAGAGGGAGAATGATTGAAACTTATTTTTTAATTTTTTTATTAAGATACAACAATAAAATGTATAAATCTTAGTGTATACCTTGATGACTTTTGACATATGTGTATATCCATACAACCATTTCCTAGATCAAGATATCAAGCATTCTCACTAATTGCTTTCTCCCTTCACCTATTTCATTCATCCCCTCTGGCCACTACTAGTCTGTTTTCTGTGTTTATGAGCCTATTTCCAATTTTTGGTTTTTTTTCATTTGTTTTGTTTCTTAGATTCCATATATAAGTGAAATCATATGGTATTTGTCTTTCCCTATCTGACTTATTTCATTTAGCATAATACCCTCTAGTTTCATCCATGTTGTCACATATGGAAAGATTTCATTATTTTTCATGGCTTAGTAATGTTTCATTATATTTATGCACCACATATTTTCCATCCATTCATTCATCATTGGACATTAGGTTGTTTCTTTATTTTGCCTATTGTAAATAATGCTATGATAAGCATAGGCATGCATATAATATTTTGGATTGATGATTTTGTATTCTTTGAGTACATTCCAAGAAGCGGTATTCAGGTAAATACCATATGCTGGGTCATATGGCATTTCTAAAACCTCCATCTGCTTTCCATAGTGGCTATACCAATTTTCAGTTCTACCAGTGCTGTATAAGGTTTCTCTTTTCTCCATGTCCTCACCAACACTTATTATTTCTTGTTTTGTTGATATTAGCCATTCTGACTGGTATGAGTTTTTACTTGCATTTCCCTAATGATTAGAAATGTTGAACATCTTTTCATGTAACTTTTGGCCATTTGTTCGTTTTCTTTGGGAAAATGTATATTCAGGTCCTCTGCCCATTTTTCAGTTGGATTATTTGGGGTTTTCCTTTGTGTGTGTGTGTGTGTGTGTGTGTGTGTTAAGTAGTATAAGTTCTTTATGATTTTGGATACTAACACTTTATCAGATAAATGTTATTACTACACTGTATATTACTATACTGTAGGCTGCCTTTTTGTTTTGTTGATGGTACATTTGCTTTGAAGAAGTTCAAGTTGGTAGTCTTACTTGTTTACTTTTTCCTTTGTTTCTTTTGCCTGGAGAGACTTATGCAGAAAATAATTACTAATGTTGATGTTCAAGAATATATTTCATGTTTTCTTCTAGAAGTTTTATGATCTCACGTCTTACCCTTAGGTCTTTAATCCATTTTAAGTTTATTTTTAAGTATGGTGTAAGATAGTGATCCAGTTTTATTCTTTTGCATATAGCTGTCCAGTTTTTCCAATACCATTTATTAAAAAGATTGTCTTTTCTCCACTGTATATCCTGGCTTCCTTTGTCATATATCAATTAGTCATATAGGTGTCAGTTTGTTTCTGGTCTCTCTATTCTGTTCCATTAGTCTGTGTATCTGTTCTTGTGCCAGTATCCTAGTATTTTGATTACTGCAGATTTAGTATAATTTGAAATGAGGAAGATTGATATCTCTAGTTTTGTTCTTCTTTCTAATACTGCTAGGACAATTTGGGTTTTTTATTTTGTAGTTCCATACAAATTTTAGAATTATTTGTTGTAGTTCAGTGAAAATACCATTGGTATTTTGTTGGGGAGTGCATTAAATTTACAGATTGCTTTGGGCATTATGGCGGTTTAAACAATATTAATTGTTCCTATCCATAAGCATGGAATAGATTTCCATTTATTTATGTTTTCTTCACTTTCTTTCATCAATGCCTTTTTTTTGGTATCATTAATATACAATTACATGAGCAACATTGTGGTTACTAGATTCCACCCATTATCAAGTCCCAAACACATACCCCATTACAGTTACTATCAACGTAGTAACATGCTATAGAGTCACTGCATATCTTCTCTGTGCTATACTGCCTTCCCCTTGCCCCACCCCCTACATTATGTGTTCTAACGATGTCTCATAGTTTTAAAAAGTCTCATAGTCTTTCAACTCTTTGGTTAAATTTATTCCTATATATATTATATTTTTTATGCAATTATAAATTGGATTGTTTCTTAATTTCTACTTCTGTTAATTCATCATTTGTATAGAGAAATGCAACACATTCCTGTGTATTGGTTTTTTATCCTGCAACTTTACTGAATTAAGTTATTATTAATTCTAGTAATTTTTTGATGGTGTTTTTAGAGTTTTCTATACATAATATCATGCCATTTGCAAATAGTGACAGTTTTTACTTCTTCCTTACTAATTTGAATGCTTTTAATTTCTTTCTCTTGCCTGATTGCTCTGGACAGGACTTTCAGTATTATGTTGAATAAAAGTAGTAAGAATGGGCATCTTTGTCTTGTTCCTGATCTTAGAGGAAAAGTTTTCAGATTTTTGCCATTGAGTATGATGTTATCTTTTGGTTTGTCATGTATGGATAATGTTGTGGTACATTCCCACTGTGCTCACTTTGTTAAGAGTTTTATCACTAATGGATGTTAAATTTTGTCAAACACTTTTTCAGCATCTATTGAGATGACTATATGGCTTTTATCCTTCCTTTTGTTAATGTGGTGTACCACACTGATTAATCTGGAAATATCGAACCATCCTTGAATCTCTGGAATAAATCCCATGTGATTGTGGTAAGTGATTCTTTTCATCTGTTTTTATTTGGTTTGCTAATAGTTTGTTGAGGATTTTCTATCTATGTTTATCAGGGTTATTGGTCTGTAATTTTCTTTCTTATATATCCTTTTTTTTAGTGTCTTTGTTTGGTTTGGTACCAAGGTGATGCTGGGCTCATAGATAAATTTAGGTTTCCTTCATTTTCAATTTTTTAGAATAGTTTGAGGAGGACAGATATGAGCTCTTTTTATATGTTTGGAAAAATTAACCTGTGAAGGTGTCTGGTTCTGGACTTTTGTTTACTGAGTGTTTTTTGATTACTATTTCAATTTAATAAGACAAGGGTAGGGACAGGGTTAGAGTTAGGGTTTGTAAACTATTCAGATTTTCTATATCTTTCTAGTTTAGTTTTGGGGGATTGCATGTTTCTAAGAATATTATCTATCTTTGGTAATTTTATTAATTTTAAAGTGAGAGAAATAAAGATACAACAGTTTCACATTTTTTATGTTTTTGCTCCATGTGTCTTTACAATATTTAAAACATATTAAATCATTCTGAGGTAGGGCAGGGACATGGGACAAACATCATAATTAACTTTTCCTGCATATAATGAAAACACTGAGATATAAATAGTATAGTAAGAACAGGAAGGACCCTATCTTAAGGCTAAGATCTCATTTTAAAAACCAGGGAGTTAGGAGTTAATATTTCTAACATATTCTTTGGTAATCAGCCAACAACTGATACAATCTTAAGGCAGGGAAAGCAGTCCTAAACTGATATGTTCCCAGTGCTTCATAGCAACTACTATCTTGGAAAAGACCAGGATCAATAAATTCCTTGTGTTATCTTACAGAATTATTTAGAAGACTGACTGTGGATGGTGATATAATGTCCCCACCAAACAGAGACATCATGAGAGCACATATCAAGCCTATGCACTGCTTCTCCTCTGCGCTTTGTGTCATTCTTGAAAATGTTAAAAGACAGAATCCTAAGTCAATAAGTGTGTCTCCTCTCTGAGGTTGTACACATTCCCCTTTCTTTGAGTGTATACTTTATGCCTTAAATAAATACTTCTCTCTGCTCAAATTATTGTACCCTTCCAGTGGTAAGTGTCTTTGTTAGTTTGCTATTTCATTCTATTTTCTAGACTTGAGCACAAGTCTACATTCTCTCTGTCCTACTTCAGATAAGTAGGGAGGGGCTACTAAGATCTCTGATTTGGGCTTTCAAGTTCCCGTTGCCTGGGTGACCAAGACAGGACTGCAGCTGTATGATCATGCTCTTTAGTAGCCTCCTGACAATCTGCTTTCTTTGCTTCTGGAAAGTTCTTAGAACATAATCTCACTCTATCCAGTGCTCTGTCGCTTCCCCAAGTCCTGGGATGGTAGTATCTTTGTTTCCATGCCATGCAGATCCAAACGGACACTGGATGCCCGGTGTGCCTAGCTTTAGGAATTGGCAGGGGATCTGTCCTATGTCAAGCAGGAGCTCAATGAGCTTCCTTTTCCTCCTTCTGTTCTTCCTTCCTCTCTGCTGCCTGCAAGGCAGCTGCCATTCACTACTACTTTCATTTTAATGAATTCCTTCCTTACCTACACTCGTCCAACCTGCTCAAGAATTCTTTCTCATCCAGAGTCAAGGACCTTCCCCCATTCGGGATGAGATTCCACCTAGTGCTTCACCTAGTACTCAGGGAGAGACCTCCCCAGATACAGCTGCCCAACAATTCCTTACAATGTGAATTTAATGTTCATTTTGATTTATCTTTTGCAGCAATATCAAATTATTATTATTATTATTTTGTGCAATGGGTATAAATAAAAATAATACCATCACAAGTGGCAACTGCAAAACAAAACTTCTTTTTCATTCTTTCTCATTGAATATACTAATATAGCATGACACTTTCATGGTTATTTAGAACAAAAGGGGCAATTATATGTTTTTGCCATTAAAGATGGCCCAAAGTAAACCACACATTTGAAAAGGAAGATAACATTTGCAACTAGTTTGGCTAAGGTGTTGTTTATGATCATCAGTAGGAAATGCCACTCACTATCCTACATATAATGAATAACTATCTAGACTCCACTGATATCAAACTTCCTTATAATTTGCTTGTTCTAACCAACAAGTCTAAACTAAATGAAAAGGGGGTTGGTATATTGGGAAGGATTCAACCAGAGAAGCAAAACTCATGGAGTATAGATTTAGAATATTTATGTTGCTTATTCAATTTTATATGCATTTTATTGCAAGGAATTGGCATATATAATTGTGAGGTCTGGCTAAGAAAATCCAGAATTCACAGGACTGTATACTGACTGGAACCATAGTCCTATTCTTTATATGTAATCATATCCCAATTATAAGCCTGGATTTTGCTTTTGATGGATAATACTTCTTCTCTGAAGTTGTGCAAGTTCTAGCACTTAATGCTGCTTCTCTAAGTCCTCAGGATTGGTTTACTTCAAAGCTACAAGAAAATGGCAACAGTTAGAGTACTCTGTTTGTAAGGACATCAAGGAAGAGTAGTTTGCCATTTAACCTTTCCACCTATTTAATATTTTTACTGGAGCCATGAAAGCTAGAAGTATATGTTGTATCACCCAGTAAAATTTCTCTCAGACTAGAGGTGAATGTGACAGTTCATGTTGACAGGAACAATTCTTGTAAATATAAATCTGACCTTATTTGTTGAACCCACAGGGCAGACAATATTGTTTTATGAGTACATTTTAGACACAACATTATTGAATGTTACTTAATTCTTACAGAAATCACTTAAGGTAAGGTACAAGAGTAATTTCATTTTAATTCAAGGGAATGGTGTTTATAGGGAAGTAAGAAGCTTGCCTAAGGTCACCGTACAAGTTTGCACAAGTTTGACTCCAAAGCCTGTGGATTTAAGCCCTCCACTCACACTTTTGGCACTATACTTGATACTTAATAAGCAGCTGGCACTTGGTAAGTATCTTTGTTAGATTTCCCCTCTCCCTAACTGACTTAATGTCCAGGACAAAGGAAGTAAGTCCCTTGTGCCCATCAAATAAAATTGGTGTCTCATTTTTTTGAGAAAAGAAAATGTAACAGAATATTTTTTCTTCTGTGGTTGAATAAATGTTCTTTTATTCACTAGCATTGTAAAAACACATAAAGATATCTGAATTAAATGAGTGAATTCAAACATCAACTATTTATTCCTCATGGAGACAAATACTCCACTTTACTTTCTTTTATTTTCCTTTACCCCAGTTCATAAGAGTCAATGTCTGAACTTAAAGTACTCTTGTCCCAGTGGTAGTCAAAAATGAAGCACTGTAACAGCTTCTGAGGGGCAAGAAATCATAATTGTTCAACAGTGGTGGCAATGATTATTTTTATATCATAAATAGTGTCATATATTTTACAATGCTTCAAAGTAAACATCCTTTTTTCAAAACTTTACATAGTAATGACCAAAATTAAGCAGAATAGGAATAGAAATGTGAAGCATTTAAAATTAATTCATGCATGAATGTGTTGTTACTTCTTTAATATATTTCTGGAAGCCAGTATAAACAAGTCTCCATGATCTTTACTAACACGTGGCATCATTTTAGAATAACTAATGTAACTAACTTGTTTTATATATTTAGTGGCACATTACCAAATGCAGAAAATTAACAGATATTATTGAAAATAGGCAATTAGGATATTTTTTTACTCTAGTTCTTCATTTAGATTTTACAGCTGTTCTGTGTTTGACCAGAGCAAGTCTTGGGGTGGATGTAACCTTGAAAAATAAGGCACTGACTTTTTTTGCTAATGTTTTATTTCTGCTTTGTTTTAACACCAGAAGTGGTTCCCTCAAGTGAAAAGTATAAAATTGCTGGACTCTCTAAGGCTCTAAAGGAAATTACATGTGGCATGAAATGTGGTGGTAAAGCGCTCTTACTTTTTATCAAGATATAATCAAAAAAGTCAGTGGGGATATGTATGCTTTCACCATTGCTATTAAAACATAAAATAAAATATCACAGTGACTAACTATTTATATGCAACTCTATAAAGAGACCAAAGAAGATGGATTTTCCTGAGGTCTCCAAATTTCCAAATTGCTCTAGAAATAGTATCATATTGCATAGTGGAATGGAAAAGACTCCTTTGATATCTCAGTATTTTAAAATCCTGATGATACCTCATATTTAAAAGATTTTAGCTAAATATAATTTGACATTTATAAGATGCTACATCTGAACACTCATTTTGGTCAAAATCAACTTTCTCCTGTAACAACCCAATCTGTGACCTATTTTATATCTTTAGTCTCATAACTGCTACCACACCCAGCAGTATTCTTTATATGTACCTTGATAATGTTCCTAAAACTGGTATGTTTAGAGGGATGTTACATTATATTTTTTGTTGTTAAAAAAAATTAAAGAAATAACAGAGAGTTTGAGTGAAGGCCTATTTAGTATGACTGTTCTTCAGAGACATGACTTCAGTTTCATGGTTTTCTAAGGCACTTATGGATTTCTAAATATTTCTATACTTTCTGGCTATTAGGGAGAATATGAGCTAAAAATTGATGCAATTCTAATTAACTATAATATTGTAGAGTTTAGGTTTTACATTAGTCAAATGTTCACATAGTGATGGACTCCACTTTAAATATTCTTTGTATTATCTTATTTTTCCACCAATAAGGTAGATAGTATTATAATCCACATTGTTAAAATAATGAAATGGAGGCAATGAGATTTTTAAGTAAATTTAAGAAATCACACAGAAAATAAATTGCAAAACTTTCTTTTGTACTCATCATGCTGTCTTCATAGTTTCTGCTTTCCGCATGTGATACTTTGGTGTGGAGCGGTGTGTGGTAGTTCTTCTGCTGTAATTAGTGTCCCCATCATTTATTTTCCTGGTCTTGGAAATCTATTCTATATGATTCATGTAAAGATAATCCTACCCAGTGTCCACACTATATGGCTAGAGAGTCAGGATCTAACTATTAACAAACATTTTGACCTATGTATCCTGGGAAATAAAGCATCTTTCTTTCTTTAAGGTAGTACTTGTGTTGGTTAGCAGATTGCTACAAACTTCCCTGGTCTCATGGAGTCAAAAAGAAAAAAGCACACACAAAGAAGAGCAGTGTTCATAGATGGGAAGAGGAAATATGAGCCAAAATGCATATTTTAAGTCTCTAGATCTAAAGTCAGAGCAGCACTATGTTTTTGCTTCAAAATAATGAATTCTTCTACTTAGCTTAAGATCAAATGGAAGCTTGCAAGCGTCAAGCCCTCTTGTCTAGATGAGGAGGCAGACTAAGAAATGTCAACATTTACTCCACTGTCAGCTCCTTGAAAACAGGGGTTATATACATATCCTGCTGCATTTTGATGTATCTGCGCATGGAGGTTGTCACTGATCGATTATTATGATACAGTCATTATATACATGAGTGAATTTATATTGAATATTATCATCATCCAGTTTTTTTTAAATATTGAGGTATCATTTACATATAATGAAATTAAGAGATATTAAGGACAAACTTTGATGACTTTGACAAATGCATACTTCCATATAACTCATATCCCTATCATGGTACAGAACATTTCCTAACTACAGAAATTAAAAAAAAAACTTTTACTAGGCAATCCCTGTCTCTAGAGCTATCTATTTTGATTTCTATCACAAGTTAGTTTCACCTCCTCTAAAATCTCATGTAAATGGAAAAATACCATATAAACTCTTTTGTGTCTGGTTTCTTGCTACCTAGATGCTATTAATATCCCTCCTTTGTAGAGAAAAAATGTGAGATAAAGAAAAAGATTAAATAATGGCTAATTATTATTATTACTAGGTCATCCAGAGAGATGTCAGACTTCAGGTTCACAGTTAGCAACTTGATTCCAGAATCCATGTCTTTAGTGCATTCAATGCCCACTTGAATTGAGTTCCCTTGTATTTACATTTAATAACTAAATAAATTATAAAGGTTTAGGGTTTGAATTTTATTGTAGAGTACGTTTATTTTAAAAAGTACCTCAATATTAAATAATGGTTGCTTTCACTCATTACCTTAGCATATTTAATACATACAAAGGAAATACAGAACAAAGGCAGTTATCTAGAAATTTAAACAATAAAACAATTGCTTTCAATTTAGTAATTTTATTATTTCAGGAATTGATTTTACAGAAGTGTTTGAAGTAGCCTTTAAATGTTCTATTACACCCTGCATATGTAGACCAGATTTTGTGGCAAACTACCACAAATTAAAAAGTTAAGTTATATATTTAAAAGATAAATGTATATCACAATATAACTTACAATGACATTAATAGCCTCATTAACTTAATTCATGCTGACTGAAGCACTGTGTAATGAAATTATCAGAAACATACAAGATACAACAACATATTTTTGTGGCAAGATTTAAAAAAGACTGCTATTAAGTAATTGATGCTGTAAGGATCAAGAAACTGTTTACATGGGTATTTTCTTACTGAATTATTTGAGTGAAATAAGTAAGTGAGGATTTTGGCATAATGATGCCATAAAATATTGTCTGGAAATGAGTTGCTACAAACTCTTCATGAGTTCCCAAATGGAAGAACATTCTTTGTTGAAATTTAAAGCCTCTCATTAAGAACTCAGAAGAAAATTATTGACATGCTGTGGGACTTTCCAGGGTGAATAGAAAATTATCTGTTTTTCTTCAACATTGGATAAAAAGACACATATAATGAAACAGATGTGAATGAGGATAATAATGAATACACAAGGCTGCTTTTTAGGGGATTAATTATTCGTCTCAATATTTCTTCAGGCCCTTTAACTGCTTTTATTATGGTCATTGTCAATTATATATAGGCTCATTTTGGTAATATTTTCTAGGCATAAACATACAAAATTATGTCCTACCCAAGGGTGGTCTGGGACTCTTTAATCTCCCCCACAACCTGCCCTCTCACTTCCTACTGCTGACCCTAGTAAACTAAGATGGCATTTTAAATTGGTAAAAATAATGAGGCTTACATCATAACATGCAAATTAATTGGCAGAGATAGATTTTGTTTTATATTAGCAGTATTGTAGAGAATAGTGTGATTTGTAACTTATCAAAGGAATTATTTAAACCATGTGTTCTCAGATGAAGTCCTATAAGCTTCAAGGGGGTGAAAGTTGGTTCTTTGGGGACAGCATATCTTAGCTATGATAATGGTTTATGGCCTTATGAAGGGCTACAATACATGTAGATGTACAGGATATATGTGGTATTAAAACCTGTGATGGAAGCTGAACAATTTGGGGAAAAAAGTATAAAAAGGCTCTATAAAGTAGTGGTAATGAGCAAAAGGGTAGTAAAACACTAAGCAATGATATGCCGAATATAGCAATGTTGATTCAATGATTGTGGTTGTATTTAAAACTTTTTGTCTGTGAATGTACTCACAGAAATAATGAAGGTAGATGCTTGGTGCTATTGACTGAATGTTTGTGTTCCACCTCCATTCCCCAGATTCATATGTTGAAAGCTAATTCCCAATGCAGTGTATTTGGAGTTAGGGCCTTCAGGAGGAAATTAAGCAATGAGGATGGGACCTTCATAAGTGAGATTAGTGCCCTTATATAAAAGGCCTCAGAGAGTCCCCTTACCCTTTTGGCCAAGTAAAGACATAAAAATAAGAAGACCATCTATGAACAAGCAAGTGGGCTCCCATTAGACACTGAAATAAAATAAAAATTCTAAGAAACTGGAGATCAGGGGCTTATAATCAGGAACAAAGCTGTCTAAAGTCTAGTTAAACTGAAAGGCCTTTTGGTCAGAGAAAGACTATTAATGATCAGGATCCATGACATAACTAGATCCTCCTATTTTACGAGGGGATGGAGCTGTTCTCAGGAGAAGAGAGGTTAAAGGTGAACCTGTTTGTGGTTGTCACTCTTTTTTTGAAATAATATTTGTTGGTTAACTTATTCTAATCTGTTTGAGTTTGAAGATTTTCCTTTTCATTGTTGTCTTTTGTTTTATTTGTTTGCTTTCTACATTTTCATTTGTTTTTCCTAATTGACTTACAAAACTGCTTTAGGGCTTCAATGAACTCTTGTCCCTCTGCTACATCAATTTTTAGATTTTATTTTTTAGCTCATTATGCCTTAAAGATGTTAAGTTCTATATGTCTTAAGATTTGTCAAGAATTTGATGAAAAGGGATTACAGGGCCATTTGGTTGAACTTTTGTGCAGGCTTAAGCTAAACAAATTTTTTTTTAAAAAGGCATTTTTCACATTCATGGGTTGGCCTCAGTAACAAGGAGATTACAGGGAGCATGATCACAGGAAGGTAATTAATAAAAGTGCATCTGGGTTTTCTTCCCAGTGGGCTTCAGCCCCAAGCAAGTTCAGTATGGATACAGTGAGACTGAGGAATGACAATGGAACATTCTTGGGATGAAAGTGTTTATTACTCAGCTCGTTTTTCCAGTGATAGGTCATAATCTCCCACTAGAATTATGTCTGCATTCAACAGTCTGCAGGTCTGTAATCATCCTTTGTCTTTGCCTCTGCAGCCATGCAGCCATGCCACTGTGACGCCCAGAGCACTGGGTGGAGCTCTTTATATAGAGTCAATAGCAATGTATTGTCCACACATGTGTGGTGAGCAAGCCGACCAGGGCCAGGTGGGAATCATGGCACCTTCACTTTATCCACAGTCATGCATATTGTAAATCTTCAAGATGGTATTTTAAATAGTGTGTCTCTAAACTTATTTGATTTTTTTTCATGAAACAACTTAGATACTACTATATTATTGAAATCACTTTTTGTAGTACCATTTAATTTAGATTTAAATTAATAATATTTTTACTTCTAGGTTCTAAGTGGTTAGAGATAGTATACTTCCATATTTAAAGAGGATTGTAAATAATAAATTAAAACAATAATTTATACATTCTTAGGCTTTAAGGACCCTCACAAAAGCCCCATCCGACTATTGTTTGTCATGCGTCCTACCTTAGCACCTTTCAAATATCCTGTTGCTACTTGACTTCAATTTATTTGACTACTGCAGATGCAGATTTATCAATATAAGCTGACTCTTTTTCTTTTTAAAATTTACCTCTTTCTTGATTTAGAGCTATTATAGCACCTTATAGACATGTAACCCAGCCTGTTTTCTCTAAGATTAGACACATAGGTCTCAAGAGAAGTTTTAGTGAAAATCATACATGTTTAGTGAGTTTTGTCCTTAACACAGATATATAAATATAAGAATATTTTAAAAATTAATTTACTTTTGATGTAGTTCTTGATTGTGGCAGCTGTGATGACAGAAAACAAAACCAGCCCAAATCTAGAGTAGCCCTTATAAATCTCAAGATTTAGTTTCAAATTTCATTCTAGCCTTCAGGAGGTGATCAATACCTTCTAAGAGAATTACACTTTGCATTTACCCAGTTGATAACATTCAAGTAAATCCTAGGAAGATTGTAGCTCAAAATAAACAAAACCAGATGTTTACCATTAATTGCTCTTTCCCCAAACAAAACTTCATGTTACTAATTTCATCATCATCCACCCTTTTATGAAATTACAGAAGATTAATTGTTTATATGGTGAATAAGGATAACAAAATGTAACATGCTCTGGCCCCTGAGGTTGAGTGCTTCTAACCTGTTTCATAGCATTTAATATGATCTCTTAGTTTGAAACACAAAAGTTTGTAAATTATTTTTAAGAAACTCATATTTAATTAGTGTTTCTTCAAAACTGACAAGACTTTTAAGGGATATCCAGGAGGCTCCTATTAAAAATTGATATTACCTTAATGAAGATATTTACTATAGACATTCCTGAACTTTCAAGAGCTTTGTTTTCCTTTTTAAGTTTATAATATGCTGAATTTCCTTTTTTCTGAATTTGTCCTTTAGAAATTTAATGATATCCTGAATATTAGAAAGAGAATCTATTTATTTATGCATAAATTTGGTTATGCAGTAATGTTTGGAAATAAGAAAAGTTATACTCTGGATCAGTAAGGAAATCTTATTACTAGATGATGAGACATGCATAACAGAGTGTGGATGAAGTGAAGTTTCCATGGCCAGGATTCTCACCTGGCCCTGGTTGGCTAGCTCACTACACATGTGTGGGTAATATGTTGCTTTTACTCTATATAAAGAGCTCCACCCAGTGCTCTGGGAAACACAGTGGCATAGCTGCAAGGCTGCAGGAGAGCAGAACAGAGGCTGGAGTGGTGGCAACGCCGAGGACAGAGACTGGGACGGCTGTGAGGCAGAGAGGCCCAGAGGCAGAGACCGGCTTGCTGCATACAGACTTGCTCTGAGTGGACAAGATTCTAGTGATTGACCTGCTACCATGGAAATAAAGTTGGGTATAACCCTTTCACCCCAAGAACGTTCTATTGTCATTTCTTTGGTCACATTGAATCAATAGTGAACTTGCCTGGGATGAAACCCATTGGCAAAACACAGCATTTAGGGGATGCCACAAAATCTTCTTTTAAATATTTATTTGAGTAAACTATGAACCGATACAGTATCTACATCAGGTAAGCATCAAGCAACCCTCATCCTTTTCTCCTACCTAGTATTTTTACATCACCACTTTCCCTTACTGACCAGGTCCTTGTTCTCCCACAGTGGACCAGATGCAAGAATGATGGGAATGTTTGGTGTTTTTTCAGTCCATCAAAACAATGTCAATAAATGCTTCTATATGGTATATCATCATTTCTCTTGTGAATATCTCTTTCATCTAAACTGTTTGTATCATTGCAGTGTGTGCTTATCTCTTTTCCTTACCAAAGATCACAGAAACTTCTATTTCTTATATTGGTGTGTGTTAAGACACTGGAGTGGGTGGAAGTGAGGAAAATGTACTAAGTTCCCAGATGGAAAGTAAGAGACATTCTGGCTTTTAAAAGACTCTCCCTATGGAAATGCTTTGAATGGATTCGAAGTGGGGATACTCCCTCTCCAAGCTTAATGAGTTGAAAGGGTGAGGGAGTGCCTCTCCAACTAGTTTCTAGCCACACGGGGTGGATGGGGGCTCTTCCTAGGTTTATCAACACATTTCAGGTCATGAAAGGGGAGTAGATTTTCTGGTGGTTTCTGTGTGAAGCTATAACTTGTTCCTCATTTTTGGATGTCAAGAATCCCATACCCCCATCTTATTCTCCTCTTTTATGTACTCACATCACATTCCACATGCATTCAGCACATCTCAAACTTCAATATCCTGAAGCTGTGGGATTCACTGGGCTGTCACTTCAGGTGTTTCCACTAACCTTTTCCTGACTGTTACATTAACAGAGTGAGTCAGGTGAGATTGGGAGGAGAGCAGACTCTTTTTAATCAAGTTTGGAGCACTGCTGGGGAATTTATGTGTGGTATTAGGGTCAGAGTTCAGAGGGACGTTCACTGGAACCACATCACCACTCTCCATTCCCTTTACTCTTTTAGACAAAGTGCCCATCATGTTTAGTCTGTAAAGTCCCGCTAGTTAGGGTTCACCTTAAGAATAAGGCTGAATCTTACTAACATTTGGAAAATATAGATGCTTAAAATCTCCTTATTGCAATTGGTTCAAGCCAGAATGTTATAAAGAGATAAGTTATTTTTCTTCCCATCTTAACCACATCAGAGTGTTTTGGTCTTATCCTAGACCAGTACTATATACATTCTGATGTCTCTTTAAAGAAAGGAAAAGAGGTGTGCTGATGCATCCTAATTCTTGTAGCTTGTTAGTTTGGAAATATTTTAAATAGGCTACCTTAGTGTGGGGAAAGTGGAAGCCCTATGGCCAGGATCCTCACCTGACCCTAAACAACTTGATGATGTAGCTGCCCTGCTGCTAGGCTAATGCTTCCACACCCGTGGGCAATGAGCTATTACTGACTGAGTCACTATATAGAGAGCTCTGCCTTTATATAACTTTTGGCAAGGCAGATACAAAGGAGGATTATGGACCCGCAGAGTGTTGGATGCAGACATGATTCTACTGCTCGAACTACTGCCGGGAGAACAAGTTGAGTAATAAAACCTTTTACCCCAAGAACATTCCATTGTCACACCCTGGTCTGACTGAAACCATAGTGAACTGGCCAGGGGCTGAAACCCTCAGGCAAGACACTTAGCATGAAAAATTTCCTTCTATATCCATCAAGTGGAAATTTTCCCTGAACATTTACAGCCATATAAGATCATAAAACTTACCCCCTTATAATTTTTACTTTCTGTTATTTCCCAGTGTCTTGTCAATGGGTTTCAGCCATGGGCAGGTTTACTATGGATTCAGTGTGACCACAGATATGACAGTAGAACGTTCTTGGGGTGAAAGGGTTATACTCAACTTTATTTCCACAGTGGCAGGTCAATCACTAGAATCCCATTCACTCACAGTGAGTCTGCATGCAGCAGGCTGGTCTCTGCCTCTGGGCCTCTCTACCTGCACAGCCATCTCAGTCTCTGTCCTCGGTGCTGCCACCACTCCAGCCTCTGCTCTCCTGCAGCCTTGCTGCCTTGCCACCGTGTCGCCCAGAGCACTGGGCAGAGCTCTTTATATAGAGTCAATAACAATGTATTGCCCACACCTGTGCAGTGAGCAAGCCAAACTGGGCCAGGTGAGAATCCTGACCACAGTAAACTTCACTTTATCCACACCTAAAGTTCTCAAAGTCACCTGCATAGTCACTAGGATAATTTTTCTGAAAAGTACCTATATCTTTCTCAGCCCATTTATACAGCATAGCAGAAAGCTATAAAATTTTCCATTTACTAATAATAATTCCTTTGGTTCTGTAGAGAAAATAGAAGTTCTGATAGCCAGGACTGTCACCTGACCCTAATCTACTTGATGATGTAATTGGTCTACTGCATAGGCCAATGCTTACACACCTGTTGGCAATAAACCATTATTATTGGTGTTACTATATAAAGAGCTTCACCCAGTGCTCTGCTTGTAGGCAGAGACAGAGACAGATTGTGAACTTGCCAGAGGCAGATGTGATTCCAGCACCAGACCTGCCACTGTGAGAATAAAGCTTGGTATAAACCCTTTTGCTCTCAAGCTTCCATTGTTGTTATTTGGCTTCACTGAATCAAGGGGGAACTTGCCCAGGGGAAATTCCCCTCAGGTGAAACAGGTTCCTTTAGCATACCAGTTGTGCCCTTGTATTTGTGGGGAAAGTTTGCATATTTTAAATTTCACACTTCAAACTCCCTGCCAAGTGCTGTCCTGCCCTATGCATACTTCCATTACTCTCTACAGTTTAATCTTTTCCCCTTCACTTTGCACCAAACCTTAATTCCAGTCTAGGGAAATTTTCATGCTGTCTTGCCAGTGGGCTTCAGCCCTGGGCAAGTTCACTACGGATTCAATGTGACCAGAGAAATGACAGTAGAACGCTCTTGGGGTGAACGATTATACCCAACTTTATTCCTATGGTGGCAAATCAATCACTAGAAGCCCAACTACTCAGAGCGAGTCTGCATGCAGCAAGCCAATCTCTGCCTCTGGGCCTCTCTGCCTGCACAAAGGTCCTCTGGGCCTCTGGCCTTGGTGCTGCCACCACTCCAGCCTCTGCTCTGCTCTCCTGCAGCCTTGCAGCCATGCCACCCTGTAGCTCAGAGCACTGGGTGGAGCTCTTTATATAGAGTCAATAACAATGTATTGCCCACATGTGTGTAGTGAGCTAGTCAACCAGGGCCAGGTGAGAACCTGGGACAGGAGCCTTCAGTTCATCCACACATACCAATCAGCAGTGCTTTAGGGTTATATCTACTGTGGCCACAGCCTCTAAGCAAAGCCACAATTGTCAGATTGGTTTCTTTGAATATTTTGATCGACTCCTCTCTTGCTCAGCCCACATCACACTCATGAAGTAAGAAAGGATGCTTTTCCTTGTGAGGTCCTTCAATTACTTGAAGACTAAAAATGACTATGTTGAAAGTATTGAGACTTTTTTCTTTCATACTGAGCACAAACAGAACATAAGGAACGTGAGTGGATATTGCTCTCTTACTGTTAATATAATTGGAGCTCATCAAATTATGATTTAGCAGTAGATTAGTTTAAAAAAGATAAACATTTTGCTGAGCTGCAATTTAATGGGAGTGGATTAGAGTTAGTAGGAGAGTTTAATCCTAATGGTATGTAGACCTCATGGGCTCCACCTGACATATTAAGACCTTTGCCAGCTAATTGCACATCCTTCCCAATAGCATTGAGTAGTTGTTTAAGTGACTGTGGTCCAGGGGCATGCCAGGATTGAGGTGATGGCAGCTATCTTTCCTGGGTTCAGGCAACAAGATGTCACATATTCTATAGAGAATTTATGAACAAAAATAAAACCAACTGAGCAGTGGTTAGCTTTATATTATCAACATACACTGGAGATTTTAAATGAAGTCAGAGTAAAATGTTATTTTAAAACACACACATGTATACTTACATGCATATATGAGTGTGTTTTAAAATAATATTTTATTACATATGCCTTCATAAACATTTTATTCTACACATACTCTTCAAAGAAATTAATTTAGAAAATTCCCAGTTATACAGTAATCCTTGAATCACACATGGTCTACTCTTTTAAAAGTATACACATTTTCAAGAGTAAATTCATCAAGATTTGAATTTGTTTTGGCTCACTTAAGGCTCAGTTTTGTCTCCAAACCTGTGGTGCTACATACTCCCTCACTTAAGTAGTGGATTTAAAGCAAACAATGGTATAACAGTAATTATAAAGGCAATGGAATCAGAATGTGAGTTATTTTAGTTCTTATTATGTGTCCACTTAGAGACTGTGCTTAAAATTTTAAATCATGAATCATATTATGAATTATGAAGTACATAATATTTTTTCTTGGTTAGTGCACATTATAGATCATATGTTTAATCTGTTTCATGTTCTATGAATGCAGAAAATGTGTGTCTTGTTCACTGCTTACCCAGAACTTTGCACAGTGCCTGCTTATAGTAGATTCACCATAAATACTTACTGAATGAGAGAATGATTAATTAAATGAATGAGTGCCTCTTAGTTCCTCCAAGTGTCTAGCCTGCTTAACTGAGATAAAATATACCTACAATGTATTAATGGAGTTGAGTGATTTAAGCTCATAACTTTTAGTGTCCATCTGATTGCTTTTTAGTGAATGGGGATATTTTACTTTGGAATCCTATGTGATTATATTATGGGTAGTTTTCTATGTCAGTAATAAATGGGAAAGAGAACAAATTTTTATTTGTTATGGGATTGTTGTTTGTAAGGGATTTTGAGGACATTTCAAATTCATGTTCTATTTTATTTTTCACAATAACCTTAAGAAATAGCTGCCATTATCCTCTTAGTACAGATGATGGAACTGAGACTGATCATTTAAAGAATCAATGTCCGTGCTTTTTCTTTAGAGATCTTAAAATATTTTACTGGGGATGATAAAAGCAAGCCCATTCATGTTTCAGTCAAAGCAGCTAATACACAATGGATTTACAAGTAAAAATTCGTTTGAAAAAGGGCTAGAGAGCCTAAAATATTTACATGCTTGTACCATGACATTTTATCCCTCCACCCCCCCACCCCAGTGCAATAGTCAATAGTCCAATTTCAAAACAACTCAATCATTCCTGGATGAATTATCTGTCTCCTCAATTAATCTCATCTATTCACAGAGATCCTGGACAAGAATAAGAGGAGAAACGAGAAGTTCTGAGAAAGTCACAGACCCAAAACACTCCAAGTAACTTTCCATGAACTTTAAAAACCATACTGGAGAGTACTAATACCCCTTGAATGTTGGTTTGGTTATTCACTTCTTCTCTATATTCATATAAAAACCAACAGAGGAACCAGGAAATAGGTTCTGATTGACAAAGATTTCTTTATTTATAAGCATTTGAATAAAAATCATCCTCAGTGATAAATTTTACTGCCGTGTGTCTAAAATAAAGCAGCACCAGCACATTTATACCATTCATTTCCATTCAATTTGTAGAGTTATTACCTATTTGGAATATTACCCACTTTTCTTCATGTACAACATAAAAATTTATGATGGATACCCTTTAAATGTGTATCTAAAAGTATGCATTACAATAAAGTATGATTTGTGATGGGAATAAACATTGCATCTTCATTTTTAATTATCTTTCTCTTGTAGATGAACTCAGGAAAATATCAAAGTAAAACGTATCACTGAAGAATACATCAGGATGACATGCATACTGTACTAAACATTCTCCATATTAATGATCAGAGTTACTCCTCTATGAAGTAACCACACAAGTCTGACTTCAGATTTTTTTTATGGAGATGATTATTGAATTACACAATTTATATTCATTTGCTCATTATTCTATGATATGGTATTCCACAGAACAGAAATATTTGTAGCGCTTAAAATAAACCCATTGAGTTCTGAGAGATTATTTTATGTATTTTATATTGTCTTAGATGACAATTATGTTCATATATTCTAGGGTACTAAATGATTCATAACTGTGCTATCCTAATATATTTTATTTTGAATCATAAAAATGTGGAGTACACTGCAATAAAACTAAGCAAGAGAGTCATCTTATGAAAATGAAACTTTCCACTTTTTTGGGAGCTACAGCTTTATGAATAATGCACAATATCAGCAAGTTTGCAAAGAAATAAAGTTCAGAAATTCATGGAAAAGACAAAGAGTAGAATGTTAAGTATATTTGTTTATTTTATTTTGTGGTATGTTTATAGCCTAAGGTAGAAGTCAGCAATAGATTGTGTCAAAATAACCATACTAATAGGGCAAGTATAATTAAGTCACTGACAATCCACAATGTGCTGAAGCATGACTCAACATGCCATCTTCCAGCTAGTATCAGAAGTCATCCTTTCAGAGAATGCTCTTTTTACTTCCTTTTCCAGATGCAGAAAATCTCACCAAAGGGAAGAGGGCTTATGGAATCCTCAGAGCACTGACGTAGCACACCATATTTCTTGTATGTGTCAAATCCAATTCATGGCAGTGAAGAAGATGGAAATCAGAACCTCACCAATGTCTTGATTCTTTAGATTCAATGGCCAGCCACCAGCGGTCCCGCATACAAGATGACCCCAAAGCCGAGGGAAGAAATGTACAGTAGGGTTAGGGGTTCGAGTCAGTCAGCTGTAGATGCAGGTTGGATGCCATTCTGAGGAAGACATTTTCATTTCATTTACAGCACAAGGATTTTAATCCTTGTTAAAAACAGAAAAACCATCATAGAATATCTGGAGGAAGTACTGGGAGATTGGTTGGATGGCCCTTGGGTATTTTTAGGATGGTGACTTTACCAGAGTCCTTGGGTTATTGAGGAGCACTGGAGCACACCAACAACCTGCTGATAAGCTCTTTTAAAATATGAACTAACAAACAAAAGTAAGATAAAAATCCAGTAAATGGACATCAAAATGAATATGCTTGTACAACATAACATTTTATAGGTTTTTAACATGCACAAAATTTAGTTCCTTAGAAAGAAGAGCAAGAGTTTCCTCTTTATTTTTCCCACCTTTCTCTAATAATATTCTATTCTAGCAATAATGTGCAGTATTTCTCATGATAGCTTCCATAGTTCTAATTATTAATTTGTCAATATTAGGTGGGAACTATTGACTTATAACAAATTGTAACAATTTATCTTATTAAAATCAGTTTGTCCACCCCTATTTTTATACACCCATTGTAGAATAGTTATGTTATTTTCAAAACATATTTTGAAAACAGTTGATTTTTAATAAAATATCAATTATAGGCACATTTTAACATTATTCCTTTGTTCATCTTCTTTTAAGATGAGGAGGATACAAGTATCTGTGCTCTTTCTGTCCTAAACTTGTGAAGTATAACTTTACATCTATTTTGACAAGTTGGAAAACAATTTTATTTTCTTTTGCAGCTGCAATCTGTCTTATATATTTTGTCTGTTTATTATACCAAATATTATATACCAATAGAGAGATTTCACTTCCAAGTAAGATAGAGTAAATGATATTGGATTGCACCACCCACTAGAAACAAATAAACAATCAGACAAAATACATAAGGTAACAGTTATAAATTGGGCAGAAGTCAGCACACAACTGCAAAGTTTGGAAGCATGGTAATTCCAGTAATGAGCTCTACCAGCAGACAATTTCCTAATGATGGCTTGCAGGCTGGTCTCCAGGAGGAATCATAATGGTTGAATTAAATAAGGAAGGAGAGGTCAGAATTCATGGGTGCTCAAACAGCTGAATTCTGTAAATAAGACCACTGAAGAAGAGGGAGCTGTGTAATGTGGATTCCCACAATATACATGTTAGTCTTATGATGAGGACCAGATCTCACATATACAATGGAAAATTCTACTGATTACTACACAGCACAGACTGTGGGATTGAGAATGGGATAGTCACCAAGGTCCCAGGGTGCTGGGAGACAATGGCAGTCCAGTCCAGCCAAAAGAAAGAAATATCATTAGCACCTTCTTCATGTCTTACACATGTAGTTACACAACAAGAAGACCACAGCTTGCAAGAAAATTTGATGACCTAAGTAAGACCTATACTAAACCCTCGCTAACATGGTCAAAAACAAGCCCTGACAGGTTCCACAGGAGGGGCAGAGCTTGGAGATTGAATTCTACTAAACTAGAGGAGCTTGAGAAACATCTTGGACTCTCCACAGGTCCTTCCCAGGGAACTGTTAATAAAGCGTACACAAGAAGAAGGTGGCCAGACAGTACCTGAACTCTCTATCAGAAGAATGCAAACACACTTCAGAGGAAAATAAAATCCAGAGACCCCATAATATGTCATTGTCAGTGAACTTGATCACTGATTAATAAAATTATACTATATGAATAACAAAGAGAGGGAGATGATTGATAGAAAAATGTGTAGAATAGCCAACATTTTGATGGGAAAAATAATACAGTTTCACATAAGCACAGTAAGAATTCCAGGAAGACAAGCACATGAAATGTTTGAAGAAACAATGTAGAAGAATTTCCCAAATGCAATAGAAATGAATCAACTTGCAGATCCAAATAAATTTGGTAGACAATGAAAGGTAATCTGAAAACATTCAGAGGAAAAAGAAATATTACATCCAGGAAAACAGTAATTCAAATTTCCACTATTCCTCATCAGAAATACTGGAGGCCTGAAGAAAATGGAATGATGTATTAAATGGTTAAAAAAGAGGAAAACAAAATCAGGTTCTGTCCACTAGGGTCTATATGCAATGAAAATACTCTTGAAAACAAAGGTAAAATAAAAACATTTCAGACAAATGAAAGCTGAGAGATTTGATTGCCTGAATAACTGCTTACAAGAAATGGTAAAAGGATGTTTTTCAGGCTTAAGGATAATGAATAACACCAAACACATATGTCAATCCACGGGAAGGAAATATAAGTGCCAGGAAATTAAACACATAGGTAAGTATAAAGGACTGTGCATTTTTTTCTTTTTATATATAATTTCAGAGAGAACTAGCAAAAACAAAATAAAATGCAAAATGTGATTTATAATGCATTTCAGTATATAAAATATGACAACACTTGGAATTTTACTTCCAAGTAGATATAAGGCTAGATATAGGAAATGTTCCTAGGGTATTATTTTATTTGAGAAGTCAGAAATGGGAGGTTGGAACTAAAATTAGCAAGTGTGAAGTGTGAAGCAGGAAGTGTAAGAGTCAAGTGTGAAGGCATTCCTGACTCAGGCATCTGGCTCTTGTATATTCCTGAGGCCATCATAAACTTCCTGCTTTTGTTCTTTTCCTTCATCTTGTTCTAACCAGGCAGGGGCTACCTCTGTCTTTTCCCTCTCACCCTGGCCTAAAAATCTAAGAAACTGGACAAAATTAAAAATAGATTTTTAAGGTAGGGCCTTATCTGTTTGCATATCACTTTCTTGTGTGTACGACGAAGGTCTGATTCTTGAACTGTAATTCTCAAATGCATTTTCACAGACTAGCTGTGCCAGAATTATCTGAGGGATTTGTTTTGTTATTATTTTTAAGATACAGATGTTTGGCCTTGAAAATATTCTTACTGAATAAGAATTTCTAGGGACCAACAAATTCTAATGTGCAATAGGTTATGAAAACTATAAAACTAAATGACCTTCAGTCTCTCTTGCTGCTCTTACATTAATTTGCTAAATAAAACAATTAATTTTTTACATTTCTTTTCTGTTTTTCTTCCAGTAGCAATACACAACCTTAAGGATTTTTCTAGTACTTATGAACATGTTATTATAGTATCATTTAATAGGCTTGCTTATGAATTTAGATGTTTAATGACCTTTTCAATGAAATGTTTCATCATAATACCTTCACTATAAATATCCCATCAAAGAAAGAATATCCTAGGAGCATATTGAAGTCCTGGATTACAAGGTCAGAACTACAGATGATAAGTAGTAGCAACTAAATAGATACTACAACATAAATCTTCAGAAACCTAATAATTAGTTACACAGTTTTCCAAACCAAATGATTTTTGCTAACATAAAAAATAATTACAGCTCTCAGAATAATTGTGAAATTATGGACTGTTACATAATGAATGATGGCCAAGAATGCTGTGCATTTATCATTTCTTTCCTTTTATTTTCTAAAGCATTTAAGCTTACCTTCCAATAGGAAGCTACGTAAGAGCCCATTATCTGTTTAAAAATTGATTTTCAATTAATCTGTATCTACACTTCTCACCTTAGCCAATACACCTCTAAGAAACACTGCTTTCTGAGAACATTAATTCATGAAATTTGATTAGATGACACTTAATGGCTGAAATTGACACTTCCTCCACCTCCTTGGGACATGTTAATTACACACTGGTTTCTGTAAATAAATATAACTCTTAAGACTGTCTCACAGATTATTGGAAATCAGGTCAAGCCTATTGATGACACTGTGAAGAAAGATGAAACTTTCTGTGATGAAACTGTGTATTTGAGAGGGACATGATCTGAATAAGACTAGTTATTTCTTCCCCCACAAAGGGGGATCTTTGAAAATGTTTCCTAGTGTTACATTGTTTCAGATACACATTTTATAACCTGTAAATGAATGTAAACAATAAGGTCTGTTCAAGTGAAACAAACACAAAGAGGGAGAGCACATTTGCCAAACTGCTTAGTGTTCACCTTTCTCCCCCTACTGCTATGCCCCGCTTGCATATTATACAAACGAGCCAATGCTGGGAGTATAGGAACATAAATACAACTGGGACATGACATGAATTGTCATGTACAGAAAAGTTATACAGGCTTCATATTTTCATCATCACTCACAGAGTCATGGCTCTATGACTATGGCAGTCTCTTTCTGTATCTGTTTCTTATGAAGAGAGTTGGATTCTGCAGCCCTGGAACTTTGGCCATGATTTTTTCTCACCAGTCTTTCAAGCTAGTTTTGGAGGAAAGGGGGTCCAATCAAGACTTACACTATGATTTTTTTCTTATATGTTCTCCACCATATACCAAACTACTACAGAATTGAATACATTTTCTCTTTTTAACTTAATAATTTTGTTTCTAATAAAAATTATTTGGGGCACAACAAGTTTAAAAGTATCTATTTCAGAAAATGTGCACTGAGTGTTCAAATAATTTAATCATTAAGAGTTAATGTTACAGAAAAATGAGATTGTTATGATTTGTAGGCAATAGATTCAGAGGTTAGAGTTTCTAAGCCTACTGAGCAGACAGAGCCCCTTTGGAACCTTCTGTAAATTTCACTGTACATTTTCCTTTGACATTAGTTCTAAACCCCAGAACAAATTACTTGTGCTTTTTTTAAATTATAATTTTCAAAAATATTTGGCCCATATTTTTCATTTTCATAGTTCATTCTTTGTGAGCATCTAAATGTCTACCTGCTATCAGTTCTTTCCACCTGAAGACTTTCTAATATTTGTTTTGTAGCAGGCCTGTCAGCCATTAGTTCTTTGAGATTTTATTTGCCTGAAAATCTTTATGTCCACTTCCCTTTGCAATATGTTCAATGGACAGAGATTTCTAAATGACTGAAATATCTTTCTTCACATTATCATCAATAGGCTTGACCTGATTTCCAGTGATGTGTGAGACAGTCTTAAGAGTTATATTTATTTATAGAAACCAAATGTGTAATTAACATGTCCCAGGGAGGTGAAAGAAGTGTCAGTTTCAGCCCATTCAAATTTACTTCAACACCTTAAAAATGTCATTCCATTATATTTGCCTTACATTCTTTTTATTATTAAGCATAATATGGTTATTTTTGTCTCCGTATGTATTACGTTTTCCTTTTTCTAGTATATTTCATTATTTTTCTTTATCAGTGGTTTGCAGTGGTTTCAGTATGATATGTTTTGATGCATTTTTCTTCCTTTTTGTTTTTTAGTTGAGGTTTGTTCAGGTTCTTAAATGTGTGATTTTATAATTTTCATCAAATTTAGAAAATTCTGGCCATTACAAAATTGCCCATATTTACATTAATGACTAAATTGAGGTTATTAAACTCTCACCATAGGTTCCCCTCCCCCACTAGAGTCTCTTTTCAGGTATATCACACTCATGAGCAATTAAATTCATATTTTTTCCTCTCCATCACTTCTTCAAGTCTCAATAACAGCTCCACTGCCTTCTGATCACCTAATTCCAGAGATTGATCTTGGGACTCTCACAGATGTTGGAGCAGCAACTGGAGATGAGGATGCCATTCTTTCCCTCATACATCATATGGCTAGAACTCTCCATTCATTCTCTACACCACTGCTGGTACAAGTGGTACAACTTTGATAAGATCACATAACAAATAAAGATAATATATGGAAGAGATTCACATGACATTTCTACTAGATGTGACTGATTTTTCTTCTTACAGGTGAAAATTCAACTCCAAGATTTTCCTTAAAATTTCCTTAAAAAATATATGGTCCTCAAAATTTTGCCAAGATTTCCTCACAATAAAGTTTTGAAAATATACATCCTGGGAAACAAGATTACTCATTTAAAACTAACCTGTTCCCACATATTTCAGCCCAGTTTGAAGCTAGGAGGGGACACAGCTTGCTCTGGACACAGTCGGTAGAACTGATATGTGTTCTGTATATGTAGACTTCCTCTTCCCCTCAATGATCAAAGAAAGTCATCTGACTTTCTATTTGATCCAAACTCCGTGTCTGAGGGACTGTGTGGAACAGATACCTTCCAATAATTCCCAGTGGATATACAGCATGATCCAGAAGTAATTTTTGTTGTGTTAAGCAACTGAGAGTTAAGTAAGCGAGGTTGTCAGTTATTCCAGCATAGACTATCTTGTCACATATGTTTTCATATATTCATAAGTTTAGAAGTTTGTTTATAGTATAACAGGAGGTTTATCAAATAGTTGAAAAATTTTAAGAAGGTATAGATGGACAGTGCTTAGAATGAATATTTTAAAACATGATATGCTAATTTTGAATATCATTAAAAGCACATACGAAATCTAAAACAATGCATGTACATTTTATTTTTGTTTCTTATGTAGTATATCCTGAAAAATACTATTGGTCCCAGAAAACATTCCAGCTGCATTTAACAGAAAATCCACGTTGTTTATTGGGTGAAAGACTGGCTAGATTTTCTCCAAAGTTGGCATTACCTTGTAAGCACGCAGCTGAGTATATTTCACATCTTTCTTGCTGTTAGGGGTCATCATGTGTGTGAATTTTCAATTAATGGAAGGTGGGAAATGTTGATGCAATCCACTTTTAGGCTAAGTCTCTCTCAAAACCATTTTAGTTAATCCTTTCTTTCCTCTTCTCCATTCAACTCTTTGTTTAATTTAAGGTGATCACAGAAATCATATGTTGAAGAACGTAGAGCCACCAACAGTCTGGATTCCTAAATAACTCTACTCCCCCAACAATAAACTTTATGGGTGACAGTGTTAAGCCACACTTCTTACTGTTAATGGACTAGCTCACATAAAATACTGAGATGTCAGAATTTATCTGTAACTGCATTTGGCTTACTTTAACTAATTCTTTAACTCACAAAGCTTTAGGTTTTCTCAGTTAAGTTCAGGCAAACAGGCTGTTTCCGTCCTAACAAAAAGATGCATTGCACAGAAAAGTCAGAAAGCCCCCAAATGGAAAGTTCTCTAATCATTTAAAGTGGTTTCATCAATCTGATATTGTAAAACTTCCATTTGTTTGTCATGGGATTTATTTTTGCACCTCAGGACAAGGACTTTCATATGATTTCTCAGTTGCTCAACAGGCATTTATGAGCCCTCTCATGCTTGTGTCTTTGCCCTGAGAACTTTTCTCCTTTTAAATATGTAGTTCTGTATATTCTTTTGGATTTAGCTTCGGTGCTATCTGATCAATGAAGCTGTCTCTAATCACCCTATCAGAAGTTATGCCCCTTTAATTTGTTATTAAATTTAGTAATTTGGTTGTTTCTCTTGGCCTTTGTCATATTTATAGTTAACATTTTTGTTCTTTTAAGTTTACTTCTGCATCCTCAGTATAAAATAAACTACCCCAGGGAAAGCATCATGACTTCTTGATTTTTTAATGGCGTCTAAGTGCCTAGCTCAGGAAGATAATTTTGGAAGGTCATTTCCAAGTCAGAGAGAGAATGGATTATTGGATGAGAGAGTACCTAGCTTTTCTCCGAAGTTGGCATTTCCTTGTAAGCACATACTTTGAGGCAAAATGCAGGAGTCAGTGGGGGCAGAAAGGAAGCTATTGCAACTTTGAAATAAATGGATGTTTAGCACTGCCACAAACAAGTATGACCTAAGGAGCTGAATTTAAATAATCCCCATATTCACTGAAATTGAATAGGAGTCAAAGCATTGAATGGCAACCATCCATAGATTAATCTCTGAGTAATCAGAGAAAAAAGGTGGCATCTAGTAATTACAGAAATAGCAGATACATATATTTTTTTTCTTTTCTTCTGTTACATTGGCCCTTCTGTGGCAGAAATAGTTTCTCTTATCAGTGTTGTCAAGAAAAGAGTTCTGAAGCTACCCAGCACCAGAATGCAGTTTTTGGTGTTGCTCCCAGAAGAAGCAGGAAAGTGATCAGAGTAGGAAAATTGTGTGCCTAGATTAAGAAAGTGATTTATAGCAGCAGCTCTGAGACCAACAGATTCAGCATGGAAGGTTTGAGTGCAAGAGATAATTGTCTATTTAGAGTAGATCAGTTCAAACCAGTAGAAACAGTAGAATGGTAGTAAGCAAGAAATTACAAAACAGAAGGAAGTGTGCAGGAAAATATAGTGAGATGCATAAAGGCAGTGAGCTTGGTCAAGAAAGGCATCTGCCAATTATTAAAAACTCAACAACAAATTTATAAAAAATTTGCAAAGCCCACAATGATATAATAGCATATGGATTCTGAAAGAAAATAAAATGTGATTCTATACCCCTTGCAACATGAAGTAAGATGAAAAACACTATCACAATTCTAAGGAATACATCAGGTCACTTTTTTTTCCTAATTAATGTCACAACACATTTCTTGATTAAATTAACAGGAAATTTAATTTTTCCTTCTTTTGAGGTTCACTTTTCTCCTTTTCCCCTTGTGAAGATATCTTATAAGGATTTACTCATTCTGAAAGGATTAAATATATTTTCAAGAACCAGACCAGAGAAAGCCCTGGAGCAAGAACTCAACACCTTTACTAGTAGAACTGATTTACCTGCTGTCATTTCCATAACGTCTATATTGTGTCATTTTTGTTTGCTGGTTTTCCACCAACTGGGGCATTCATTCTACTAATGTGGTCGTACAGTTGCTCTTCCAGATCTCTCCATAAATCAGCAAAATGGCCAAACTTGGTCTTCCAAGTTAACAACTCTTTATTTTACATTTATCTGAATAAAAACAGTGCCTAAACTGTTAAGTTAAAATCCCTCATCTAGGGTAAATGAATCTGGGGCCAGTAGTAGGAAGAATGATAGGTTTCTAGCCTTAGTCCCAATCTCAAACAAAGACTCAGCCATATAAGCACATCCCACTGGGACAGCATAGAAGCAGATCTATTCAGGGGAGGTTTGCCATCTAATTTTAAATGGTGATATTTATCAAGGTCCGCATAACCTGATAAAATTAATTATGCCATAGAAGGAAACATAAAGAGAAAACTAAAATTTAAAAAAATAAAGAGGAAAAAAAGAGGCTCACTTTTCAAGTCAGCAGAAAAAGTGTCTTAGTTATCCGACTAGAAACTTTCTGTGTAAGCAAGTTTGTTGGTTAAACTGTTTTACACATTTACCTACTTTTTGATGACAACATTGTTATTGCCAAGCATCTTTTTCGGTAAGTGTTACTACTAAACAATTTTAACCTACTATAGTTTATATGAACAATATTTATAATAGGGCAGACACCATTAAACACAATCACCTAAATTCATGATAAATCAAGAGATTACCCAACTAGACTAGGCATATTTAAGTCTTCTAAGAAACAGAGACATTCAAAACATTAGATGACTTTCTAATGCTGTTTTGAATTTCAGATATCAGTAGTCACCAATATCAAAGAACAAAGGCTATGTAGGAAGGGTATCTTTTAATTAATCATGTGATTAGGTTAGGTGTCATATTGATATAATTTATGCAATAGCATCAATCAAAAACAAACGAAACAACAAGTCTAAGAAATTGTGCTTCTACCCATGAAGCAACTTGAGGGTGACTTGTCCTCCCAATCTAATCAAAAAGAAAACTGGAAAAAAAGTATGTGAAATAGCTATTTTGAGATATTGGACAACAGGCTGAACAGGACCTTCTCCTGAGAGAGGGATAAGATTCAAATGAAGTGGACTCTCTTATTTCCTTGGTTTTCTACTTGAATTAATTTGCGTGATTTAAAAAGAAAAGCAAAACTCAAGCAAAGCATGGTGAACTCACTGAGTAGAGGAGACAGGGTTTAGAATTTAGGAAGCTTGAGTTATTGCCTGTAATTAGATGTTGCCTGTCAGATATGGGTAACCACAGTGGAAGCAGGTATGCAGAGAAAGAGATTCGGAAAACTCTATAGAAGTCCCTTAGGTCTTTGGTTGAATTCTTACTTGTAAATGTGAAGGGAAAAAGTCTAAAGGCTAGGAATAAATAAATAAATAAATAACCTAGGGAGCTTTATTCACAAAGATCAAATTCAAATAAACTTGGGAGATGTGCAAATTCTTACCAGTCAGAGTGGAGAGACCTTGTGGAAACCTCAGGGCATTTGGCAGAGGTGCCAAATGGTAACACCTTAGTTACAGAGCTAAATTATCATGAGGATAAAAAATAATCTCATTCCTAACAAACCTTGAAAAGGAGATTGAATAGGATCAAGCTAAACTGTAAATAATTTAAATGACAGCCAAAACATACTTCCACATTCGTTAAATTGACATGACAAATTCCAAATCCAAATATTCAACAACTTGATATTTATATTGATATCTAATAAAAAGTTACTAGACGTTCTAAGAATCAAGAAAATGTGACTCACAACCTGGAGGAAAATAGTGAATATAAATAGACATATGTGATACAGATGATGTAATTAGCAGATGAAGACTTAAAAACAACTATCATTAAAATGGTCTAGAATAGAAAGAAAATGTGAACATACTAAGAAAATTTTAGAGATATTTTTAAAATCCAAATGAAAATTCTAGAGAAAAAAATTCAATATCTGAAATTAAAAAAAAAAAATCGTAGAGAAGGACTTGCCAGAAAACAGAAAAGAGAACATGTCTGGACTTGATGACATTTAAAGGAATGATAAAAAATGAAGTACATAAAATGAAAGCAGAGAAAAAAATGGTGTTTCAATGAAAATATTGTTTGACATATGAATAATTGGAATCTAATAACTAAAGTATGGAAATATATTTTAAGAAATAATGATGAAAATGTTTCCAATTTTATGAAAATTATAAATACAGAAATCCTAGAAGCTCAGAATAAATACAAGGAAAATAACACCAAATCACATCTTGATTAAACTACTAACCAAAATGAAAGCAAGAAACTCTTAAGGCAGCCAGAAATAAAAGGACAGTTGTAACAGAAAAAAATGTCAGACTTCAGAAAACAAAGTCAGAACATCTTTAAAGAACTGACAAAAAATACCTTATTCTTGAATTCTAATTTCAGAAAAGAAATATATTTAAGATAGGTAGGAAAATTACCAAGAAAATTACCAGGACTAAAGCATACATTTAATAATTATAAGAGTTAATTTATAAGGAGACACAAATCTTCAAAAGCATATGCAACTAATAATGGAGCTTCAAAATATAAGAGGTTAAAAACTTACAGAACAGAAAGGAGAAATATATGAATTCACATTGTAGTCTGAGACTTCAGCCTCTTCTCTGGGTAACTGACAAAACAAGTAGAAAATCATTAAATCATTAAAATTGGATCTCCTACACGGATCTGAATGATCTTTATAAAATGTTACATTCAGTACTAGAGAGTATACATTGATTTAAATGTACATGGAAACTTCACCAAGATAGATTGCATGCTGGCTAAATAATAAGTCTCAATGAATTTAAGAGTGTTGAAATGTTGCAGATATTTTCTTCTCTGACTACAAAAAGAATTAAACCAGAAATTAATAACACGTATTTGGAAAATCCCCAAGTATTAGAAATTAAATAACATATAATAACACATATATAAATGAAAGCTTGTAAGTGAATTTATAAAATATTTAAGTGAATTAAAATGAAAACTAACATATCACAAGTGCTTATATTAGCAAACTGAAAGTCTCAAGACACATCCAAATTTACAGTTTAAGAACCTAAAAAAAGAAGTGTAAATTAAAATTATGCATTTAAATTTGCCGTTTAAGCAGCTAAAACAATGAGCACTATAAACACATTTTAGATTCACTCATATGTGAAGTGTATTTGGTGATACTGTATTCTTTTTAAAGCAGGAGAAAGGGCATAATGGAATGCATTATATATGGGATTTCATCAAAAATTAAGTTCTAATATATTACCTCTCTAATATAGAAATTTTACTTGATTTTATTGGTAATAGTAGTTATATTAATGATAAACATGATAATCATAATCATGATTATTTGATTAGATGCCATAAAATAATACAGAGAATGTTCAATTGGCTGAAACTTCCTATTTTAGCTTTTATTTCAGTGTTCACCTGGAAAAACACATTGTTTATTTCAACTAGAAATAGAAAATGTTTAGTCTACACAAAGATGATAAATCACTCTTCTGCTTATCTACATATGTTTGTCTGCTTCTTCTACTTTTATTCCCCAATTTTTATTTCTACCCAAAGATTTTTTTTACACAATAGCACTATCTGTGAGGCTAATTGCAGAGCCAGAAAGTCTTCAGTATTTTCTTTAGATTTGTAACTCTGTTTTATAATTCTTTCTCTGTAGTAATTTCTAAGTCTTTTTATTTCCAATTTTGCAATAGAATTACTGTCATGCAATTGACATCTTTAGCCTTTCACTGGGAGCAGAAGCCTGAACACTTTTGCCCACTGCATCCTGGTATGAGAGTCATCAGGGAAAACAACACATAGTCAGGCACTGGATGGAATAATGATTTACTCTTACAGAGGAGAGACACAGCAAGATCAGCTTCAACAGTGAGTGTCTGTCCCCCATAACCAGTGAGTCCCTTTCAGTGGCAGCTGCATTGAGACACACCCTTCTTGCACTGCAGAATGAAGGACTGCAGCCCCTCCCTGCAGGAGACAGAGGTTGCAGTGGGGTTGGTCAGGTGCCATATGACATACACACTTAAACAAAGGAGTACACACTGAGCTTGAAACATGTAAAGACAGTCTCCCATAAGGTAAAACGCCCAGCATAAGCTGTGGAGCCTCTTTAACTCTTGGTAAGGAAGTATTCCAGGCCCAAGCCCCATTCTTACTTATATGACACAGTGGTGGTTAAAAAGACTGCAGGAACAGAGGTGTTAGCTAAAGCTCTGGTGGTAATTATGTTGCAATAGATAAATGTATCAAATCAACATGTCAATTATATCTAAATAAAATAGAATTTTTTAAAAGATTAAAACAAAAGATTCCCTGGACCACTGTTTTACACCATACACAAAAATTAACTCTAAATGGATTTACAGCTTGAAGTAAGAACTGAAACCATCAATCTCATAGAAGAAAACACAGGCAGTGAGCTCCTCGACATCAGTCTTGGTAGCGGTTTTTTGGATCTGACACCAAAAGCAAAGGCAACAGCAGCAAAAATAAACAAGTGGGAACACATCAAACTTAAAACTGCTGTATGGCAAAGAAATCATCAGCAAAATAAAAAAGCAATGTACTGAAAAGAAGAAAATATTTGCAAAATCATGTATTGATAAGAGATTAATATGCAAAATATATAAAGAATTCATACAACTCGACAGAAAAAAACAAACAATCCATTTAAAAATGGGCAGAAGAGCTGAACAGACATCTTTCCAAAGAAGATATACAGATGGCCAACAGGGACAGGCCAGTGTGGTCAGTAACAATAATGATCAGGCAAATGCAAATCCCAGCCATGATGGGAGATCACCTCACACTTTATATCACAGGCTGATATGTGTGATGATACACTTGAGATATAACAACAGAAACAGTGTTGGCAAGAATGTAGAGGAAAAGGAGTTCTGTAGCCACAATTTACAGGGTACAGAAAACAGTACAGACTTTCTGCAAAAAAATTAAAAATAAAACTACCATACGATCCAGCAATTCTACTTCTAGGTATGTATGCAAAGACAATGAAAACACTAAGAAGATGTAAGTACCCCATGTTTATTGCAGCATGATTTACAATAGCAAAGATGATGAGACAATAACCTAAGTGTCCATTGACAGATGAATGGATAAAGAAAATGTGGTGTGTGTATATATATTTCACATATGGAATACATATAGAATGGAATATTATTTAACCACAAAATAGAATAGAATTTTGCCATTTGCAATAATATGGTGGACACTGAGGATGTTACACTAGGTGAAATAAGTCAGAGAAAGACAAATATCAAATGATCTCACTTATGTGTAGAATCTAAAACAAAACAAGAAAAATGAAGTTCACAGATACAGAGAACAGATGGGTAGTTGGCAGGATTTTGGGGCAAAATGGGTGAAGTGGGTCATAAGATATAAACTTCCAGTTATAAATAAAGTTGTGGGGAGGTAATGTACAGCATGGTGATCATAGTTAATAATACTCTATTGCACAATTGAAAGTTACAGAGAGTTTAATCTTAAAAGTTCTCATCAAAAAATAAAATATAATTTTTGTAACTATGTATGGTAATGATATTAAACAGACTTATTGTGGTGAATATTTCATAATATATACAAATATCAAATCATTAGGTACTATACCTGAAACTAATATAGTGTTATATGTCAGTTATACCTCAATAAAAATAAATAAATAAATAAATACATAAATAAATTTCATGCATGAGAGACTGACTTTCCCAACAGTGTCACTACATGCTTGATTCAGTATGAATTTAGTAAAATATATTTACTAAATCAAACAAAACAAAATATAAAAAGTTATTTTGAGTTAAAAATATGACGTATATTTTTAAATGTATTTTCATTATATATTCTGGATACCAGTCTTTTGTCAGAATATTTTCTCCCAGTATATGCCTTGCTTTTTATTTTCTTAATAGTCTCATACTATTGATCTTTATTTATTTGATAATGTTGTACAATTTCCCTTATTTTTCTCACAACTGAATTTCTCTTCAGTTCCCAAATGACCTTTACACCTAATGGTATTTACCCTTTGAAATTCTGCTGTAATCACAATACTTTTTTAATAAAAAAGACATCCAGATCTATAAAGGCCATGCACAATTGCTTTATCTAGATAGAATTTTTAAACTGTTATTTAATTTTTCTTCTACTTTCTGGTCAAATATTTTCATGTTAGTGTTTTCAAAAGTAAAAGCAGTCTTTTTGCTTCCACTTCCTCATTGGCCCTCCCTCCTGCACAGTAATCATATGTAATACATTTTATCATAATAATCACTCACTGAATTTTCTACATCTCAGATTCATAGATTTATTCAGTTCCAAATTTTTGCAATTTCAGCACCATAATTTTGACTCTATAGTGTCATTCTCTTAAGATTATTTCAAGATGTGCATAGTTCATTCTTCAAACAGTCCAACTTGAAGATAAAAACTGAATTATACTACCTATAATAAATAGTAATCATCTTATAGTAAGTTTTTGCTTACTGAAACTGGTAAGAGTGTGACTCATACTCTGAAGTGATTTCTCAAGCATTTATATGTTCAGGGCTGGGGACATAAGTTTTGGATATATTTTGATTTCTTACCTGGGATCTACTTGCATTCTGATTTAAATCCTCTTTCTCTGTATGCCCTCAGCTGCAGAGATATCCAGTGAGATTGAATCTTTTGAATCCACCTTCATTATTAAGCATGGCTTTTCTTGTGTTCTAGATCACAGATTTAACACCATAAACAATATTTCCCTTTTCCTAAATTCTCAGCTCTGTTTTCTCATGCTTGTCATCACCTTCTGCTAATCAAGTCACTGACTCTGAGCGCCAGCACTCCCAGGGTCTCTCTTCTTTGGAATAGTGTTTTATTCCAGGGCAGTGTCACTGTGTGTATCATTCCTTGTTTTGGGATTGTTTGTTTGTGTATGTCATTAGTTTAAAATTTGATATATAGATTCTGGGAAGATGGCGGCATGAGCAGGGAGTTGGAAATCTCATCCCAAAACCATGTATATTTGTGAAAATACAACAAATACAACTATTCCTAAAAAAGAGACCAGAAGATACAGTACAACAGCCAGGCTACAGCTACACCTGCAAGAATTCAGTGCCTCATGAAGCAGGTAAGATACAAAGCCATGACCCGGCGGGACCTGAGCACTCCCGCACCCCAGCGCACCAGCAGGAGGAAAAGAGTCAGAGTGGGGAGGGAGTGGAAGCACAGGACTGCTAAATAACCAGCCCAGGTGATCTGCGCCGGGAGCACTGACACACATCGTGTGGTGTATCGGAGATTAGAGAAACAGAAGGCCAGGATACAAGATGGAGACTGCAAGCAGGTCCGCTCAGCCAGCTCCATAGGACAAAAGAAAAGCTGGCACTTTTTTTTTTTTGCTGTTGTTGTTTATTGTCTTTTGTTTTTTTTTCTTAAAGTCTTAAAGAGACATGGGCCCAGCAGAGAAACAAAATCTTCACAGCGCACTCAGCCCAGCAGGTTGGGAGTCTTGGGGAATTTTGGACCCCCTGGCTGGCAGCCAGGCAAAGCAGACGCGCCAAGGCTTCCCAAAGAGATCAGCAGCCTGCCATTCTTTCCCACCCCCGGCCAGCACCACAAAGGGTCCGGGATCTGCCACTACTGCAGAAAAGTGGAGGAGTGGCCCGGCCCACAGCAACCTCACAGAATCTACTTCCGGCAGGCATGCAGCTAAGTGGGAAGGATGCCAGAACCCACATCAAGGGCCGGAAGGCACCAAGGGGACCAGAAGTCACACAGCCAGACTTCAAACCCCTGCAGTGCGATAGGCTAGGCTGAGGGTGATCCGGCACACATGAAGCTCCAGGGATTATCCCAGAGACTGACTCCTGGTGGGTGAGAAACCAGTTCAGGCCCCAGAGAAGAAAAAGGAGAGCAACAAGCAGGAGGAGACTTTGTTCTCTCAGCTGACACACATGGCACATACCAGCAACCACTTCTATCACCATGAAAAGACAGAGGAATATAGTACAAAGATTACCCAGACAACCCCAGAAAAGGGCCTGATGGGATAGACTTATACAATCTTCCTGAAAAAGTATTCAGAAAAAAAGTCATAACCATGCTGATTGATCTACAGAGAAATATGCAAGAGCTAAGGGAGGAAGTGAGGAAAGACAATGAGAAATCAGACAAGTGATCAACAGGCTTAAGAGCAGAATGGACGAGGTGCAAGAGACTGTTAATGGAATAGATATCAGAGAACAGGAATACAGAGAAGCTGAGACAGAGAGAGATAAAAGGATCTCTAAGAATAAAAGAATATTAAGAGAACTGTGTGACCAATCCAAAAGAAATAATATTAACATTATAGGAGTACCAGAGGAAGGAGAGAGAGAAAAAGGGATAGAAAGTGTCTTTGAAGAAATAATTGCTGAAAACATCCCCAAGCTGGGGAAGGAAATAGTTTCTCAGTCCATGGAAGCCCACAGATCTCCCAAAACAAGGGACCCAAAAAAGACAACACCAAGACACATAATAGTTAAAATGGAAAAGATCAAAGATAAGGAAAGAGTATTAAAGGCAGCTAGAGAGAGAAAATGATCACCTACAAAGGAAAACCCATTAGACTTTCATCAGACTTCTCAACAGAAACCTTACAGGCCAGAAGAGAATGGCATGATATATTTAACATAATGAAACAGAAGGGCCTTGAACCAAGAATACTGTATCCAGTACGATTATCATTTAAATTGGAGGGAGGGATCAAACAATTCTCAAACAAGTGAAAGCTGAGGGAACTTGCCTCCCACAAACCACTTCTAGAGGATATCTTAAAGGGACTGCTCTAGATGGAAGCATGCCTAAGGCTAAAACGATGTCACCAGAGAAAATAAAATCATAGCAAAGAAAGCAGACCATCCAAATACTAAGTAATGGCAAAAAGTAAAATCAACTATCCACAAAAACAGTCAAAGGAAATGTAAAAGACTACAGAATAAAACACCTAGTATATAAAGAACAGAGGAGGAAGAAGAAGAGAGAGAAATAAAGAATCATCAGACTGTGTTTATAACCACTTAACAAGAGAGTTAAGTTAGACTGTTAGATAGTAAAGAAGCAACCCTTGAACCTTTGGTAACCATGAATCTAAAGCCAGCAATGGCAATAAGTGCATTTCTATCGATAATCACCCTAAATGTAAATGGACTGAATGCAACAATGAAAAGACACAGAGTAATAGAATGGATAAAAAAGAAAGACCAATCTATATGCTGTTTACAAGAGACTCACCTCAAACCCAAAGATATACACAGACCAAAGGTGAAGGGATGGAAAAAGTTATTTCATGCAAACAACAAGGAGAAAAAAGCAGGTGTTGCAGTACTTGTATCAGACAAAATAGACTTCAAAACGAAGAAAGTAGCAAGACATAAAGAAGGACATTATGTAATGGTAAAGGGGTCTGTCCAACAAGAAGATATAGCTATTTTAAATATGTATGCACCCAACACAGGAGTGCTGACATATGTGAAAAAATACTAACAGAATTAAAGGAGGAAATAAAAAGCCATGCATTCATTTCAGGAGCCTTCAACACACCACTCACTCCAAAGGACAGATCAACCAGACAGAAAATAAGTAAAGACACAGAGGCACTGAACAACACACTAGAACAGATGGACCCAACAGACATCTACAGAACTCTACACCCAGAAGCAACAGGGTACACATTCTTCTCAAGTGCACATGGAATATTTTCCAGAATAAACCACATACTAGGCCACAAAAAGAACCTCAATAAATTCAAATATATTGAAATCTACCAACCAACTTCTCAGATCACAAAAGTATAAAACTAGAAATACATCGTACAAAGAAAACAAAAAGGCTCAGAAATATATGGAGGCTTAATAACATGCTCTTAAATAATCAATGGATCAACGACCAAATTAAAACAGAGATCAAACAATATATGGAGACAAATGACAACAACACAAAGCCACAACTTCTGTAGGATGCAGCAAAGGCAGTTGTAAGAGGAAAGTATATTGCAATCCAGGCCTATTTAAAGAAGCAACACAATCCAAAATGTATAGTCTAAATACACAATTATTGAATTTGGAAAAAGAAAAACAAATGAGGCCCAAAGTAGAGGAAGAGATATAATAAAGATGAGAGAAGAAATAAATAAAATTGAGAAGAAAAAACAATAGAAAGAATTAATGAAACCAAGAGCTGGTTCTTTGAGAAAATTAACAAAATAGATAAACCCCTAGCGAGCCTTATTAAGAGAAAAAGAGTATCTCCACACATAAACAGAATCAGAAATGAGAAAGGAAAAATCATGATGTACCCCACAGGAATACAAAGAATTATTAGAGAATAATATGAAAATCTATATGCGAACAAGCAGGATAACCTAGAAGAAATGGACAAGTTCTTAGAAAAATACAAGCTTCCGAGACTCACCAAGCAAGAAACAGAAAATCTAAACAGACCAATTACCAGCAATGAAATTGAATCGGTAATCAAAAAACTACCCAAAAACAAAACCACCGGGCCAGATGGATTCACCACTGAACTTTATCAGTCATACCGAGAGGACATAATACTCATTCTCACTAAGGTTTTCCAAAAAATAGAAGAGGAGGAAATACTTCCAAACTCATTTTATGAAGCCAGCATCACTCTAATACCAAAACCAGGCAAAGAGCCCACCAAAAAATAAAATTACAGACCAATATCCCTGATATACATAGATGTAAAAATACTCAACAAAATATTAGCAAACCGAATTCAAAAATACATCCAAAGGATCATACACCATGATCAAGTGGGATTCATCCAGGGGATGCAAGGATGGAACAGCATTCAAAAATCCATCAACATTACCCACCACATCAACAAAAAGAAGAACAAAAACCACATGATCATGTCCATAGATGCTGAAAATGCATTTGACAATATTCAACGTCTATTCATGATAAGAACTCTTAACAAAATGGGTGTAGAGGGCAAGTACCTCAACATAATAAAGGCCATATATGACAAACCCACAGCCAACAGCACACTTAACAGTGAGAAGCTGAAAGCTTTACATCTAAGATACGGAACAAGACAGGGATGCCCACTCTCTCCACTGTTATTCAACATAGTACTGGAGGTCCTAGCCACAACTATCAGACAAAACAAAGACATACAAGGCATCCAGGTTGGAAAAGAAAAAGTCAAATTGTCACTATTTGCATATGACATGATATTGTACATAAAAAACCCTAAAGACTCCACTCCAAAACTACTAGAACTAATATCTGAATTCAGCAAAGTTGCAGGATACAAAATTAACACACAGAAATCTGCTGCTTCCCTATACACTAAAGATGAACTAGCAGAAACAGAAATCAGAAAAACAATTCCATTCACAATTGCATCAAAAAGAATAAAATACCTAGGAATAAACCTAACGAAGGAAGTGAAAGACCTGTACTCTGAAAACTACAAGACACTCCTAAGAGAAATTAAAGAGGACACTAACAAATGGAAATGCATCCCATGCTCTTGGCTAGGAAGAATAATTATTGTCAAAATGGCTATACTACCTAAAGCAATCTACAGATTCAATGAAATCCCTATCAAAATATTAACAGCATTCTTCGATGAACTGGAACAAATAGTTCTAAAATTTATATGGAACCACAATAGACCCCAAATAGCCAAAGCAATCCTGAGAAGGAAGAATAAAGGTGGTGGAATTATGCTCCCAGACTTCAAGCTCTACTACAAAGCTACAGTAGTCAAGACAATTTGGTTTGTCACAAGAACAGACCTACAGACCAGTGGAAAAGAATAAAAAATCCAGACATTAACCCAAACATATATCGTTAATTAATATATGATAAAGGAGCCTTGGATATACAATGGGGAGATGACAACGTCTTCAGCAGCTGGTATTGGCAAAACTGAACAGCTACATGTAAGAGAATGACTCTGGACTACTGTGTAACCCCATACACTAAAGTAAACTCAAAATGTATCGAAGACCTGAATGTAAGTCATGAAACCACAAAACTCAGAGAAAGCATAGGCAAAAATATCTTGGACATAAACATGAGCAACTTCTTCATGAACATATCTCCCCAGGCAAGGAAAACAAAAGCAAAAATGAGCAAGTGGGACTATATTAAGCTGAAAAGCTTCTGTACAGCAAAGGACACCATCAGTGGAACAAAAAGACATCCTACAGTATGGGAGAATATATTCATAAATGACATATCCGATTAGGGGTTGACATCCAAAATATATAAAGTACTCATGCACCTTAACAAGCAAAAAGCAAATAATCCAATTAAGAAATGGGCAGAGGATATGAATAGACACTTCTCCAAAGAAGAAATGCAGGTGGCCAACAGGCACATGAAAAGATGCTCCACATCACTAATCATCAGAGAAATGCAGATTAAAACCACAATGAGATATCACCTCACACCAGTGAGGATGGCCAACATCCAAAACACAAACAACAACAAATGTTGGCGAGCATGTGGAGAAAAGGGAACCCTCCTACACTGCTGGTGGGAATGCAAAATAGTTCAACCATTGTGGAAAGCAGTATGGAGGTTCCTCAAAAATCTCAAAATAGAAATACCATTTGACCCAGGAATCCCACTCTTAGGAATTTACCCTAAGAATGCAGGAGCCCAGTTTGAAAAAGACAGATGCACCCCTATGTTTATCCCAGCACTATTTACAAGAAATGGAAGCAACCTAAGTGTCCATCAGTAGATGAATGGATAAAGAAGGTGTGGTACATATACACAATTGAATATTATTCAGCCATAAGAAGAAAACAAATCCTACCATTTGCAACAACATGGATGGAGCTAGAGGGTATTATGCTCAGTGAAATAAGCCTAGTGGAAAAAGACAAATATCAAATCATTTCACTCATATGTGGAGCATAAGAACAAAGAAAAAAACTGAAGGAACAAAACAGCAGCAGACTCACAGAACCCAAGAATGGACTAAGAGTTAGCAAAGGGAAAACTACTGGGGAGGGTGGGTGAGAAGGGAGGGATAAGGGGGAAAAATGGGCATTAAGATTAGCAGACGTAATGTTGGGGGGTTACGGGGAGAGTTGTACAACTGAGAGAAGACAAGTAGTAATTCTATAGCATCTCAGTATGCTGATGGACAGTGACTGTAATGGGGTAAGTGGGGGGGACCTGATGAAGTGGGGAGTTTAGTAACCATAATGTTGCACATGTAACTAGATTAATGAGACCAAAATAAAAAATAAATAAATAAATAAAAAGAAATTTCATATATAGACTCTTGTCTATAGTAGTCACATTAAAAACAATAAATGTTGGCATTTTTATTCTGGAGGCCTGTTAAGTACAGAGAAGTAAAATTATCATTACCCTGTTTAAAATTAGGAATTTTTCCTTTTTGTATTATTTTTTGCCTTGTAGTCAAATTTTTATCTTTACTCCTTTCCTCTGCCATATTATGCTATAGGCCTTATTATTTAATGACATTTCATATCATATATAAGTATACTTTTCTGGTATATAAAAATAAACTTATCTACTTATATAAATAATTATTGAAAGTAAAGTGTATTCTAACATTTAGTTTTCAAAGCTAAGTCCTTTCCAATAGTTGATAGAATATTTTGAATATGTTAAGTAGAAAAATGAAAAAAAATTAAATGTGTTTTAGGGGACACCGCATTCAGTTTATCAATTTTAACTGATTTATCTACTGATTTAATTGATGAAACACAGCTCAATATCTCACTGTGGTATTTTTACTAAAAGTCTCCTATGATTCTATGCACCAGAATGATTCCTTGATTAAAATGAGGCTTTCTCTGGGGGTCTCAATGCCATGCAACACATTGGCTGTGATAATAGACATGCCAGTTCCTCTAGGGCTTAAGCAAGCATTTAACATACCTGAGCCTCAGTTTCCTCCTTTGTGAAAGAACATGAGGACCTACCTCAGAAAGTTTCTGAAAAACTGAAATGAAATTCTGTTTGTAAATGACTTAGAATAGGCTAACACACTGTTGGCTTAATAAATGATAGCCATCATTATAACCAGGGAGATCTTAAAAAAATAATATATAACTCTTATTAAAGAACAACTACAGATTCTAAATGAAGTAAACAGGTACTGCCTTTCATTTTAAAGTGGGTAATTGCAAGAGAGTAGTTTCCTCTTGGGGAAGCAAATGAGCTATTATTATCAGGGAGGGGTACAGAGCAGACTTCTATAGCCCTGGAAACAATTTGTTTCTTCTGTTAATACTTTCTACAGGAATATTTCAGTAAAATGAATATATATTTACATATATATATATATATAATAACATATTCACATATGTGTACATATTATATATATATACTTTATTATATATACACAATATATATATTATATATAATTTTATACCATTTATATGTAAGTTATATTATATTATACATACATATATATTTCTCTTAGTGATTGAAGTTCCACAATATGAGCTATTTATATAAATTATATTGATACCATGAGTTTAAAAACTTTATGAAAATATTTGCAATATGCTTGAAAGGAATAAATATACACAAATAAAAAATATTTGATGATTTGTAGATATTTCAGGCATTCATAATAAGCACTCTCAGTCTTTCTCACATTAGGCAGATGACAGATTCATCAGGTAAAAATTAAGTTTCAGTGGTCCAATGAAAGGGATTTTTGCTAATGCAAGATAAAAGGATAAGTAGTCCATTAAAATAGAGTCAATGTGAAATTTTAGAAACAAAAATGGTCAGTATGAAGCAGCCAGATGACAGAAGAGAAAAAGGAATATATTTTTTAATTATATGGAACATCATTCCAGTAATATTTACTAACTGATAAAGCTATTACTTATCCTTTAAGCTTCAGTGATCTAAAATTGTAATGTTGGAGTTCAAGTTGCTATCTAATTGTCTAAGCTACTTAGTAAATTGTTTCTGCTTTAGGTTTGTATTTGCAAAAATAACGTAACTTTCAGCTCATATGCTGTATTCTATCATTTTGTTCTCTTTAGGTACTTAAACTTAATTTTAGATGGCATTAGAGTTAATTTATGTCAGTAATTATAGTATAATGACAAACCTCAGGCTGTTGATCTGAGGATATTTGTATTTTCTTTTATTCAATATACTGTTTGAAATATGATTTCTTACTGCCTTAGGCAGTTTTGGTAAAATGAAAGATCTAAACTTAGAATATCCATTAAGACCCTTTGGGGACCTGAAAAGCTGTCTTCAATCTTTGTCATAAGATCATAGTTAAACACATTAATGAGGAAATGGATTTTCTTTTCATATTAATTTCAATATGAATGTTTTTCAAATAAACAGAGGTGAAGAAGGGAGGAACAAAGAAAATAAGAGAAAAAGATAATGAGGAGAGGGAAGAGAAGAGAAAAAAGAAGAAGGAGGGCTGAAGAAAGTTAAGGAGGAGGTAGAGGAGCATAAACAGATGAGACAGATTAAAGCAGAAACAGGAACATGTAAAGAAGGAGCATGTGCATAGGAAGGGGGAGAGGAGGGAGGATATATGAGTATCAGGAAAAGGAGAAATCTACCCTTTTTTCTTAGGACAGGACACTCAATTTAAAAGCATTTTGGAATTTCTAAAGGCTAAAGTACCAATGAATTTTACAATATGATTTTTCCAACTAAATTAATACATACAAATGGCCATTTAATTATAGTAGTTCAAAATACCTATTGTTCAAGTGGTATGCACATTTCCAAATAAAGATGGAATCTCAAAAATTCTGTTTCTCATAACTGACTAATTTATTCACATAATATCCAAATTCATTTCTTGATTTTATGCTCAAAATGTATCAAAACTTGGAGTTCTATGACAATTCTTACAAATCCCTAAGGTATTATTTTAGTTCTATAAACTTCCACTGGATGCCAGTCTCCAGAGTGTACGTTTATGCTACCATGTGAGCTCCTGCAAACCAGGACGGTAAATACACTTGAACAATAGTGAGACATAATAGTTGCTCAATTACATAAATAAATGCAAGGGAAGAAGAAAATGAGGCAGGAATATGAGCTCTATGTCCTTTTACCTATGGAGTACAGCATACTTAGTATGTATTATTTTGGTAAATATCAACTGTATGGTGTCACTGTCATTTTTATGTACATTGATTTTAGTAGCTTTAAAAAATCAGCTTCATAAATGCAATATATATGTATATACACACACATACATATGCAAAAATAAAGATATAGAAAATTATAGATACTGAATGTCATCTAATCCAAATATTTTTCTAATGCGAAATGACTTAGAACCTGTGATTTCACTGTTCTCATGATGTTAATGAAGTTCAGGTAATGAATAAATGGAAAGAATGTAGATATTGAAATGTTCAGTTGGGAAATTAAAATGCTGGACATACTGTACAAACTCACAAAACCAGTGAGCTAGTAAAAGAGTCTGAATTATTATGTAAACTATTGCAACTGATGCAACAGTTTCTGTTGCAGGCCCAGTACTGCCCTAATTGTAAGTGCAAAATTATGTCTTAGATCATCAGTATCTTTCAAGAAAGAGCATTTTTATATATTGCTCTTTTCCCCAGACTACAAAACTGAAGATGTCAGTGGGTGATTCTTTATTCATCCTACTGTCCTTAGGCTTGACCCCAGTAGACTTCTCTTTTCATTAGAAAGTTATGAGTTCATTAAATATTGTATTTAACCAATAACATTCCAAAACAGAGATTCGTAGATATAGCATCTAACATAGAGACAACAGCCTACTATTACAATTATCAATTTTGAATTTCTCTCATTCACATAGCTTTATACTTCCAGATAAAAAAAAAGCTTTAATTTTCTGAGGAACCTCTATATTGCTTTCCACAATGGTTAAACTAATTTACATTCCCACCAAGACAGTTTTTGCTGTTATTTATCTTCTGATGTTGGCCATCCTCACTGGTGTGAGATGATATCTCATTGTGGTTTTAATTTGCATTTCCCTGATGATTAGCAATGTGAAGCATCTTTTCATGTGCCTGTTGGCCATCTGAATTTCTTCTTTGTAGAAGCATCTGTTCAGATCCTCTGCCCATTTTTTAAATCAGGTTATTTGCTTTTTGGGTGTTGAGGCTTACCCTTGTCTTTTAGTTTTCAATAAGGAGCACTTGTTGGTTATGCAATTAATGAAGACATAAATTTAAGAGCCAATATGACTTCTTTGGATTTTCCAACAAACAAATCCACAATTTAAACAAAGTCTACTATTCATTCCCTTGTGGACAGCTTTTAGCCCAGCCAAGAATTTAGTAGGAATGCAGTGCACACAAGACCACACCCACTTTTGACCCAAACCACCCTCATATTCAGTAACTCTTCCAGGACTCATAGAATTCACTGAAAGCTGTTCTATTCACTGTTGCAATTTATTGTGAGGAAGGGATACAGATTAACATCAGACAAGGGAGGAGATGTATGGGGCAGAGTACAGGGAAAATGCCAAAGCAGAGCTTCAGTGGCCCTCTCTCCAAGAGGTGGATGTATTCATTTCCTGGAATTGATACTGTACCATACTCATGGAGTAATCCAAACCAAGGAATTCACACAAGCCTTGGTGCCCACATTTTTTATTAGAGCTCAAACACATGCTGTCTGAGTGGCTGGCTTTTATTCTCCTATTCTGAAAGTCTACCTTTAGTATCCAGGTATCCAAAAAGCAGACCTGATACTGCATGGCCCAAAGGTCCATTACAAATCACAGAGTGAGACTGTCTGATTATCACCCAGGCAAACAAAGACATTCCTATCAGTATCACATTCAAGGACCTGGTGTCAGCTACCAGTAGCTGAGGACAAAGGCCAGACCTCACTTTGAGTAAGGTAATTCTTTACACAGGACCACCTTTGCTTTCTGACCAAAGGGTGGAGAAAGACAAATACCAAATGATTTCACTCATTTGTGGAGCAAAGCAAAACTGTAGGAACAAAATAGCAGCAGACTCACAGACTCCAAGAAAGGACTAGCAGTTATCAAAGGGAAGGGGCTGCGGAGGGTGGGTAGGGAGGGAAGGGGAAGGGGATTAAGGGGCATTATGATTAGCACACATAATGTAGGTGGGTCACAGGAAAGGCAGTATAGCACAGAGAAGACAAGTAGTGACTCTATAGCATCTTACTATGTTGATGGACAGTGACTGCAATGGTTTGTGGGGGGTAAACTTGATTATATGGGCGAATGTTGTAACCACAGTGTTGTTCATTTGAAACCTTCATAAGTTTGTATACTAATGGTACCTTAAGAAAATAAAAATGAGGGTAAAATCCTCTGATAAGCATTCAAAAAAAAGAAGCTTTAAAAATTGATAAAATAAAGGTGAAATAGTTGTTGTCTACTTTCTCTTTTATTCTTTGGCTTAAGATAAAAAGTCACAGGAATTATCTTTGCATTCTATTTTGGGGGATGATGGGGAGTATTATATGGGAAACAGTGCTACTTTTTTATGAAATAAAACAAGAAGGCAGGAAATTATTATGATAAGCTAGGAAGAATGAGATCAATTAAGATGGTTTTTATCCCCTATAAAAGCATTATTATAATTTGCTAACAGGACTATGTCAAGGATATGTTAACTTGGGAAACTATTATCTCTGGGGGTGGAGTTACATGCGGAATGTGGTGACAGAGTTCTCAACATACAGTTTATGTTCATTTTTATTTTGAACCATGTCAATGTATTAAATGTTACAGTTAACATTAAATTTAGATTTAAAAGAACTAAAACACATCAATCACATCAAAATGGTCCTATAATGACATGGTATAGATAACAATGGACTCCCCTGAATTGTAGGCAAAGTTTTTAAATTTCTTTACAGTTACACATTCTTGTCTGTGTACCTTTATGTATGTTTTAAATTCTTTAATTCTTCTAATATTTCTGCCTTTTAAAACATTTCTTATAAGACTTGATTCTTTATCCAGCAAATAATCCATATTTAATTATTCCAAATAATGGTTAGGCTTTCTTTTATTATTTTTCAAAATATATTTATGACCATTTTGTATTTTACTTGTTTTAATAAAGACTTTCCATGCATAATTTTCTTTTCCTAAGATAAATTTCAATTAGCAGTATTTTGATCTGCTTTTGGATACAACAGAACTTTAAATGCAAGGAACATCTAATAAATGGACCAGAGAAACAGAAGGGGCAATCAATTGGCACTGATTTGCAAAATACTGAGTATCTGATATGTAAGGAATGTCAGATGAAACATCTTTAATTTTGTTTTGTTTTCTACTTTTTTTCCACAAGCTTCTCAAAAATGTTAGCATAATTACTCTTCAACTGTTGTGTGTTTCCTTCAACCTCTTGTTTTCCTACAGATCTTTTTCCATCAGAAAGACCATTTCAAACTACCTCTTAAAGTGCCATGGGAATGCTAACCATAGTTTGAATACCACATAGAAAGCTCCCTCAGGCATGTAAGTACTTCCCCCACCTACCACCTTTTAAGATGCTTTGATAGGATTTTCTGCTTTCCACTTTTAGGTTTATTCTTTTTTCTTTTATACAATCCACATTAGTCTCAATCTACCAGTCACTAGTAAAACACTTGAAGATCTACTGATTAAGAGGCACACACAGTAAATTGAGATGGTATAGCAGCAATACACTTGGTATTGTTTTATGGAAATTTAGGCATAATTGTAAAGAAACTTGTTTGCTAAGCTGATTGACAGGCAGATGTATCTTCTTTAAAAGTAGATTTTTTTCCCTCAATTATTTTTCTCCATTTTTGTGTATGTGCTGTAAGAAAAAAAAAAAGGAAAAAAACTCACTTTATTATAGGAGTAGTTATGCATTTAACAGACAGCAATTAGAGGCACTTCGTGTAGTGGTAGGCTCAATGTTTTATTTTAGACTGCATTTGATAACTAATATTTTAGTGACAAGGCAGATGATACATTGTAATTGTTGTTTTTGAGTCTTATGCTGGCTATGAGTAGAATTAAACATATCCAGGATTAGTAATGAGGTCTGATGGGAAAAAATGTATCATTATGTTTCCAATTCACTGTTCCTAAAGCAAGCCCTAGGCTTCTGTATTTCCAAGGATAGAAAATGATAATATCTTGTTTGCTGCAGTTGTAATGTTGTAGCTCACTACAGGTTTGGAACCATGTGCACACACACAGACACACAAAGAAAAGCATAGTAATTTTATTTACCTTAAAACAAGGACATTTTCAGATCTTAGAAATTATTGTTTGTTTTCCTCAAAAATTTAAATGGCTAATTTATAGTATTCTGGTTCTTTTCCAATTATTTTATTTTATGATAACAGATTCCTTTAAATCTCACCATTACTCAAATATACTTTGTAAAAAACAGCATGCTCTAGTTAGACTTTGGTAATTATGCAGGAGTAGTTGAAGTATGTAACTAATGAGGTTTAGTAAGTAGGTAAAAGATCAAAGCAGCTTAAGATTGTGCACTGTGATGATTATTCCAATCTGCACAGGCTACCTAAGTTTGAACATTTGCTCTGTATTACTCATTATATATACTTATACATACAGTAGTTAAAATCAACTGATCTCTTAACAGAAAACTAAGGCTTAGAATACTTGGTCTTTATTCATTTAGCTATTTATATAATTGAAAAACTATTGAGAAATTAGAAATTAGGTAGTAAATTAGAGATGAAATAAATCAGAAAAATTCAACTGAGATGTAACATATATAACAAATTACCTGTAATATAAATTTAAAAAGCAAGGTGCTATAAATGACAGACATACGGTGCTGTGAGGTTAGAGGTACAAGTGATATTGTTTGTAATATTGTAGCCAATACAAGAAGCAAGAATTAAATGAACTGGTCAAGTATATACATAAATTTATATTGCTTAGTGATATAAGATGAAATTAGTATAGCTATTAATTGATGGGGTCTGTGTTATCTGTTTTCAACGGCATGTTCAGCATTCTATAGCACAGTACTTGTTTAAGCATGTAGGGCTATAATGACCTCCATTTGGAATATTTATTGGAAGTGTAGATTTCTGTGCAAGCCATACTTATAAACCAGATTCTCTAAAAGTGGGACCCTGAAATATGCATTTTTTATCAAACATGCCAGTCAATTCTTATACACACTAAAAATTGCAAAGTATTTCTTTAAGTGCTACATTTGAGAACTCTATCAATTGCAGAACCATGTAAAGCAGATATATTTTGCAAAAGATATAATGCATGCATTCTTGGTTACATCTTTAAGACTATTGAACAAATTAGCTTCAGTGAATGATATTTTACTTTTTAACTACTCAATAACCATTTCTATTTCATAAAAGTGTTGCTGGGCAGCTGTGTCTGGGGAAAGCTCTCCTTGTGCACCAGGTGAAACCTCAACCTAGATTGGGGAGGGTTCTTGACTCTGAATGAGAAAGAATTCTTGAGCAGGTCAGAAGAGTGGAGGTAAGGAAGGAATTCATTGAAGTGAAGAGTAGCAGGGAATGGCAGCTGCCTTGCAGGTGGCTGAGAACAGGAAAGTGCAGAGGGAAAGAGAAAAAGTTTGCTGAACATTTTCCTGGTATAGGGCAGCTTCCCTTGCCATTTCTTAAAGCCAGGGTCACTTGGTGTCCCATGTCCACCTGGATCTGCATTTGTGAGGGCTAGCTTCTACCACCCTGGGATTTGCGGAGCTGCGGAGCATGGGACGGAGTGAGATTATGTTCTGAGAACTTCCCAAAGAAAGGAGATTTTCAGGCAGGCTCCTGCAACTGCTGTTCTGTCTGGGTTACCCAGGTGATGGGAACTTGCAGGCCTAAATCTCAGCTCTCATTTCAGCATCTCCTCCCTACTTACCAGGAGTAAAGCAGAAACTAAGTGAAGACATCGAAATAGAATGAAATACCAAAGAAACAAAGACACTTACCACTGGAAAAGCATAGAGAGACAAAATGCAATTAAGTTGAGCAGTAAGAAAGCTTTATTTAAAGTTATGCACTTAAAGAGAGAAAAAGTGCAGGTGTCCTCAGAGAAAAGGCACACTAAAAGGCTGGGGGTTCTCTCTTCTAAGGATTTTTCAAAGGGCCAAGGGCTGTAGACTTATGAAATGGTCTTAAAATGCTTATGTCCAGTGACAGACATTAAATCTCTTCTCTTCTATTATCAGTCCTCCAGGTAATTCTGCAAAATTAACTTAACACAAGAAATTTACTTATCTGGTTACTCCCCAGGATAGCAGCTTCCCTCTGGGAACATACTGACTGCCACCCTGCCCCCAAAGTGGGTTGAGTTACTGTCTGTTTGCTAAAGAATATGTGAGGAATCTTACTTACTAACTTTCTGGTTTTTTTTAATGGAATCTTAGCCTTAAGATGGAATCTTTCCTGTTCATACTATACTGTTTATATCTCAGCTTTTTTCATCACAGGCAGGAAAATTTAGCCATGATGCTTGTCCCAGGTCCCTGCCCTACATCAAAAGCACCCCAATATCCTTTAAAAGAATGGTTTGTTCTCCTTTGAATTCAGTCTACTGTGTATACAAAGTGTTAACTGAAGTTAGAACAATCACATGCTTCCTTCTTAATCTGAATCTGGAGCTAAAAAGAACAGCAAAGAAACCGAGAAGGCTTCACACACTGTGCCCTTCTGACAGTGGCGTTTGACAGGATGGCGTCCGTCCCGAAGTAATTGCTGCAGTTGCTGCTTCAGCCTCTAGAGCTAAACTGGGTGCTCATCATTTCTATGTGTTCTCTAACCACGTATCAGGTTTGTGAGGACTCAAAACATTTTATGTAGACAATATTGATGGTAGCCAAAAACAAGCAAATGACAGGAAAATAAACTAATAAAAGATGTTCCTAAAATAAGTGAGAGGGTAATGTGGGGTATTTTTGAGGAAGGGGCTGAAGGTAGTGAAGCTCTATTTAAATTCAGGGGAAAAAAAATCCTGGCCACTGTCGTACCCTCTGACAAAACAACTAAGTTATTGCTGGTGGTCTGTGAGCAACAAGGGTGAGACTCTGCCGGATCACAGAGTACCATTTTATTAATGGTATTCAGGAGTCAGGAAATATGGGGTGTTATGATCTTTCTTATGACACTTATAGTAAAGGAGTAATAAATGTTAATCTCGGAATTCTTTCTTCAAGGAGTGATCTGAAACCTAGGTATATCATAATGCCTATGTTGAAAGAATCTCTTATATCTTTACTCACAGGGCTGCGGTAGCCAAAAAATAAGCTTGGAGTTGGCCGAATTATTATCAATTTAATTTGTGTCCTTACTAACCTTTAATGTTAAAACTTGGGGCATTGATGGAAGAGGAAGACCCGTGTCATTAGGCTGAAGTTACATGAGAGGGCTTGAAAGACTCAGAACGTCCCTAAACTTGAAGTTTCCCAGTGACCCTCCCTTATCTAATGAAGTAGCTCTTCCAACTTACCTGATAATGCAGTTTCTCTCTTGTTTGAGTGTAACTGATTCGCTTGCTAACAAACTGGAAAACTTATCTTGCAATAGAAAGTCAGTAATATCCCATGACCTCCTGCCACTGGCACTAGGCCAATGTGGAAACTCTCCTTTCACGCAGAATCAGTATCATGTTAAAGTATCTTATCAAGTCTCTAATGAGACTGATGCTTGTAAATTGTGTTTTACAAATAGTCAAGATGCAATTAGTTCTCTTTTTTTCTGAAATCATCTTCTCAGCATTCTTAAATTTATTATTAATGTGTATGTGGCTAGGCTCAAGGCATCATGCCATATCTGCCCAAAGCTCTTGCTTTTGGTAGTTTTGTAATATGTCAACTTGGCTAGGCTGGACTACAGCGCAGGACGACCCTTCCTTAGCAATGTCTGGAAACAGTGGACAATAAGAAGCATTTTGTGCATGCTTTAGCATATGGTACAGAGGAACCAGATGCAATTGTAGCTACTACATAATGTCTCCTATATGCTGGATCACTTTGTTTATGTAAAGAAGACAGTACAGTTCCAATATGAATTGATATAAAGATTCTTCTTTTTAGATATCTCAAAATAATCTTTAACCATTTGCATGAGTCATTGTGCACTAAATAAAAGTAGGTCATTAAAAACTTGCAGAGGACATGAAGATAATGGCTTGGAGCAAAATAATTTCATGATACCAAGAATACCATTTTTGCTCCCTAGTAAGAGTAGGGATTAGTAAGAGTATTTGATTAAGGCCCTCACATAATGGATTTTTGTATTTTTTTTTAGTGTAGCTTTAATGCAGTTATTGATCTTGCATATGACTGATTTTTTTCTCCATTTTGTTAAAGAGAAAATAATTGGTGTAGTTTTCCTTTACTCATCCATGGACATATATAAACCTTTCTATCTTATCTCATGAGTGTCAGAATACAATACACATTGACTTTTAACCTATTAATGGCATTCGTGGAGAGTAGAAGATACCAGGTACTCTAAATGAATTGCTAAGGTACATGTGTGGCAGATTATGAGTCTTTGTTATTTACAGACATAAGCAAAGATACAAAAGTCCCACATAATAGAGGAGGCTGCTATATTGTGTAGTTTAGGGGATTTTTGTGGCTTAAGTAAGGTGGGGTTATTCCTCTAAAGCAAAGAACACTTTGCTGAATTTAATACTCCATAATACTAAGTAAAAGAAAAAATATGGTGGGCCTTTTAAAATTATGAATGCAAAAGTAGTCATAGTTGGATATCCAACTAACTCATTTCCCAAACTATCAGCTTTACATAGGATTCATATCAAGAAAAGGTATTCTGGGTAGGCCACAGAGAAGAATTCTATTGCTAAGTAGAATTTTCCAATGACCCTTGAAATGTCTGTGGGATTCTTTGTAGACATAGCAAGACACAAATGAATAATCACAGCAGAAGCCTCTGAGGGTTTAGAGCAAAGATATTTCCCTTCATTACTGAAACAGGCTCCTCTTAAGGAAGAACCTTTGCTGTTAGTCTCTGAAAGGGACTGAAAATCAGCCATGGTTTCAGGAAATTAGAAGATGTTACCTGTCTGGAACGGATTTAACCTTACCTGATATAACTGGCTATATAAATTAAGAGGGCCCGATACCATTCCATTATTAAGTAGAAGAGATTTACCAAGGATAAGACCTAAAGTCCAAGTGAATTTCAAGAACAGCTTGTTCAACTTCCAACATATCTTCTCAATCTTGTAATTCTGTTATCTCTTCTTTAATCCATATCTAAGACCTCACATGAGGTTTTTATGACCACTAACAGCCAAGAAATAATCCCAGGCATTTCATGGTATCAGATCCTGGCTTAATGAGGCCCTAGAAGGACTATGGAGAAGGAAACTTCACATGAGCAGAGCTTTAATGATTTTATTACCTTTCCAATTGTGTCTGCAAGGAGAAATAACTAGAAGAATAGATGTGTGCCAGTTTTTAGCAGAGAGCAAAGGATTTCCTGGAAGCCTGCCAGTGTACTCGTGCCAATAGCCTCATGAAGTGAATATGGTGGCCATGTTGCTGGCTAGGCAGGAGTTCATAAACATGGTTCTACTCACTCAGGAAGCTAACCTGGTTACAAACCTAAGTACCCAGCTTTCCAGCAGCAGCCACTGACTCTTCGTCACCAGCAGCACAACACCACAAGTGAATAAAGTTAGAAAACAACTGTTCCTTTGCTACTAACTGTTGAAACAAAAAGACAATAATGGATATTAATCTGAGTTTGTTTTGTTTTGTTTGCTTTTGCAGGATATAGCCCTTTGGTAAGGAACTCCATTTCTTGGAGGTCTGAGATGTACTGTGAGAGAGGGCATCACTCTACATTTTATGTAACATTATGTTCTTGGGACCCAAATCATTTTTGCTTGGGCAACAAAGTTGAATAGATATTTTTGTTGGTCGTTTGTGTTATAGGGAAACAGCTGTTGCAGCTGTTAATTATAGCCCTCTCTCTTCCTAGGAACTAGTTTTGTGCCCCTGAGGGGTGGGTAAAGAAAGATTAGAATTATAGCCATCAGGCTATAGTCACAATTACTATCCTATTTTGAAAACTGTGAATTATTTCTTGATTAATTGCATTGTTCTGACTATTCTATCCTTTAGGAAAACTTCCTGCTCTTGTACATTGCAATTTCTTATGCAAACAGAGTTATTAAATACTGTTAAATCTACTCAATCCACCCCAAACCTTTAACAAATTTGCCAAATGTGTAGGAATTCCAGGTAAAGCTACAGATGGTAAACTCATTCCATAAAGAAAGTAACCAGAAAATCAAATATTTTCCTATTGTGTTCTTGCAAAAATGCATTTTCAAGTCTCAAAATATACTTCACATTAATTTATTGAATAGATATTTATTAAGTACTTGTGTACAGTAAATATGCTCCAAACTTTGGGACTATGTTCAAACATAGACTAAATATATAATTCTCTGTATAACAAAAAGAAGTTTGAAATTTTCAAAGATGAAAGTGGAGAAATAAACTAAGAGTGAAGTCTAATGCACTCATGAAGGTTTGTTTTTCAATATCTATTCCAATTTTCTTCCAGTGTGACTCCCCTTTCCTGTGGAGATCAGAAAGCTAAAATGAAAATTCCCCATTCATTTTCAGCTGATGATCCAAGTGTGATTCAGGTTCCATATAAAATGCAGTCACATGAAACTTGAAATTTGAGATAAATGGGATATTGGGCATGTATTTTGTCAACGTGGATTACAGTAAATACGGCATTGTTTTTGAGCTAAAATCTATCATTGAGGCTTGGTGATTTACCAGAAATGGTTTTTTGATAGTAGAAAAGGTAGCCTGATGTGGGACCCTGAAGTGGCAGTTTCCTGATTTTGCATGTAAGTTTCCTGTTTGGAGAACAGTGATGCTGTTCTGGAACCTGTAACTGTAGCTAATTTAGCAGCTCAGACTAAGGCAGTCCCAGTATTTATATAGGTAATAATAAAGGATGCCTCCTGTCTGACAAGCAACTTCCCAATCATGGCAGAAGTAATTCATTTGGCAGCCTGATGCTGCTATACAGCCTTGAAATTCTGGAATCACGTACTATAGATTTTTATTCAGCCATCTCAATAATCCTATAAGCCATCTGACATGCTGTAATAAATATTTTTATTCAAATTTTCTACAGTGAAATCTGTTCTCTGCATCAGAATATTGACCAATAGAAAACCCCCAACGAAAATATATAGAACACATAGAATAGCTTTTAAAGTCTGTATTTAAAAGTAAATCAAGTAATTGAGTTAAATAATAATTAACCCTGATAATAGGTCTCCCATTGTGACTTTTCTCCTTTTCAGTCCCAGTTATTTTCTATTTCCTTTTCTCTATCCTCATCCATTGCCTTGCCATTTAGAGGAAAGGTAGGAATAGATTGTACATTCAGCTATATCTATGAAGAAAAATTATTTTGAAATACGTCATATTTCTAATTTGCATTTTAATTCCTCCTCGTATGATACATTGATCTTTAATTCAAATCAAACTCATTTTCAACCTCCACCTCAAGTATATTTTCTTACTTTTTCTTTTAATTAAAAAACAAGTCCTTACTGCAAAAGTTTCATCCTTTTTCTCTTCATCTCCTATTTCTTTCCTTTAGAAAAACTGCATTTTTAGTATGTGAGCATTCTTTGTTTTTTCAAAGTCTAATGTCAATCTCTAATTTTTTATAACTTTTATTTTTATAAGAAGAAATATATATAAAAGAAATTTTCTAAATATCTTATAAGACACTTTGTCTGCTTTTTGCTTTTCAATGCATAATGCAAGTCAAATTCCCAGATTATAGAACGCATATTTTTAAGAAAATGAAATCACAAAACCGAATTAACTTTATTATATTCATCTAGGTGTTTTATAGAAAATAAAACTTATATTTAAACCTTTGTTTCAATTTGAAAACTGGATAAAACCTTTCAAGTGCCAGAATTCAGGACCCCACTCAGGAGTTATTTACTTATCTTCCCTTTATATCAGTTTCCTTCTCTGTAAAGTGGGTCATTGATAGTATCTACTTCATATGGTTGCTGTGTGGACTAAATGAACAGACACATATACACACGCAGACTTTTATCACATAGCAAATGCTGCACAAGTATTAATCATTATGCTGCTGCTGCTTTTGGAGACCTTTTTTTGAATGAATTTAAAAGATATTAATGAGTAGAAGAAATATGTGGTTGAGAGGCAATAAATAGCCAACATAGGAAGTCAGTGTGCTTGTATGGCTCCTGGATTTCTATCCTTACTATATCCTTTTCTCTCTCCTTAAATTCGCAAAAGTATCATAAAACAGAGCATGAGGTTTGGGTGCATCACCAACACTGATTACTTGAGAAGGAGTCTGGCAGCCCCAGTGGAGGGTGAGTCCACACTTGAAGAGAATTGCTATAAACCGAAATAGGAGTTGAGCGAGAGAAACAAACAAAATAGAATTATGGGAACAGTCATATTTAGATTATCTGTAAGAAAGTAAAATTTAACTGCAAAGGAGTAAGGGAAAGTATTGGTGAAATGACACAGGAATTATTTTTCATCAAATAGTACTAAATGGAAATATGAACTGAAAAAGAGAATTATTCTAGACAATGTGGGTAAAATTGCAATAGTTAACAGAACCTCTCACATGGCCTTAGTGCATCTCCATATCAATAGGTGTTTCTAAGGGGTGGAGAGAAGTAGTGATCTCCATATCAATAGGTGATTACATGGGGAAGGAGGGCATATCTGGACTGGAGAGGTAGGGTGGGGTCCCCTTTTTGCGGCTGGTAGTGAGAGACATGGGCAAAAAGAAGTAGACAACTACTTATAAGCAGTAAATAGGTTTCTCCCACTGTATTTCTCCCTTTGACTGATTTCGGTTTCAAAGGTTAATTTGCCCTGGGCTGGGAACAGATTTTCCTTCCAGAGTTACAGACAAATAGAAAACATAAGCCAACCAGTAGAATACATACATGGAGAGCATAGTAGTGAGCTGAACAATTAGATTAAAGAACTCCCAAAAATACATTAGAAGGTTTTAAAAGTAAATAATTTTGAGAAAATTACCCTAACAGGTGTGAATACTGTAAATATCAATATCCCAGACAACAGGGGTCACAGAAGGAAAGAGAAACAAGTGGACTGGGAGAAATATTAGTGGTGACATAATTCACATAACCGAAGTGTGATAAAAGAACATATATTGAAAGAATTCATAGTATGCCAAATAGGGTAACAAAAAAAAAAACCTGTACCTAAAATTTAAAATAACTATAGACCAAAAATCATACTGAGGGGAACAAAACTTTAAAATAAAAATACTGGCTGCAATAATAATAATAATAATAATAATAATAGTAATAGTAATAATGGAACAAATTTTCCAAATTATTAAACTTTATTCTCCATTTAATTTTTAATTTAATGAAAAGTGAAATGAAGATATTATTAGTTAAATTCTTTTATGTTTATCAACAAATATTGTACTTGAAAGAGATTTAGGAGGAAGGTTGAAAACCTGGAAGAAGAATAATGTAGGTGATGCTGGGAGACATATGCAAACTGAGCATAATCAAAGAATCAAACAAATGTAAATAAAAATCCACAAAGCCCCATATAAAACTGTACACAACATCACTATGGTGCTGGAGAAAAAGAGAGGAAAAATAATGTTAAGACCATGTATAAGTTCTTGTCTTCATTTAGAAATTTACATATTTTGACAAATTTTACAAATCAGGAAGGGAAAAAAAATAGCTCAAATATAGGTCTTAATCTTAAAGTAACTAAAGAATTACCAAATATGTAACTTTTTATTCAGCAAGAGGAAAGTTGACATATACAACTACTGTACACAAATGCTTAAATTGAAAGCCACAAGAAAAATGGAGATAAAGTAAATGGAAATCATGAAATAACACCCTAGAAATAGGTCCTAAAATAACAATGTGTATTGTATATAACTGGCTCAAACATATTAATTAAGGGAAACATTTAATTTCACAAAAATAACCAGTTGTCAATTTGTTGCCTACAAGAGATACATTTAAAAGAACTATACAAAATATATGAAAATAAATGTTGGAAAAAAAAATATGGACATTAGAAATAATTTCTTAAATTGGATATGGAGAAAAAGGAGGATTGTGCTAGTTTAACTTCTGTTCCCCCTTTAGTACAGTGTGTCCCATAGGTGCCCTGGGTCCCCACCACTTGCTCAGAGGTGAGCTCTACTTCTACCAACTTTGCCTTATTGTCTGAAATCACTAGGTGTCCCTTACTCCCCAAGACTGGGGCCTGGATTTCTGTACTACAGCTTCTATCAGATCTGCCACAGTGGACATTTCAATAGCTCTGGCAGCCTGCTTTCACTGATTGGATTTATGAAGTATTGTATTGGGATTCTCCTTCCTGTTCCCAATTCTGATGAGGAATGACTACATGAGGCATGAGATCTGGTTACCCCCAAGGTGGCCTGTTGGGCTGGGCTACACATGATGGACATGCAGGAGTTAACATACCATGAAGCAAAAGAGAAATATGAAAGTCAGGAAAAATAAAGGAAATGGGAAAAATAGTCTTATTTTCTCCCCTGGTGGATGGTTACTAGATGCATCGGTTCATCTAGTCCATGTTTTCTTGTGATGCTCTGGTACCCGTGGTTAAAGTTATTATAATTTCCTTCCCCTACTTTCTTGTTTCACTTCGGTTCTTCCTGTCCAAGAATTGTAGTTCCAAATAAAGCATTAGTGCATGCATTTCCTCTTGGCCTTCTTTTCTAGGATTTCATGGCTAAGACACATGATACCAGAAGAGTCCAAAATCTCATCCTGGAGCTAGCCTTCCCACTTTCCAAAAAGAAATGAGGACCCTCATTTATGGATGTGATTAGGGTGGGAGTTGACCTTTGTTCTTGTAGTGACCACATAGCATTTACCTGTGGTCAGTTGGAATGAGGCTCATATGAAAGTTAGCACTTTTTTGGAGGGAAAGTAGCTATTGTACTTGAATAGTAGAGTGGCAGTGCTAATTATTATATAGAAAAGCCTCTTTTATGGCACTTTGGGCTTTGCAAAAAAGAAAAACAATTTCAAAAGTGTTAATTAGTAATTTAAGTCAAGCTGTGAAAGTGAGAGCATTTTATGAGGTTTCTGTGGAAATTCCTACAATGTCAGGCCTTACTAAACAGTAGCTTCATGATCTAATTATAAAGGACAAAGAGTAATCTCCCGTCATGAGAATTATATCAAAGTCAGTGTCCTGGTTAGGCCGGAGAGGGACTTTAGACCTAGGATGATAATTTCTGAGTGTCCAAATCTGGGAACTGTGAATATCCAAATCTTCTCAAAACTCCCTAGCTAACCTAACAGTAACAAACTTTCTCCTTTTCAAAAAAAAAAAGAAGCAGACTTCCTTGTCTGGAGACTGCATAGTGTGCATAGTGATCCAACCTGATGTGGACACCTCACATGATAAAGCTTGTTCCTTGCAAGATATTCCAAACCAATGCATTTCTTCATGCTAATGAACACAGCATCACTCAAACTGGGAAGATGGTTTCTGCTCCAGAAAAAAATAGAATCTCAATCCTTCTACTGTAAGTGGGAAAAAATAGCTTATTAAATATGCACTGGAAGGAACCTGGATAACATGTATGGAGATGTATCTTTAGGGAGTTGGAACAGAGTAGAAATAACACAAGGCTATAAAAGGGAAAATACATTTAAAAATGGACTTAATCCTTGCTAATATAATTTAGTGTTCTGGCAAGGAAAGACAGAGCCAGCCTAATACATTGCTGGGATATCTCCTTGAATCCTAAACATAATGTTTTCCTATAGTAAATGAGATGAGATGTCAGTCTATCTTCAGAGCTAAGATATTAAGGAAGATCTCTGAAGTCTCAGAGGGTAGGGAATGTTAGAATGGATTTAGTATGTAACAACTGATAAATTTCTATTTAGTATATTTCTTGGAAAGGCCCAGGGATCACTCTCTCCAATAAAGCAATAAGGAATGGACTGGAGAGGAAGACATAAAGATCTTTTGAGAATTTTGGTATTAACTGTGTTCTTCTGTCTAAAGTTAACAATAGAAGATGTTTCCATGAAAAGAACTTCCTAATTTCAAATGGATGATAGAATTCCAGAATGGCAGTGGTCAGATTATGACACTTTTTATCTTAATACATTTAGTTCTTAATGTACAGCAAGCCTAGGGGGGTTAGCAGTGTGCCTGGACCCTCAGGACAATTATTCATAAAGTTTATAATGTTCCTGGAAGCATGAAAAGTAGGCAGCTACCTAAAAGACTGCTTGATCAACAGAAGCAAAATAAAACTGAAAGTGAGGTCAGTATATCATCTGTCTCAATGGAAAATAATGATTCTTTATCCAATTTCTGCAAGTAATGTAGTTCACAAACCAGAATCCAATGATTGAAGAGGCAAACAATCTTGATGAAAAGTCATTGTAATAGTGCCATAAGTATTTGTTGAAAATATTCCTCTGATCTTTCCATAAAGGAACCTGTGGCAATTTTCCCAGATACCTGTATACTTGAAAAAAGGGAATATCCAGAATTTCAATAAAAGGAGATAATGCATTGGTATTAACACTGATACCAGGTGAACCACAGAAGTTAAAAATGGAAATTTCCAACTGTGCAAATGAAATAGCAGGGGAACATATGAGTAATCAAGCAATGAATAGACATCTATAATAAAAGTATTTGCCTTATATGGAGCCTTGGGATTCACAAATCACATGGGTGGCCAAAGTCAAGGTTCTGGGCTTATACAAAGTGAGGAGTTGGAGATGAACAGTGAATGAGAATTCCCCTTCATTCCCACACAAGGCCAAGACCTCTGGAGAACACAGCCTCAGTGAAAGGACAGTGAGAGGAAAAAACAGTCGGCATTTTTAGCAAAGGGAAACACATATATACACAAATGTGTTACTTTGCCTATAGCCTAGTTGGAGATTGTTTTTTTTAACATAAGAATTTTTAAATTCAGGCCTATACTTACAATTATGTGGTGTTTGAGATTACGTATTGGTAAAGTCCATCAAAGCCAAAACAGAAATGTTAATTTAAATGATTCCAGTAGGAACTATTGGGAGTGCTTAGCAGAGGCAAAAACCACTCTCCATGACGTGAAAACCTTTAACCCAGGCTCACAGGGAACACCAATCCAAACGATCATCAATTCAAATGTGTAATATTAAAAGTCAGAAAATATGCCAAGTAATAGAGAAGAGAAACAACAGAGTAGATTAAAGGCAGCCTTACCTAGGGGCATAGCTGCAAAAAAAAATTCCTAAAGATATAAATTAGAAAACTCTGTTAATGTAACATATTACATTAACAGACTAAAGGATAAGAAGTAATTCTTTCAATAATAAAAAAGAAAGCCCTCATAATGTCCTCCGCCCTCATAACAATTTCTCTATGTGCTCTACCTACTGAAGAGCAGTTACCAATATCGCACAGCAACTACAATTCTCTAAGGCTGAAATATTAGGACCAGTTCTTTGAATCAGGAACTAGACTTTACAAAATTGGTTGAGAGTTATTCAGTCAATAGAAAAAGAATTTCTATTGACAATAAAATGTTAAAACAATATTATTTATTCACCTATGTAAACATATTTGCTACTTAGTATATCTTTCGGTGACAAAAAGCCCATCATTCATAATTTCTTCCCAATACCAAATATTGCAAACACATTGGGATTTTATGTAATTGATAAAACTAACTTTATTTCTTATTTTTTATTTCACCTTCAACCTAAAAATTGTCAGTAATGATCCTGTCATATACATCTGTTATTTACATAATCAATTCCAGCACCATTCCTTAGACATGGTTGCTCTATTTAGTGCATACCTGTTTTTCCAATGGTTGTTCAAAATAATGTATGAACAGAAGAATAATACTAAATATTTATGTCTAAGTACAGGGATAACAGTTCATTATTACAGTCTCCTGTAGTTTTGGTTTAGTTTTTTTAGGGAATGTATATTACATTATTTTAATCATTGTTTCAACTGGGAATTCTGTAAATTAGTTCTTTGAGCCTTAACTAGTGTATTCCCATTTTATTTTAAGCACTGAAATATAATATCCTTAATAAAACAACAGATACATGTTTTAGACAGAAACTATTCTCTCCTTACTGGTAAAATAATATACTTTTCTTTGACATTACAAATAAAATTTGAAACTGTAATAAATAGATTCTAGGTTCAATGAAACTATGTTTAAAGGAGAATAAAAATAAAAATCTGTACATCTCTGATACAATCATGCATTTGAGTCAGATATTCATTTCTGGGTTGGCTGGCTCATGTTTGGAAGGATTTTTCTTGAGTTAGTACTTGAAATGAAGCTAGCCCATAAGATTAATACACTTAATGTATGTTAGGGCCTGCATACTATAACTCTTCAGTGAAGTCAGAGAAAAATATTATTTACAAAATTACTAGCTTAATAAAACAGAAATGTTTTCATTGAATGGACTGCATTTTGAATTTTATTCTGAATATTGTTTTCTTGAGAAAAAACAGCTGCAGAATAAATATTTAGATGGAGGTTAAAAATTGTCATAAAAAAGCTTAGGTCATTCAAGAATTTTAGAGATTGATGATTCTTATTTGATGTTATGCCCACTTTTATCTAATAATTTTAATTCAATTGAAATGTATTTCATCGTTTAGTTTTTGGACTCTGATTTATGTATTTTCTGAGTTACTTATAAACTTATAACTAAAACAATATGTTTTCCTTAAGTAATTAAGGAAATAGCAAAAGTTTGGGTGATGAAGTAAAAAGAATAAGATATTTGAACACATATGATAAAGAAATAACCTGAAGTTAAATTAGCTAACTCGGGGATGAAAAAAAAAGAGGAAAAATTTTCTCACATTATTTATAAAGCTCCTTTAATTCTACTTTATGTATGAGTGATGATAATTTAAAAAATAGGATTTTAAAACAAGAAGAAGTTATCAGCCTCCCTCACCTGCTTCAGGTCCATTCTTCAGAGAGAATCATTTTTAAAGTTTTCAGTGTTTAGTTATGTGATGATTAATTTCATAACTTAGAATAATATACATTTTTCTTCTATTTTAATAGAATTTAATAAAATTTAATTTATTTTATTAATTTTAATCTTAATGTCTAATTCTTTAGACCTAATACCTTCTCATTAAAAAAATATGAAGAACATACTTAATGATCTACTTCCCACATTTATGTCAATTACTGGTTTGTGTTAATTTTATTTTGATTATTACATTGTCAGGTTTTACAACATTGACCCCCTTTCCATACATATAATTAAGCCTTTTGTGCTTTTGCTTCAGTTTAGAACTGGAAGCTCAACTCACCACAGCAATATTTACATAATTATAATAATGCAGTCAAAATTGCATTAAGTATTGTGAACAATCCAAAAGAGGACAGATGGTAAGGCTATGGGGCATACCTCAAATATCTGCTGCTTAGTGGAGAATTTTCCATTAGTGCAGTACGACTGATTTCTTTTTTTACACCATCTTCAGTTCTCATCATAGCACTTTTTATTTTGCTAAAGTAACTTTCTGAGTAATTTTTTTTTTCATATATGTTGTTAGGATTGTTCATATAATTCTTGGCCTGTTGAACATGTTCTAATTTATTCTGTGTGATTATTTGATAACTTTCCTGTTTATGGAGTTATGAGTTCCAAACTGTTATTATTTTTTTGTAATAGCCTCCCATGGTATGTTTTAAATATACCTCCACGTCTAAAGAGAAATCTCCAGGAGTGATGGGAGAGCCTGGAGGGGGCCGGCAGCTTTGCTCCCTCTCCCCCAGGTGAGAGTTCAGGAGAGGCAGGACTGTTCAGGGCCTTTCCTAAGAGCCCCCTGCAGCAATGAGTGCAAAGTGTTAACACCTTATCACTGTGACATCCAGAGTGGCCACGTTTACAGTTGGGCAATAATCAGGGGGGTCCTGGTGGAAGGGCAGACCAGGGAACACGGGGGTCAGAGTGAGCAGGGGAAACCACCAGCCTGCTGAGGCCGGGCATTAGGAGGCGTGAGCACCACAGGCCGCAGGCTGTCTTCCTGGTGCTAATGGTGCCATGGAAGGTCTCTGGGCAGGAGGCCACCCCACCTGCCTGAACTTCAGTGTCCAGTCCTCCCCCCAACACCTTTGCTCTCTCCCAACAGGAGGAGAGAGGGACTTGGCTGGCTGGCAGCCCACCTGCATATTATCGAATGAAAGCACTGGCAGGGGTGTCCATTCTGTGGAATTATCACTCACGACATCGCTTGCCTTATTGTGGAAATGTGCTCTGCAAGTCACTCCGCTAAGCATCCTTGTGGGCGCTTTCCACACAGCGCGTTGGGGAGGACACCCTGTCCCTCTTGTGGTGACGTCTGATGGAGATCTGAGCCCAGAGCCTCGGGGGGGAGGCAGCACAGAGGTACCCAGTGCCCCTTGACTGGTGCCCACCTACAGCAGACACTTGCCAAGTAGGCTGGGGTGGGGGATATGGTCGCTGAGTGTATTCTTGCCCACCCAGAATGCGCTGGACAAATGCCGGTTCTCTGCCAGACCCACAGCATGCTCGGCAACCCCCTTCCAGGTCCTCACCTGACTCCCACCAGGATACCTGGAGGTGGAGGCTGGAGGTTTGGGGGGCCCAGAGTGACTTGGGGCCATGGGTGTTCTGTGGAGCCACCACAGAACAAAGGGAATTTTGCTGAGGAACCAAACTATTTCCTGGCAATGCAGAGGCAGCTACCTCAACCCCAGCCACATTCCTCCTGCAGTCCCCAGAGGGGTCAGAGCCATAACCCCTTTCTGGGAGAGACCAAAGGGAGCCTGCAAGAGAACTGAGCACCTAAGCTTGTGGGTGGCATAAGGAGCTAGCAGTGTGACCCTTAGGGTGTGGGGTGAGATGTAGCCTTCCAGGCTCACTGTCGCAGCTATCTTGTCTCCTCTGCCATGGTGGCAGCCTTGCCCATGTCACTAGTCCAAGACTGACTGGCCTGCTGAAATACAAGCAGTGGCTCCACCTTTTCAAATGAAGGAAGAGACAGCCCTGCCTAGCTGTGATTCGATTTGGAGAACTTCTCTTTTCTGAGGGTTAACAGAGGGATTATGAGGGTTAAATCCGCAATCAACTAGCCTGTGTTGTACTCTCCGATAGAATCCCAGAAGTTGGACAGCAGTCCTTCATTTGTCCTTTGTCCATGTTGTTACAAATTGCAGTCTTTCTGCTTATGTAATCCCATAATCTCTTTATCAGTCCCTAAGTGTTCTCTCCAGAACACGTTTCTAACATACATAGTCTGAGAATTTTCCAAATCTTCAAGCTCTGGTTCCTGTTTGCTTAACAACTCCTCTGATTCGTCTCTCTCCTCTCACATTACTGAGAGCAGGTGGGGGAACCAGGACACACCCCAGTGCTTGGTTTAGAGATCTCCTCCGCAGCCAAGCTCTTTGCTACATTGGATCAAGGATTAGCTTCTCTCCACTTCTCAATAACATCCTCATTTCTGCTTCAGACTTCATCAGAATGATCTTTGATGTCCATATTTTTACCAACAGTCTATTCAGGACGATTTATATATTCTCTAAGAAGATGGAAGTTTTCTCCACCACTTTCCTCTTTTCTTTCTGATACTCTCTAGAATCACCTTTAATATCCATATTTCTATCAAAGTCCCTTCTAAGTAATCCAGGCATTTCTTGGCATGCACCTCAAAACTCTTCCAGCCTCTACCCATCACCCAGTTCCACAACTGCTTCCATATTTTTAGATATTTGTTACAGCCGAAATCTACTACTACGTATCAAAATCTATTTCAGTCTGCATAGGCTGCCATAACAAATACCACAAACTGGGTATCTTAAATAGCAGACATTCATTTCTCACAGTTCTGGAGACTAGAAGTCTGAGATCAAGGTGTCCACAGGGTTGGTTTCTCCTGAGGCCTCTCTCTTTGGTTTGCAAATGACCTTCATCTCACTGTATCCTTACACAGCCTTCCCTCTGTCCAAGATTGTTATTTTATTTTAACTTGAATGTGCTGGATTACTCCTCCTATTTTTCTGCTGTTGTTGATTAAAATGATGATGTTAGTCTAATTCTCTTTACTTTTTGGTTTACTTGATTTTTGTCCCTGGTATCTGAGAAGATTCTTCATTTTGAGTACTCTGATATTTTACTGTAATCAATAAGTCTTTAAATCATTCTTACTATTCATCAGTCAGTATGTCCCAATAATGCAAATATCTCTGCTCTTGCCAGCTCATGGAAAATCTTATTAAAGTGCTTCATCAAATCAATGTGGTGTTGACTGTAAGTCACATGGTATTTTGTGTACTATTAAGAGAAAACATTGACAAAAAAGTTAATTCATTCCAGTGATTGTAAGATGCATCCTAACTTCAAAGATATTAAAATGTGGAAACAAATGTGAGTTCTATAATCAATAAAAATGGTATTACTTCTCTACTTTTGTCTGTGTTCTTTCTCTGTACCTTCAGTTACATGGACAGCCAACTTTTAATCTATCCCTGCATTTCTGCCCCACCCTCTTTTGTCATGCTTATTTCTGTGAAAATAACTTTGCTTTATAATACTAATAACATATTATGTTGAACTTTTTTAGGTTGACACTTAAGTGCTTTACATTTTGTGCTCATATGATCCCATTGTACCCCACATGCAAAGTTCCAGGTGTATTTAAAGCTCAATTATAAAGAGTAAAACTTACAAACGTTAGAAAAAGCATAAGGACTTTATTCATCTTAGGTAAACTTCTTTTAAAAATACAGAGAAGCAAAAATAACAAAAAGTGTTAGGAGACATACAGATATCCAACAAATATATAAAGATGTTCAGCATCACAACTCATCAGGGAAATGCAAACCAAAACTTCAATGAGATATCACCTCACACATGTTAGGATGATTATTACAAAAACAAAAGCTAATAGGTGTAGGTAAGGATATGGAGAATTTGGCAACTTTGTATACTGTTGATAGGAATATAAAATAGCATAGCTGCTGTGGAAAACAGTATGAAGTTTCCTCAGAAAACTCAAACTAGAACTACCATATGATCCAATAATCCCACTTCTGGATATATATATACAAAGGAATTGAAATTAAGATCTTAGAGATTTCTGCACTACCAAGTTCACTGAAGCATTATTCACAATAAGCTAGAAAACCAAAATGTCCATCAATGGATGGATGGATAAAGAAAATGTGGTACATGCATACTATGGAATATTATTCAGCTTTAAAAATTAAAAAAAGAAAACAAATATTGCCCTATATGATAATAAGGATGAACCTGGAGGATACTTTGCTAAATGAAATAAACCAGATACAGAAGCACAAATACATACGATTCCACTTTCAGAAGGTATCTAAAGTAATCAAACTCAGAGACAGAGTGTAACAGTGTTTGCCTTGGGCTGAGAAAAGGGAGAAATTAGGAGTTGCTGTTAAATAGGTGTAAAATTTCAGTTGTGCCAGATGAGCAAGTTCTAGAGATCTGTGGTACACACTGTGCCTATAGTTAATAATATTGTATTGTTAACAAATTATGCACGTAAAATTTGCTAAGAGGGTAGACTGTATGTTAAGTGTTCTTACTACAAAAATAAAAAATGATAGTTAATCAGTAGAAAAAAAAGGAGTAGGCATCTTGTTTCATTTTTGATAAGCAGGGTAAAGTTCTTTAATGAAAAAGCCATTTGGGGATATGGATGAGCTGGCAGTCTCTCAGGCAGTACTGTCACTAAGCAAAATGTCTACAGTTACTGAAAAGATTATTTTGTTTACACTCTCAACATTACACATTTCTTATATGACAAAATAAAATAAAACAGAGGGTTCTCAGAGGTCATTCTGTAGTTTGTAAATTTTCTTTATGGTCTTGCCCTCTTATCCACCTGATGCATTCATCCTTTTATTATTGATTTGTAGGACTATTTTCATAGTAAAGGTACTTGTAAAAAAAAAACCCAAAATGACAAATAATCTTCCTAAAACATACAAACATGCATAACCTAAGGCATGAAAACCTAAATTAAAATGCAAGGACAAGTCTTCCTTGGGTCCTTGTGTTGGGAGATATGTGCACCTCCACGGTCTGAGACACTATCTCCTTCTCCAGATTTGGGAAGTTTCAGTATGGGAGAATATATTTGAAAAGGACACATCGACAAGGGGTTAACATCCAAAATATATAAAGAACTCACATGCCTCAACACTCAAAATGCAAATAACCCTATTAAGAAATGGGCAGAGGATATGAACAGACACTTCTCCAAAGAAGAAATTCAGATGGCCAACAGGCACATGAAAGGATTCTCCACATCACTAATCATCACAGAAATGCAAATTAAAACCACAATGAGATATCATCTCACACCAGTTAGGATGGTCAACATTGAAAAGACTAGGAACAACAAATACTGACAAGGATGTGGAGAAAGGGGTACCCTCCTAAACTGCTGGTGGGAATGTAAACTAGTTCAACCATTGTGGAAAGCATATGGAGGTTCCTCAAAAACTAAAAATAGGAACACCATTTGACCCGGGAATTCCACTCCTAGGAATTTACCCAAAGAAAACAACTTCTCAGATTCAAAAAGACATATGCACCCCTATGTTTATCACAGCACTATTTACAATAGCCAAGAAATGGAAGCAACCTAAATGTCCATCAGTAGATGAATGGATAAAGAAGAGGTGGTACATATACACAATGGAATACTATTCAGCCATAAGAAAGAAACAAATCCTACCATTTGCAACAACATGAATGGAGCTGGAGAGTATTATGCTCAATTAAATAAGTCAAGCAGAGCAAGACAAATGCCAAATGATTTCCCTCATTTGTGGAGTATAACAATGAAACAAAACTGTAGGAACAAAACAGCAGCAGACTCACAGACTTCAAGAAGGGACTAGTGGTTACCAAATGGGAGGAGTGGGGGAGGATGGATGGGGAGGGAGGGAGAAGGGGATTGTGGGCTATCATGATTAGTGCACATGGTGTGTGTGGGGTCATGGGGAAGACAGGGTAGTTCAGAGAAGACAAATGGGAACTCTGTGGCATCTTACTACACTGATGGACAGTGACTGCAATGGGGTATGGGGGTGACTTGATAATAATGGTGAATGTAATAACCACATTTTCTTGTGAAACCTTCATAAGAGTGTATATCAATAATACCTTAATAAAAAAAATGCAAGGACCAGACTTAATCAAAGTCTGTTGCAAGGCTGTACTTGCTGTAAATAATCCTGTCAAACATTACAGTTATCATTAGCCTTCAGTACAAATGACACCAGTTATAGAAATTTCAATCTTTAACAATCAGCAAATTAAAGATTAAATAATTTCATAACTAACTCACTCTGGAAACAAATATATTTTCCTTTCATATTTTTTTTTAGCTCAAGAGAAATTAAGTTTTAGCTGATATTATCCTGCAAAACTAGCCTGAAAATTGTCTCTAAGTCTATTTTCACTTTTAGATGTAAACAAACTATGCAATAGGTGCATGTTCATTTAGGTAAGAATGAATATTATTTCTTACAGCTTTGCCTAAAATCTAAAATCTTGTCAAGCTGTTTCTGCAAGCGATAAGTATACCTGTGTGACAATTCCCTAATTTCTTGTTATCATATTCTGATTGTATTTATACTTTAAAGGGGGTTAAATTTATTGACTATTTACCTTGTCTGGTTGAAAAGATGATGTTTAATATCGGGGAGCATTTTCTATAACATTGAATGGTCCATGTATAAAACTTGACAAGTTTCATCTACATCATGATCTGGACCTCAGATGTTAGGATCCCTGATTATCTTTCCAACTGTTTCTACGGTCATTGCTTCATTCAAGTTTCTACTTCTTGATTCAATTTTAATCATTTGGAAGTTTCTCATTTAATTTATAGTGCTTTTATAATCACATTGGCATAAATTGAATAGAATTGTATGTTATAAACCTTATAACTTCAGGCTGGCCATATCATCATTCATTGATTTTGCTGTTTATAATATGTTCTTCTTGATTATAAAATTTAATTTTTTACCCATTTCAAAAATACATTTTAATATTGAATGCCTTATGCTTTTTAACATGTTCCTTAGGACTTTGGGATAAACATTTAACACCCTTTCGAACGTGACAATATATTTCACTTAATGAACAAATAGAAAAAGAGCTAATCAGAATCAATGCAGTCTCAGTGTGCATGATTTCTAGCATTGTCTCATCCACAGAGGGGCTCTTTTTAGTCATTTGGTGCTTTTGTGTCTTTACTCATCTTCTCACTTGATATTTCCCTCCAGATCTCTGATGTATCTTTTGGGGGCACTAGGTGGGAAGGTCGTATAACTACTTTGGTGTGTATTCTGTCTTTTTTAAAATTTTAATGGAAAATAAGACTGGGAGATGGCATTTACTGTGTTGCGTACTTTACTGTCGAGTCCCTTGGGTGGGGCTGCTCCATTTACTCTCCATACAGAGCAGGGCAGGTGAGACGTGGGTCTGTGTCTTCTGTCCCAACTCATGCAGTCATTTCTGCACGGTGCCCATGCATAACACTGCTGTCAGGACTGAAACAGGCAGGGATGGAGAGCATGCAAGGTTTGATTCTCCAGGAATCTCACTGCATATGCTTTACTACTCCTGATCTTGAGGACTTTTCCCTTTCTTGTATTCACACCTTCTTATAAAAGGACTATTGATGCCCCTGGCACACACTGCTAGTTACCAATCCAATATCCATTCTAGCCATCTTCATTAATAATGGAAACTATAAAAACTTCAATTTAGTTTGGAGAGGCGATTTGTAAAGCTGAGCAAAGAAAATGAAAACTATATTTTAAAGAATATGTTTGAAAAGAGATTGCCATAGGATAAAGTTTTGGCCAAAGCTGTACAAAAATGAGAAAACCTGTTTTAAATAGGGTCAGCAGGTACAGGCTTCTCTCCTTTTTCATTTACTTTTCTTTTTAAAACTGCCTGTTCTCTTGATTGATTCCTGCGGGTAGAGGTACATTCCTGAGCCAGTGAGGAAAAGACTCAACACTAATAACAGTGGAACAGAAAAATTTAAGAAGCTTGCCAGTTTAATTACACAATGGGAGTCTGAAATTCTTAAATTGGGAAAAAAATCTTCATTTATTTAAGCCATTACTGGCTCAAATTTTCTATGAGTCATAACCAAACAGAATTATAAATTTACATATATATATATATATATATATAAACAAATATAATTACAAAAATTTTATAATTAAAAAATGGTTTTATTAAGGTTTGATACATATTAAGTGCACATGGTTAAAATGTACAACATATTTAGTACTTATTAAGCCATCACTATGAGATAATGAATGTATTCATCACCTCCAAAAGTTTGCTTACATTTGTATTTCTATTTACCCCTCCATGATCCCCATTTGAAGATGGCCACTGATCTTTAAGTCATTATATTTTAGTGTTGAATTTTATATAAATGCTTTGCAATGACATTACACAATGTTTTTTCTCATATGTAGTACATTAGAGGTTGAATTAATCCACATTCTAGCGAATACTTGGTACGGTGAGTCTTTTAACTTTAGACATTCTAATATGGAATGTAATATTATATAATTATGGTTTTAATTTGTATTTAACTAATAAATAATTGTACTGAGCATCTTTTTGTGACCTTATTTGCCTCCCTTCTGATTTTGCTGATGTCAGTAGAAATATTTTGTGCAAACTAAAACAATTACGTGATAACACCTATCAGAATGCTAAAATCAAAACAAGTGGTAATACTAACTGACAGAGAGAATGTGAACAATAGGAACTTTCATTCATTGCTCGTGGGAATGAAAAATGATATGACCACTCTGGAAAACAGTGGTGATTTATTCCAAATTTAGCTTTACCATGTGATGGAGTGATGACACATCTAGGTAATTACTCAGCTCCTTTGAAATCTTATTTTTTCTTTAAAAATCTGCACACAGATGTTTATAGTAGCTCTATACATAATGAACAAAAACTAGAAGCAAACAAGATGTTATTCAGTAAGTGAATAGATAAACAAAATGACACAATGGAATACTGTTCAGTCATCAAAATGAATATTCTAGCAAGCAAAGCCCTGGATGAATTTTAAATGTATATTTTAAGTTAAAAGCAGCCAGTCCACATTCTGTATGATTCCATTTATATGACAGTTGGGAAAGGCAAAATTATAGAGCTGATCAATAGATTTACAGCTGCCAGGAATTAGAAGTGATCATTGAATTGGTGAAGCACAAATTTTTTAAAACAATCTTTTAATTTTATAGCACTTTTGAACTTGCAGAAAAAATGTGAAGATAGAGCTGTAAGTCGCTAAATATTCCATACCAGTTTCAGAATTAATCTTAAATTTTAAGATTAATTTCTTACATTACTATGGTACATTTGTTTCAGTTAATTAAACAGTGTTGATGCACAGACTAACATGCATTATTAGTAGCTCAAATACATACATTATTCACATATTCTTACTTTTTACTTAATATCCTTTTTCTGTTCAGAAATTTATCTAAAATACATTATGTTCAGTAGTCGTGTCTCCTTAGGCTCCTCTTGACTGATAGTTTCTCAGACTTTCCGTACTTTTGATAACCTTAGCAATTTTGAGACTACTGGTTAGGTATTTTGCAGAATGCTCCTGAGTGGAATTTACTTCATGTTTTTCTCATGATTGCACTGGGATTATGGAAAAGGAAGACACAGAGTTAAAATGCCATTTTCACCACTTTGTATCACATTTTCATCACTTAGTTGATGTTGACCTTGATCACCTAGCTGATATAGTGTTTGTCAGGTTTCTTCACTGCATAGACACTCTCTTCTCTGCCCTCTTTCAACTGTACATTTTCAAGAAACTATGTATGCATTTAAGGAGTGGAGTGTTATGCTCTTCCTCCTTGAGGATGGAGTATCTACATAAAATATTTAGGATTCTGCGTGGGAGATTTGTTTCTTCTCCACTTATTTATGTATTTAATTATTACTCAAACTAAACCAATCAGGATGAATGTATATATTTATTTTACACTTTGGGCCCTAATCCAATACATTATTATTCTTATTCTGCTGAGATGGTTCGTTACTTGAACATTGGGATCTCTTTCAGTTTACTCCTAGGTCCCTTTGATATACTCCTATTATTTTGGAATTTTCTTAGCATTTCCTCACTTAACGGCACTCAGAGTTGCTCTAGGCTCATGCTATATATTTCCTGCCCAGCCTTATAATCAACTGTTTCTTTAAGGAAGTTTGGTTTTGTCACTGGAGAATGATGCTATCATAAACCAAGATCTGGGTGTTAGATTTGCTTCTTGTTCCTGCGGTGCTGTGGCTTCCAGGCCCTGTCAGCTGACTGAATAAGGAAACGTGTGTACACTGACCTGTGCATATTTACATGGTGACTATTTCTATATGAACTGTTTGTATCTTTATTAGGCTAAACTTGAATTCACAGCAAATCTCCAACTCTAATCCATTAGCATATAGATGACTCTAGTTTAATCCTCTTGCTTTTCTTTGAACTCCCACTTCAACAAAAGAAATTTGTCTCCCATCATCTTTTTTCAACCCATGATAGTGTCAGAAAAAGGATTTTTTGAAGGAGAAGTACATTTAGAGTTCATATAGGGAAAATGTGGTGTGTGGTATAGGGAAACTGCATTGTCCCCTCAACTTTTCTGTAAATCTAAAACTTTTGCAAAATGAGAAAGATTATAAAAAAGAATGGGCATTATTGTATATTTTGCTTCCTGCTTTTGTTCTTAACAATTTAAACATAGTCCAACATTATCATATATTCTTAGTAAGGTATTATTAGATGGAATTATAATATTCTACTTGAAAGTTAGGATATAATTCCTTAAGTTCATTTTCATATTTTTTAGTATGTGTTTTAAATTTTGTGGATATATGTAACAATCTAATGAATATTTATAAACATTCATCTCTGACTACAATTTATATTATTTAATTGAACCAAATTTCTGGGGGTGGAAATAAGAGAATAAAGTGTTTGAACATTTTAAATATGTGTGTTCATATTTATATATGTATATAAACATATGCATGTATATAAGTATATAGGCATATAAATAAAAATAGACATGTATATAAACATATACACATACTTACACATATATTATTTTTTTAAAGAACGTTTGGGCTTATTCCAGTTTTATCTGCATTTTTAATGTGAATTTCTGCCTAATCTGCCCTGGAAAAACTATTTATCATCCATATTAAGTGTTTCCATACTTCACAGTTTATGTTATTAAATGTCCAATGGTTGATTGTATTGATAAAGTTGACCATTTTTCCTATATTCATCAGCCATTTCTGGTCATATTACTATTTATTGCATATTTAAAATATTTGTCAGTTTCCAACTTATTATTACTGTAATGAGAATTACTGCTTTTTAATTTTTTCCAGAGCTTTCATTTTATTAATGCAGTTTTAGTTTTCAGAGAGCATTCATTTAAGATTTGTACACTGATTAGTAGAATTAAGCATAATCTCTTACTAAAAAAAAAGGAAAGGTAATCTAATAAAAATTGGTGTCAAATTATTGTAGTTTATTTTATTCAGAAGCATAATACTTCACATTTGACAAACTTACAAAGGATTTTCACATCCATTATATTTTACAGAATAGTGTGTTTCAAGCCAGATCTCATTCCCAGACTATGTCAATAACTAACAATTTATGGAATTTCATTGTGCCTCTGTTTTCTCATTTTAAAAAAGGCAGAGTATATTTATGTTACCTACCGCATAGGATTATTGGAAAGGTCAAATTCAAAAAATAAAAAACTTTCTCTCATGTAGAAAGCAGTCAGTAAATGGTGTTTGTGATACTGCTGCGTCAGTGCCGACGAAGGCAGCAGTAACTGACATCACCCGGGAGCACGGACGGCACGCCAGTCGTGTACGTAAGACAGTCCTTTTACCACTAATACACAAAACTAAAGCTCGTAGAGTTTAGGTGACCGCCACTCTCATAGCTTGTAAGTTTCAGAATGGAGAGTAGAATACTGGTTTCCTTAGTCTTTGTTCTGTACCTTTTTCATCCACCATGATTCTGATTCTGGATAGCGCACCCCCTAGTGACCAGTACCTTTGCAGATAAGCGGCTCATTGCTTACTCACATGATCATGTTGTTTTAGACAATTCTGTTGCTACTTAAATATTCAGACCCAGAAAATTGATAATCCTTCATTTTTGTGTCCATGTACTATGTAATTCTTATCCTATGCGAGTGACAGAATCAAGATGTAATGCATTATTTTATAAAAGGGCAGAAACCTTGAATATTGTCGCAGAACAATATAAGCAATATAAAAATATGAATATCCTACAAAATTATAAAGTATGTTTGTAAATGAATAAGAGTGGGTTAGAAAAAAGTACTAGTAAGAATTGGATTTGGAATAATCAAGAAACTTGTATATTGATTGCATCATAATTTTAAAATAACACAATTTGGGGTTCTGCTAAAGTGCAAATCAAGGCAATGTTGCTGGCAAGATATTTTTTAAATTCTGTAAAATCTATATCAAAGAAGCCAGTGTAGCTGAAGGTGATAATAGCACTTGTAAGATATACTATTGATTGCTAGGTATCATGTCATAGTGAAAAACTGATGACATGAAATGAATTGGGATGCTCTATGATCTCAAAACCTTGCTGTATAAACTTTAAAAAATAAACTAGGTATTTTTGGCATAAAATAATAGGCCTTTAGTATATACTAATTAAGGTAAACATATGTTGAAATTCCAATCATTGACCATTGAAGTGATTATAGTTGGGAAAGCTAAAGGAAAAAACAAAACAAAAAACTAAGAGTCAGCACAGCATTGTCACCAGGAATGCAGATACTGGGGCCTACAGTTTAGGTCTAAATCTGGCTCTTTGTCTTACTAATTATACCAGTCTCATTAGGGTTTTATTACATAGAGGCAACCTGAATTAAACAAAGCAGCTCATTACATGTTTGAGAGAACTGTATTTCCTAAGTATCTGAAAGAAAATATGGCTAATTAAGAACTACAACAAAACTTGTGTCCCCATATCTATATTCGTGGTGTGGGCTAAAAAACGTTTCTCAGAACCCACAAAAGTAAATATTTCACACAGTCCCTGTACTAAAGATAGAGCAAAATGTGATAATGATAATCCAGGGAGAACTTGCAGGAGGACAGAGGTCTCCTTTCTTGCTCAACTGTCTGCCAAAAGGTATCTCATAATTGCCATAGGCCACATGTTTTGGGTCTACTTCTCTTACCTCAATAAAGGTATTTATTGTAGTTATATTATCCTCATACCTCCTTTATCGATTGAATATATAAGGAAGAAGCAAACTCATGCCTTTATTTCATACATTTCTAGATCGAGGGTGAACAATCTGGGTCTGATGAGGAGATAATTACACATCACTCAGAGTTCCTGAGCTTTTAAATTTGATGCCATAATGTTTTTACAGAACTGGGCTTTTAGGTTGTTTCCTTTGGGGAGTGTCTATTTTGGCTAAATGATGAGCTGAGTATTTAATGATAAAGTACACATTGTCTTTGGAATTAGTACATTCATCATATATTTTCAACTCTGCTTTCTGGGTATATGGATGCACCGCCTGGCTTCCTTACTTTGAGTGGTGCCCAAAATATGGTATGCTTACTAAGATACGGATATTACTTGGCCAGAACATTTAATTGCTGGTTTGGGTACCTTTAGAGATCTCTTGTTCTGGCACAGCAACAACAACATTCAAGACGGGGGCTTCATCACCCTAAAGGGATGCAATTATATCACTGAATAATAAATACAGATTATTTTCAACTTGAGACAGATATAAATTGTGCGCAAAAAAAAAAGTCTTTGTTGTTTTAAGCCACTCATTGAGATTTTGGTTTGCTTTTCTCTACATCATAACCTAGCATGTTTTGACAGATACAGGCAAGATGATAGGTAGATTTAGATATGTGTATATTGATGTATATATTTAGTTTGATATAAATCTATTTATATTCATATTTATATCTATTCTATCTGTGTATATATATATACATATATATATTGATAGATGGATATATATAAGATGGACAAATTCTAACATATAGTCATGAGAAAATTATTATTTTTCTATACAAGCAACTGTACCTTGCCAGTTTAAGATTAATGTTAATGTAGTTATCTTTCACTCCTAGATTATACATATTAAATTAAACAGGCAAACATCTAAGCTATTAGGCAAAAAAATAGATATGAGTGGGTAGAGGGAGAAGAGGCCAGTAAAGCCCACTAAAAGGGAGTCAAAGAGTTAACCAGATAAACTAGAGAGCAAGAAAGGACTCATAGAGTTGATGAGCTAATTATTTGAAGTTCTAAAAGCAAGGAGTAGCTCAGAATGTCCATATATTCCCCAGATAAAGAAAAGTATCCCAGCACAGCCCATGCCTTCATTGTACCAGTTAGATCATACCATTGTAAAATCTACTTAGCCTGCAGAAAAGGCCCAGCTTATTCTTTAGCTTAACCTATATGCTGTTTTGTCCTCTTCCTCCAGCTCCTAATCAAGTAGCTTTGTAACTAAGGCAGGAGACAGACCTCCTGAGTGTAAATAAACCTATGTGAACAAAGTTGTTAAAGTCCCAAACCAACATAGTCACCTAAATAACCATATTCTTAAGAAAAAAGTTCAAAAGAATTATGAATCACCTGTATATATCATGCCTTATGCTGACTTTTACCCCAAAAAAGCCCTATTAAACCCCAATCCTAAACCCTTAAGTGTGTCTCCTCTCTGAGGTTGCCCACACTTGCCTTTCTTCAAATGTGTCACTCTCTCTGTCCTACTTCAGATAAATAGGGAGGGGCTGCTGAGAGCTCTAATTTGGGCTTTCAAGTTCCCATTGCCTGGGTGACTGGATAGGACTACAGCTATACAATCATCCTCCTTAGTAGCCTGACTGAAAATCTCCTTTTATTTGGGAAGTTCTCAGAACTTAACCTCATGCCATCCAGTGCTCTGCGGCTCCCCCAACTCTTGGGATGGTAGTGACTTAGTTCCCATGCCATGCAGATTCTAGGGGGCAGTGGATGCCAGGTGACCCTGGCTTTAGGAGTTGGCAAGGGATGTGCCCTATGCAAAACAGCAGTTTAATGTGCCTCACTTTCCTCCGTTTTCTTGATTTATTCAAGTACTCTTGACTTTGTCTACCTTGACTCTAGATCACTCCTCCTTTAGAATGTATTCAAATACAACTTTCATTCTGCTTCACTGCTGTGTCTCTGCCCTTCAATTCTTTGTTGTGGCAGGGACAAGAAGGGAGGAGAACAAACTCAACCTCCTAACAAAACCTCAATTTATATTGACAGTTAAGCTGACAGACAAGTCACAGAAGGAAACAAGCTATATACAGTTATCCCTATATAAAATAAAAAATATCTTTAAACATGAATGACAGATTGCAAAGGCCTGTGTGACCCTATGTCATTAATTTCCAGAGTATAAACAATAAATTTTAAAAAGGTAAAATTATGTATGTTGAAAAATAACTGGCAGAGTTGTGTTTCACTTGATGTTTGCAAATTTAGAGAATAAGAAATAAATTATTATATCTTGGATATTTTTTTCTTGTGCAGGAAGAGGATTGAAACATTGTTCTCACAAAATGAAGCTACATTATGATGCACAGAAAAAGATACTGGATCACACAAGCTCATTTTCTTTTATTCTACTTTTTCAAGGTTTCCTTTCTTATTTTAATTAAATTAATGCTATTATCATTTAACAATAACTGTACATAATTTTTTTGCAACTTTCTCATTTAACTGAAAAATAAAATAATTTTCATAATATTTTATTCAAATTTTACTTTGCAAACAATATTGTAAATGTACAAATAGTACATTTGTACCAATTCCAAAGTACTGTGGTTCCCCACACCAACAAGCAATTTGGGACACCAGTTGGATGTCCTAAAATTCAACTCTATTTTGACAGTATCTATCCAGAGATAGTATCAGATTCCACAGGTTAAGGGTTCAGTCCTATAAGACTGCTCTCCCCTCCCCACTTAAGATACCAGTCACAAGCCCAAATTATTACCTCTGTGTCTGACCACCTGGCTACACATTGAAGGTTCCCATGACCTTCTCATTGGACTTCACGTGCCAGTCACAAGTTCAGGTTATCACCTGTACTTCTTATTGACTGGCCATAAGTCATAAGTTCTCATTATCCCTCCTTCTTTGCTTTGGTTAATTTGCTAGAGTGGCTCAGAGAACTCAGAAAAACATTTTACTTACTGGATACCGATTTATTATAAATGGATATAACTCAGGCACAGTCGGGCAGAAGAGATGCATAGGACAAGGCATGGGACAAGGGTGCAGGTCTTCCATGCCCTCACCATCCATGCCACTCTCAGCACCTCCACATGCTTCCCAACCGAGTCCTCTGAACCCATCCTCTTGGGTTTTTAATGAGGTTTCCTTACCCATAGGCACATTCATCAGTGACCCTGGATGTGGGGCAGGACACCCTTTAGTCACATGGTACATTCTCCTGACAACTAGTTGTGTGTGTGTGTGTGTGTGTGTGGGCGCTAGTCTCCAAAAGTCACTTCATTAACATGACAAAAGACACCTTAATCGCTCTCCACACTTTGAAATTCCAAGGGTTTCAGAACCTCTGTGTCAGAAACTGGGTCAAAGTACATTTCCTATTATAAATCACAATATCATAGTGTATTATTTTCTTCTTATTTCATGAAATTTCCCACTACATTTCAAATTTGGCATACAAAATATAATTAAGTCCTAAGAAAATTTGGACTAATGCACAAATGAATATGGAGTAATATGGGGTGGTCATGAATAAAAGATTATTAAACCGTTTCCATGTTATGCAATTTTATTTATACTTCTTATTGCTGCAATACTCTTTGTGGCCTAAAACCCTCAAATCTGTTCTACTACACTATGAATATCTAGAATTAGCTTAAACTGATTTTGTAACATGTAATTATTAATGATGGTTTTCGATGTATTACCAAATTTGTTATACTTTTTGAGAGGTAAAACATAACCGGTTAAGTACCAAACATTCCCCATAAACCTACAACTCAATAAATTATCACAAAGAAAATTCCTGGGAAACCATCACCCACATCAAGAAATAAAATAGTACATCACCTAGACGACTCAGACTTGCCTATTCCCTATCATAATCTCCTCATCCCTCACTGACTATTAATGCTACTTAGGTCTCTCCAAGTAGAGTTTTGTTATTCCTGGTTTGTATAAATCAAATCATGTATTAATATTATTATTTTTTTTAAGTTTATTTTGATATCATTAATCTACAGTTAAATGAGCAATATTATGGTGATTTTATATGCATTTATTATACACAAGTGTATCATTTAGGCTACTTCTTTGACACTATTATAATTGTGACACATCCATGTTTATGCATATAACTATAGTAAATTCATTTTCATTACTATATAATATTCAATGGCATGAAATACTGCTTTTCTTTAACAATTCTTTTACTGCATATGTGGTTTCCAGTTTTATTCATTATCAATTATAATACTTTTAATATTGTTCTTTATTCTTGGTGTACATATAAATGCATTTATTTGGGTATGATCCTAGAATAGGATTGTTGAATCAAGGGCATGTGCCACTTCATATGTAGTAGATATTGCCGACTTGAATTTCAAAGACATTGTACCTTTCCATCATCTGCTATTTTCAGAATGTTTATTTTTCCCCCTTCTGATGGGCATGCAGTAGCATTTCATTGTAATTTTAAGTCGAAATTTCCTGATTAAAAATGAAGTTAGTCAACATTTTGTATTTTCTTGAAATTGGATATCTTTAATGAAGATCCTATTAATGAATTTTGCCCAATTTTCTAATGGCATGACTATTTTTCTTGATTTGCAAAGGTTCTGTCAATAATCTGGCCACTGGTTTAGTTTGTCTGTTTCTGTTATATCTGTTGTAGATATTCGTTCCAGTTTGTAGCTTGTAGTTTGACTTCTTACACTCTTAACTATGTCTCTTGGTAAGATAAAGTTCCTAATTTCAATTTAGTCCAATTTTTAATCTCTCTTCTATGAATAATGTGTTTTTCTAAAATACTTTGGCTGAAGAACATTCCTTACCTCACAATCATGAATATATTCTCCCATATTACCTTCTAGAAGTCTTATGATTTTGCCTTTCATACTCAGATGTATATTAATCAAGAATTTATTTATATATATAGTGAGGTGTGGGTCAGTTTAGTATTTAAAATATTGATAATGAACTACTATAGGCCGTTTTTTTTAAATGCTACCCTGGTGTTTTATCACAAATCAGTTCTCCACACGTGGGTAGGAAACCCTCTAGGTTCTATATTCTGTTTTATTAGTTTCTGCCCTATCTTACAATGAGAAAGAACTACTTAATAAATCTAGCTTTTATAGGTCTTGATAAACAGTGGTGTATATCCTCCCACATTCTCTGCAGAAATGTCTTTGCTGTTTTTGGCCCTCAGTCTTTCCAGTAATGTTTTAAAATCAATTTGTCAAATACAATGAAAAATAAATAATTAAAAGCTATTAGGAGTTTGTGACTGCATTGCATCTGTAGGTCAGTCATAGAAGTATTGATATCTTTACAACATTGGGTTTCCAATGTATAATTATGGTTCTTATCCCTGTTTATTTAGATATATAAAATTCCAGGAAATATTCTGTTGTTCTTAATGTGTAGTGAGATCTTAAACATTTTTCATTATATTTATTTCTAAGTATCTGTTTAATGTTATATTTTAAAATATAATTTGCTAAGTGTTTGTCCTGTCAAACTGAATTCCTGACCATTCTAATATATTGATAGATTTTCTGAATATTATACTTACATAGTCATAACACCTGACAATCTTTTTCTAATATTTATCTGATCTATTTTACTTTCTTTAAAGAAATACCTAATACACTCAATGAAATGTTTGATGGCTGTGTTGCTAGTAAACATGTTTGTCTTATTCATGATCTGTGAGAGAAAGCTTTCAAAAATTCACCAAGTATGATGTTTGCTAAAGGATTTTTTAAATAGGAAATCTTTATTATGATTAAAGAAGATTAAGGAAGTTCTTATTTGTTTATTAAATGGTTTTCTGCATATATTGAAAAGTTTATGATTTTTGTTTTATTAATATGATAAATTATGTAAATACATTTTCAAATACTATAAGGATTTAGGAGTCCATGGGTGAACCCCATTTATTTATGTCATATAAATATATTTCCTCTATTTAAAGGGAATTGTTTACCTCATATTCTGTTTAAGGTTATCACATCTATGTTCATGATGAATTTGGCTTGAATTTTCCTTTCCTGTAATATTCTTGTCAGTGTTTGGTGGCAAGACTATGAGGACTGATAAAAGACATCAGGTGAAATCAATCATTTTTCATTCTTTGGAGCAATTGATAAGATTGATATTAGTTTTTCCTTAAATGTTTGGTGATCTGACCAGTAGAAGTAATTGAGCTTGGAATCTTCTCTGTGAAAATATTCTTAATTAAGACTTATTTTGTTTAAAAGTTATAAGACCATTCATATTTTTTATGTCTGTTATTAGTTGTGTTTACTATGAATATCAATTCCATTCAGACTTGTTAATTTATTCACATAATGTTCTTCATATCTTCAGCTTAACCTTGATGGATTTAGGATATATTGTGATGCCTCCTTTGTCATTACTGATAATAGATATTTGTGTCTTCTCTTTTTTGTTCCTCATCAGTTACCCACTTCTTTACTGGGATTTATTTTTTTAACAAAGTTATTTTAATTGTCTTTATATATGTTCTTATATTTTTTTTCTTATACATAAATTTATATATTTTTGAGTAACTTCAATTTTTTAAATATATTTTCTCCTTTCTTCTATTTGTTAATTTGATATTGTTGTCTCATTGGGAATGATGTTTAGGCCAATAACTTTCAGCTTTTTTTCTTTCTAATACATGCAACTAAGAATATTCAGTTTCTTTTAATCATTGTTTTATTTATAGCTCATAATTTTAGTAAAATTTTATTGAAGTATAACATTCATGCAGTAAAAAGTACTGAAAACTCATTAACCTTTAATATACAGATTGATGATTTTTTACAAGTATATGTACTGTGTAAACATAACTCAGATCAAAATTTACAGTGTTTCTAGGAGTGCTAAATGTTACTTTGTATCACTTTCTAAGTAGAAGTACTCTATTATTATTATAATCAATAATCTGATTTCTATCTCTACCCCTAAATTCTCAGGTGCTGGAACTTTAAGTGAATGGAATACACTACTTTGGCTTTCTCTCAAAATGATATCTATAATACTCATCCGTGTTCTTTTATTAATATTTCCTCTTTTTGTATTGTTTTGCCATATTTTATTATATGAATATACCCTAAGTCATTAGTCCATTCCCATGTTAACAGTAATTTTATTATGAATCAAGTTATGAATATTTCTGCATATCTTTTTGGTACACATACACACTTGTTTCTCTTGTTACTTGTTACAGAGAAGTAGGATTTTCTTTACCATAGGTTGAGCATATATTTACATTTGGTAGATTTTACCAGTTTTCCACAGCTGTGTACCAATTTGTATCCAACTTGCAATGAATGATTGTCATGAGTTATCAATATTTTAAATTTTAGGCATTCTGGTGAGTATATAGTGCATTGCCATGCAATTTTAATGTTGAGCACCTATTTATATGCTGACTGGTTTTGTAGATATCTTTCTTTGAGAAATGGAAGTTCAAGTCCTTTAGCTAATTTTTAAATTAAGTAGGTTGTCTTTTTCTTATTGGTATGTAGGAATTCTTTAAAATGTCTGGATATGATTTATTTCTTTGATATTTGTAGTTTGAAAATCTCCCTTTGATCTGTATTTCCCCTTTTCATTTGCTCAATTGTCTCTGTTGGGGTGTAATTACATTTTTAATATTAATGAAGGCTAATTTATCAACTTTTCCTTCAAATGATTAGTGTTATTTGTGCTTTTAAAAAATATGACTACCCCAGTGTTATGAATTTGTTTCACTTTTCCTGTAAAGCTTTATGTATTTTATTTAAAATTTATTTTAGAGTTCATCACAAATAAATTTTTGTATTAATATGAGGTGGAGGTCAAGATTTATTTATTTTCTCTATGGATTGACTCAACAAAATTACTAAACAAGCTATCCTTTCCCTTCTGAAATATATTCCTGAGTCTATTTCTACACTGTTATTCCATTAAATTATTCTGTTTACTTATTCTTGCATGAATAACATACTGCTGAGATTATTGTAACTTCATAGTAAATTTTGAATCATAGCTGTATAATACTCCAACTTCACTGTTCTTCAATATTATCTTAAGTACCTTAGGTGCTTTGTGTTTTCATATTATTTTTAAAGCAAACATCACTTTTTTGCAAAAAAAATCTTCTTGTATATATTTATTGAAATTGGAAGCTTTATATCAATTTGGGAAGTTGACATCTTTACAATATTGAGTCATCCAAATTACTAAACATATATAGCTTTCTGTATATGTAGGTCTTTGTCTTATCAATGTTTTGTTATTTTCAGCTAGAGATATTGCACATACTTGAATACATTTATGTTAGGTATTTTATGATTTTTGATATCATGCTATTTTAATTTTTAAAGCTTTCCATTTATTTGTTTAGATATTTGGAATAGTTAGGTATATGTTCATCAAATGGTAAACCACCTTTCACCTACACATATTTTTATACCATCAGATAAACCAGAGAATGGATTATATATTAAATAAAATAGATTAGTTGATATCTATATAAAGGAAATTTGAAATAATTATGTATTCTGTAAATTTACCATTTGGGCTATAAAATCTGTGTGGATATTGTGGCCATGTATCAAAGTTAAAATTCTTTAATTACTTTAACTCATTTCAGCTTCCAGACCTGTATTATACTGCTTAAAATGTACTTAGACTCTCCCATAAATATATATAATATATTTCAATGAAGATTATTATTTTTGAAAATCTAAGAGAATGAAATTATATAAAATTCCTTTAAGATTTTTAAGTATCCTTAACAGTTTCTTTCTTTCAGAATTTGTTTATGCATTTATTTTGAAAGGGGATTTTAGATTGGTCAGTAACAAGAAGCATGTATTCAAAACACTGTAATAGAACATACCTTCATGTCACATTCATGAGAACACTGAGAGACTCCTATTTAATTATGTCAGTTTTCTTTTTTTAATCTAAAACTAGGCAGACTGCCATTCTTACATATTTTTACATTTGCTGGGTTATGAATATGTGTTAACTTAAATCTTGGGTGGGAGCTACCTCATCTATGTACAGTGGGCATTTTAGTAGTTGCAACATTATCCCCTTGATAAACTGTTATTCTTCAAAGGCAAAAATAAATACCTTCCCTTTTAGAACAGAGCCATCATTTGGTGATGCTGTTGTCAGGATCAAAATATATCTGTCAAAACTGAAGACATCATACTTGCCACAAACCAAATTGAGGGCCTTATTTGAAATAAGTTGTAAAATAGGTAGTGGGGAGGGCTTTGATTTCCCTATCAGAAAGTGATACACTTTAAATCACATTTCATTCTTAGACAAAAGTTGGAATGCCATTCTAAGCAACACTAAAACCTTTTCTGTTATTTTGATGGAGAGCCCTATGCAGCTTATAAATCAAATATAAACTTAGTGCACTAAGGCAGGCCATATACCCTTTCCATGTATCCAATGTGCTGTACAAGAACAAAATGCCATCAATCTTCAGAACCCAGAGTACAGTAAGGTGAATTGCTAGTGCCTCATTCCCTTGCTCAGCTTTTTCATCTCAGATGCCAAGACAGTAAAGTTTATAAAGAAAACCTTATTCAGAGTCTCCTGTTTCTATTCTGTCAGTTTTTTATATCTTTTATTCAAAATTCACTAACAATTGCCTTGCTGCCTTTACAGCTATATTCATTATCTTTGCTTCCCAACTACCTGTGGCCAAGGCAGAACAGACAGAACTCTCCATCAAGTATCTGAAGTAGGACACAGATACATAACTATACTGACCTAAGTCCCAGTTTGGTGAAGACAATTCTGGTTTAGGTATATGGTTCAGTGTCCCTTCTCTTCAACTCACCACATTTCAGTTTGAAAAGTGCTGTGGTTTGAATGAGGAACTGTATTGTCTCCTTCACCATTAGCTGCAATATCTACATTTACCTCAGGATATATAGCATAAGGTCTATAACAATTTCTGAATGAAATATTAAATGTGTTTATTAGTTTATTAAATCGTAACATGGACGACCATTTTCATATAAATTTTGGATAGAGAATTTCAACTTCATCTCTTTCAACAGTTTTTCTTATGTTCTACTGGAGATTGATAAAGTCCTATAAATTTCAGAGGGATTTATTCCTATTTATATTTTAACTATTTAAAATTTTAAATTACCATGCATGCTGAAAAAGAGATTAATATAATGAAAACTTTTGGATAGAAAGGAAATTTGAATTTTATTGAAAATCATAAGAAAGGCCATTATTTTTTAAATTAATGAAGATATTTCATATTCAAAAATTGGTTATTAATACTATATTTCAAAACTAAACTTATAACTCACATAATTAGTTATACATATGGTATAGTGCTAAATAAAATCTAAACTATAGCCAGCTATCTTTAGATACATTTTTTTTTTAAATGAGAATTCACAAAATTAAACATTCTAATTCCAAAAATTAGATAGTTTACTTATAGGTGTTTAATAAAATGTGTTACTGTGACCTTTAGAAAACTATGATTACACAAGTTCAAAACATTTTAAATGAAAAACTGAACCATTGACATTCAATGATAATGAATTTAATATATCATTTAAATGTTTCCAAATATTTTAAATGTCTTTACATGTTTTGTTGAATAATATATTTTCCACTACAAAGTTTTTTTACTGAAGCATAGTTGATATACAATGTTATGTTAGTTTCAAGTATACAACACAGTATAAAATCCTCACATTATTAAATCCTCACTTCAGCTAGCGCAGGTACTATCCATCAGCATGGAAGATGCCTTGGAATCATTGGCTGTCTTCTTTATGCTGCACTTCCATCCCCAATATCGACTTACATTGTGATTGAGACTTTGTGCCCCTTTATCCTTCTCACCTACTCCAGCCACTCATACCAACACCTCCCCTGTGGTAACCAGCTGTCACTTCTCTGTGTCTATGAGTCTACTACAGTTTTCTTCATTTTGTTTTGTTTGTTTTTTTGGAACCCACATAACAGTGAAATCATACAGCATTTGTCTTTCTCTGCCTGGCTCATTTCACTCACTAAGCATAATACCCCCGAGATCAATCCTAGTTGTTGCAAATTGAAGAATTTCTTTTCTTTTATGGCTGAATAATATTCCACTGTATCTATGTACCACATCTTCTTTATTCATTCATCTATTGATGGACATTTTGGTTGCTTCCATATTTTTTCTATTGTAAAATTGTGGCAATAAACATAAGGTTACATATATCTTTTTAAATCAGAGACTTTGTTTTCTTTGTTTAAATTCTTAGAAGTGGAGTTACTGGATCATATGGTATTTAAACATGGTCTATTTTTAGTTTTTTGAGGAACCTCCATACTGCTTTCCACATGGCTACACCAATTGATATTCCCACCAACAGTGTAGGAGGGTTCCCTTCCCTCCACATCCTCACCAACACTTGTCATTCCTTGTCTTTTGGATAGTGGCCATTCTAACTGGTGTGAGGTCATATCTCACTGTGTTTTTGACTTGCATTCCCTGATGATTAGTGATGTGGAGCATCTTTTCCTGTGCCTGTTGGCCATCTGTATTTCTTTTTTGGAAAAATATCTGTTCAGGTCTGTTTTTGCCTATGTTTTCTTCTAATAGATTTATGGATTCATGTCTTATATTTAGGTGTTTAATCCATTTCAAATTTACGTTTGTGTATGGAGTTAAACAATAAACCAGTTTCATTCTTTTGCATGTAGCTGTCCAGTTTTCCCAACACCATTTATTTGAAAGAAGTTCTTTTCCCCATTGTATATTCATGACTCCTTTATCATTTATTAATTGGTAAGATAAGTATGGATTTATTTCTGGGCTCTCTATTCTGTTCAATTGATTTATGGGTCTGTTCTTGTGCCAGTACCATACTATTTTGTTTACTGTAACTTTGTATTAAAGTTTGAAGTGATGGAGCATAATACCCCTAACTTTCTTCTTCCTTCTCAAGATTGCTTTAGCTATTGGCTATTCAGGGTCTTTTCTGGTTCCATATGAATTTTAGGATCATTTGCTGTAGTTCATTGAACTGTTGTCTGTTGATATTTTGATAGGGATTGCACTGAATCTGTAAATTGCTTTTGAGCAGGATAGCCATTTTTATAATATTAATTATTCCTATTCATGGGTCTGTGTCTTCTTCAATTTCTTCCATCAGTGTCATAACTTTCAGAGTACACTGTTTCACCTTGGTTTGGTAATTCCTAGGTATTTAATTCTTTTTGATATAATTGTAAATGGAATTGCTTTCCTGATTTCTCTTTCTGCTAGTTTGTTGTGCCTATATGGGAATGCAGCAGATTTCTGTGTATTGATTTTATATCCTGCAACTCTGCCAAATCCATTTATTTGTTCTAATAGTTTTTTGATGGAGTCTTTCTGAATTCTCTAGTATCATGTCATCTGCAAATGACACTTTTACTTCTTCCTTAGGCATTGGATGATTTTTATTTATTTATCTTTTCTGATTGTTGTGGCTAGAACTTCCAGTATTTCTAGTACAGAATAAAAATGGGGAAAGTGGGCATCCTTGCCTTCATCTTAAAAGAAAAGCTTTCAGCTTTTTGCCATTGAGTATGACGTTAGCTGTAGGTTTGTTGTATATGGACTTTATTATGTTGCGATATACTCTCTCTATACCCATTTTGTTGAGAGTTTTTATCATGAATGAACTTTGAATTTTGTCAAATGTTTTCTTGGCATTGTTGAGATGACTGTATAGTTTTTATCCTTTTTGTTAATGTGGTTTATCACACTGATTGATTTATGACTATTGTACCATTTTTGCATCCCTGGATTAAATCCCACCTGGTTGTGATGGATAATCCTTCTGTTGTATTTTTGGATTGCGTTTGCCAATATTTTGCTGAGGATTTTTACATACATGTTCATCAGGGATATTGGTCTGTAGTTTTCTTTTGTTTGCAGTATCATCATCAGGTTTTGGTGTCAGAGTGATGCTGGCCTCATAGAATGAGTTTAGAAGAATTTCCTCTTCTGTTTTTTGGAATACTTTAAGAAAGATGGGTATTAGCTCTTTAAATGTTTGATAGAATTCATCTATGAAACCTGTAAAATTTTGTTTTGATTACTGATATTCACTGTCAAAATCTGAGAAGACAGGGTGATCTGAAGGCAGGAGACTCTGAAGGGACTGTTTACTTCATGACTGTCAGGATAGCTGGTGGACTTGCCAAACAGAGACATGAACTTGACCAAATCTCGTCCTTAATTTAGTCATACTGACGCCAATGGAAATTGCTTGTAACTTAGGTCAACATTAAATTCAGATTATATTGACACTTTCTCCATTACCGTTGATCAAGCTATGGTCTTTGAAAGCACAAGGAAGCATTGTCACATGTTTCATACGCATACTGAACTAAAGTGACCAAATCTGTTGTGATTGGAGAGCTAGGGTCATAAAAAATACTTACCCCTGAATGTTTAAAATATTCCAATTCCCAAAGCAAATTTTCCCAAGGTTAAAAAAAAAAGAATTGTTTTGTTTATTTTTCTACCCATATCTGTAGATATACATTATATGTGTGTGTGTGTATGCTCACATATGCGGATATTCAGCTTTTACTTATTTTACTACATATGATATTACTTTTCGTGAATCTTAGTTATTTCCCTTTTATTCCCATCCTTACTTACTGGTACATTTCTGCTTACATTTTTGGCTATGATATCCTCAGCTTTAGGGTTTTAGTTCTTATGGTACCTCAGAAGTCTTTCTCCACATTTTTGTCTTACTCTTGTATCTCTCCCAGCAATATGCTGCTCTTATTGGTTACTCAGTTTTTTGATGAAGAGCAGTAGAGAAGGAGTTCTGTTTTCTGAGTAGGCCACAGCTTTTCAGCTGGCATGATGCCCCTAGTCTCAGGAAGGGTGGCACCCCGAGTGTCCCTACCCCTCCCAGGATGTATTTTTGGAGGCAGTACACATTCCTGATCCCTCTTAGAAGGACAATGTTTTATATTTTAATACCCTTACCCAGCTGCAATGTTTTTTCTCCAGACCCTAAGGACCACAGTGTTTGTTGACTTTCTCCCAACAAGATTGAAGTTTTGCTCCATAAAACAGATTGCCAAGAACCAGTTCATGCTCACTTTCCTGACTTTCCCCTATTGTTCCCTCCTCCAAGTCTAAACCACAAAGAACACTTTCTTTAAGAAATCAGCATTGGGGTTTAAAAATTGTAGGAATTAACTTTATCTTTGTGATAATTTATCCAAATTAGAAACAGTTTAAAATTGAAATGCAGGCATCATTTAACTATCCATCAAAGATAGTGATCAAATAAAGAATAGGCTATTAGTGCTGCATATCAAATGAAAAAATATTACTTAAATGAAAGACAATGGCTTTATTTCCCCAAACTACTATATTAAATAAAATGTTTTAAGTATGAGTTGACAAATGAAAAACAAGGAGGCCAAGAGATCTCTAAAATAAAAGGGTTATTAAGCCTTTTCCAGAGGCCAGCCAGAAAAAGGACTGAGTCCTGGGACAGGCAGTTTCTGCTGCACCAGCAGCAAGGCCAGTTAACAGAAACAACTTTCCTGCCAGACTCAAGAAACAGGGCAAATTTATGAGGGATTTTAGGAAAGAAATTTCTTTAAATTCACACTGGCTACAGATAAGGAAGGTGGGTTAACACAAAGTGGAGAAGGTCTGGAGATGGGTAGTTAGTCCTCAGGGAAGGCTCATGGGTTAGCTATTGCTGATGGTCAGACACTGGTCACACACGGAAGGGGTGCGGTGGTTCTGGGGGCCTTCTAGATAATTACTGAAATAACTGCATCCAGAATGTGGAGTTTTGGGTTAGCTGCGGCCCGTGGCTATTGACTGTTGACATTCCTTTGCTTCTCTCTCCACTCTCTACCCCATATGTCACCTATCTTTAGGACATCGCAGAGTTTTTCCTTATCAGAATTATAGGCTAAATTAGGTTATATGTTTTGATAATTTAATTACATGAAAAAAAGTAAAAGTCTGATAAAAATGCTATGGCTTCTGTCCTTTAATGAAAACATAAAAATAAATAAATTATGGATTTTTTTATGTAGATACTATGCTTTGTTATGTTGTGCATTGCAAAAAAATCTTGTCATTGGTCTTTTTAAACTCTCGTCTTGAGAGAATGAAGAAGAATGTCTTTAAAAATCATTTATTTACTCAACATGTGCTGAGCAAATATTTAGTGACAAACACCTGTAAGTCACATACTTTCTAGAGGAATTTAAATCAGTGAACAACAACAAAAGGCAAAATCTCTACTGTACCTTACTATATTCTAGGAGGATGAGAGAGAAGCAAAGAAGTAAATGTAGAATAGGATGGCAGATATTGCTAAGTACTATGACAGACAGTGATACATACTATAAAGACATATGAAGTTGAGCAAGAAAAAGAGTATGAGTAGGAAGGAGTTCTATTTTCCATGTAGGGATGATGGGATGGCATTTGAAAACATGTGAATGAAATGATAGAACAGACTGGGGATCTGAGGGAGGAATGACAGGACAAAGGATCCAAATGCCCTAAGCTGAGAGGTGAACATGGCAGGAATAGTGAGCAAGGAAGAATTTTTAGAAAATAAAATATTAATGTAATCTTTATAATAACCCTAAACAGTAAAATTATTACTTATTTACAGATGAGAAAACAGACACATTTGTAACTCACCCAAGATCATGCATCATGTAAATGCCTGAAACTGTATTCAAGCTTGGGCAGTCTGACTCCACATTCTTTGAGATTATCCACAAAGCTATGGACTGTTTAAACCCTATAATTCTTTTCTTTTTCTTTCACCATTCATTACTGCTTTTATCAGACCCTTGTATTCTTAGAGTCTTCAGTACTAAGCTCATTACATTCATATTCTTGAAATATACTTCATACTCATATTCTGTTTCAGTGTCTTTCTACCCTTCCAGGTACACAGACAGACTGAGATTCTTGTGCCTCTTTCACTAAACTGGCATTGTTTTTCTCAGTTGAAACTTTTATTTCTGACCATTTTCTTTTAATTTAAAAATTTACCTCAAATTACTTTTTTGTTTATTTACTGATTATTTCTCTTGATTCTATTTATTTTAAGAAAAAATGAGAGTTTATCAGTAATCTTGTTTTGCCAAATAAGAAAAAATATTGGGAGTGAATTTTTATTTATTTTTTTGCATCTATTGAAATCAAGTTTTTTTTCAGTCTTTCCCTGGATTTTTAAAATTATTATTACAGTATAACTAATATACAATCTTACGCTCAGGTGTCATTTTTGGTTACTGTATTCCCCCCTATTATCAAGTTCTCACCACATACCCCATTACAGTCACTGACCATCAGCATAGTAAGATGCTATACAGTTTTTACTTATCTTCTCTGTGATATACTTCCTTCCCTGGGCCCCCCACTATATTATGTGCACTAATCATAATACTCCTTAATCCCCTTAACCCTCCCTTCCCACCCACCCTCCCCAATCACTTTCCCTTTGGTAAGAGCTAGTCCATTCTTGGGATCTGTGAGTCTGTTGCTGTCTTATTCCTTCAGATTTTCCTTTGTTGTTATACTCTACAGATGAGTGAAATCATTTGTTACTTATCTTTCTCTGCCTGGCTTATTTCACTGACCATAATACCCTCTAGCACCATCCATGTTGTTGGAAATGGTAGGATTTGTTTTCTTCTATGGCTGAATAGTATTTTGCAAGTGAATTTTTTTAAGTTACATACATAAATGACTTCAAGTTCTTTAGCATTTTGGGAAAAAAGGAAAAACACAAGCATTTATATAGTTCATTCTTCCTCAGATTAAAAAAAAAATTAAAAGGCAAAAGATACATTTAGATGGTGTACTTCATCTAACGTGTATGTTTCATTGGCAATGAATGGAAAGTGGCATATAGGGGGAAGAAATTCTGAAATGCTCTAGGATCATGAAAACATACCGATAAGATACCATGAAAGCAATATTTGAAGGATCATAAAGGAAAAGTGAAACTTTTCAGTTTGGTTCAGGCTGAAAATCCTTCCCGAGTGAAACTCAGCTTAAAAGGAAGAAAGTTTGGTATAGAAAAATCACTAAAGGATGCTTTGCCATACTTGATGTTAGTGATAATAAGGCTCTGACAAGCAGTGGACAAGAAAATATCGAAGAGAATTTTTGAAAACTCAGGAACGGCTACAATCTACACATTTTGGTTGGATTTTAATTTAGACTCTGAGGAAAAGTGAGCAGCAAAAGGTGATGTTATGTTTCCTTCTCAACTGATGGGAGCATGAAAAAAAATTATATATCTCAACTTGACTAATTTTCCAACTTTTCATACACCAAGTGTTAATCTGGAGGTTTGGTTCTCTGACTATTCACTCCTGCTAACTACCAGCTACAAATATCACTTGTGTCCATCATATTCCCTCCCCAAAATTAATGTAAAAATCTAGTGTAAGGGAATACATATTTATACTTAATTGTGTACATTCATGTATATGTGTGTGTATATGTAGTACTGGAGGGTATTTTCATAGCAGTAGTGAGAAAACAAAACAAGATTATGTTTTAACAATGAATTTCTGTTACATTTTTCCCAACACAGTATATATAATCAGCAGTGTATCAGTTGTCTGTGGCTATGTAACACACCACTGCAAAACTTGGTGGCTTAAAACAGTAATAAAAATTTATGTAGCTCATGAGTCACTGAGTCACTGTGGAGCTGGCAGGTCTAGGACGGCTTTGGCTATGTATCTGCTGCAGTCACCTGAGGGGTTAGCTGGAAGGACTGACAGGGTTTGGCTTTACTGAATTTATATGGACTCTTTCACATGTTTTGGGCCTTTACTGAGATGAATCAGCTGATTGCTTGATTTGGTCTTCCATCTTTCAAGAGACTAATCTTGTCTTTATTTATATGGAGGCTGCAGGAATCTAATAAAGTAAGCAGAGACAGGAAGACCTCTTGAGTGTGAAACTAGGAAATAATACAGTATCAGTTTGCCTTTCTCTTGGCTAAGGCAAGTCACTGTTCCAGCTCAAATTCAGGGAGTAAGGAGTCTCCACCTCTTAAAAAAAGATGTATCTAGTCACTCCACCTAGAACATGGACATAACAAAGCATTCAATCCATCATAAGTGGCCTTTGCATATTTGTAGAGAAACTATTAGTAACTTTCTTTAGCAACTTTCTGCTACGAGATTTTTTCCTTGAAGAATCAAGGGATTTTTGTCTATATCATTATAATTTAGAAACATTTATTTTATGATATTTCCAGTTGCTTGCGTATTTTACTCTTCTTCTGCTATCTTTGAGGCATAGTTAACAACTTGTCCCTTGGGCCTTATCTCCTCTGGATATTCCTAACCTGTAATAAAGAGTATTCATTACTACTCTAATGCAGCAGCTAATTGAATTTCAGTACTAGTCAACTCCAACCAAGGTCATCTTAAGGCAGCTTCAATTTTGACAGGAATCTATTAGCATCAGGAAACAAGCAGCTAATAATTATATTTTAAGTTTGGTTATTTTAATTTTTTCTCTCCCTACATCTTAATAAATGGATACACACATCAAACCTTACAGTTATGAATTAGAATGTCTTCCCTAGTAAATGACTTATTGATGCTGAAGTGATTAACCTTTCATTAAAACTTGATATAAAATTCTTCCCTCCATATATCCATGTTTATTACTCAAGCCCCAAAGGAAAATACATCAAACATAAGACAGCTTGGTTTTTTAAAACACTTTTGCAACTCAGAGATTTATAAAATGTTGGATTTTCTAATTTCTTTTCCACTCTGTCTACTTTACAATAAAAGGGAAAAGTTTCCATAAATGAATACACACTCTTGAAATGCATCCTATTATCCACGTTCAGGATTGATATATGAAATTAACTAAGGTGACATTCTATAATTCCCGTATAACATATAAATAGAGAGGTATAAGCAATTTGGTAAGTATTTTACATTTTGAATCTATGAAGTGGATAATTTTGTGTATATTCAAAATAATTCTGTGACATAGCTGACATATATTATTGCATAAGGGACCCTGAGTGGAAATGTAGAGACACAATTTCTGTAACTAAGAAAACTTATGTGTTTCTATGCTGAGGAGATTTTCAAAGACATTGCCCTATTTTTTCCTTCAGATCTATAGTGGTTGTGGATCTGTGATCAGAGCACAGCCGCCAGCTAGCACAGACTGATCATCTTTTACCTTGCCTTCTGCTTTGACTCTGCTTCTCTTTGATAAAATTCACCTTTCCAGGCCTCTAAAAGCCAGCAAATTCCCCAGGTAATATTTCAGCGGGCTAAAGATGTTCGGAGCTGTCTGTGGGACCTGCAGTGCTACCGCTGTGGCCAGAGCCAGTGCAGTGCTGGTGATATCTGACAGTGGCCCCTGAAATGCTGTTAGGTCAGCACCAGGCTGCTGTGCATTTGCTTTGCTAAGATGGAGAGAATCCCTCCCCTGTACTGTAATGGGTTATGTTAGTAAAGACAAAGCCACCTTATGTGTGGATTTCATGTGATATCAGCTCTTTCTAAAATAATCAAAGGAAGAAAGAAAGAAAATCACTCTGATCATCCCTACCGTTGTCCCCTCCTCCTTTCTCCTCCCCACCAATTCCTTGTAGGAAGGAGGCTGGGCCTTCAGCAGTCTGAGTTCGGGTCACCATGCAGTACTCAGGGTCTGATGAGCCCTGCTAAAGGAAGAAATACAGGTGCACACTTTTCTTTCCTAGGTAATTTTCTAGACTGCCAATTATAAAACCTAGATGACTCAGGACAAACCAAATGAGCTTTGGAACTATATTAACTTTTTACTCAAGTTTCTTGATAATGAAAATTAAACTTCACAGCAATTATTGAGACATTTCATTACTAATCTTTTCCCAGCTTTATTAAGATATAATTGACATAAAACACTGTAGAAGTTTAGGGTGTAAGGTCTAACATATGTGGCACTGGTTTAGTGGCCAGATAAGGAGAGTTGCTCATGTACTTTGTTATGCTCTAGCAAAATGTTTGGTAAATTGTTATCCATGATAACTTGACAAAATATCGACATACCTATGAGGTCTGTGGCTTTCTGGGAAAGAGTTGAAGTAATACAGAACATTCATGTGTATTATTTATTTCTGGCTTCTCTTAACAAAGTATTACAAGAGAAAGATGATCTCAACCAAAATTTGGGCCATTCGCTGAGAAAGAATGACATGAAGTTGAGGGACTGAAAGAGAAGATATTTGTTTCCACCTACATAAAATATTATATCATTGACCCAGAACAGGATAACAAAAGCAAACAACAAAAATGGGAGAAATGGAATCACACAGCATAATCTGGTCCATAGCAATATGTGGAGTATAAGAACAAAGAAAAAAAATTGAAGGAACAAAACAGCAGCAGACTCACAGAACCCAAGAATGGACTAAAAGTTACCAAAGGGAAAGGGACTGGGGAAGATGGGTGGGAAAGGAGGGATAAGAGGGAAAAAGGGGCATTATGATTAGCAGATGTAATGTTGGGGGGGCACAGGGAGGGCTGTACAACTCAGAGAAGACAAGTAGTGATTCTATAGCATCTCACTATGCTGATGGACAGTGACTGTATTGGGGTTGGTGGGGGGGACCTGATGAAGGGGTATTTTAGTGACCATAATATTGCACATGTAATTGTAGATTAATGATACCAAAATAAATTATATAATTAAAAAAAAATCAGCTGGTGGGATTTGAAAGCCTTCTTGACCTGACAGTAGAGCAAGTTCTTAGAGTATATTTGTTTTCTATTTATGCTGTAACACCTTTCCAAAAATGTAGCAGGTTGAAACAATAAAACTTATTCTTTTATAGTTTTGGGTAGCTTATCAAACATTAATTGTAATATTGGGGAGTGAGTATACCACTGTTCCTCATGCCACTCTCAAAGGCTTCATACAAAGAGCTCTCACTTAAAATGAGTCCCAATCCTGCAACAGAGGTTGTGTTAAATAAAGGTATTACCTTCTAACTCAAACCAGTTATTTCAGATAGTTTTATTGTAACTACTAATAAATAAAAGGAAAATCATAAAGTTAAGGCAGTTAATAAGGCAGGCTTAAGAACTCTGTCCAAAAAAAGAATATTGTGCTTGGTTACTCATTCATACTACCAGAAGCCTGTTAAATTTTTTAGAGAATTTTATGGCTGATGACCACAGGCCACTCAGGCTCCCAAGATGCATCAGAAATAACAGGCTATGAAGAAACTTTCCTAAAGGAAAATTCCCCAACACCAACTATGGACAAAGAAGAAAATGTCAAAAGACATCTCTAAGCAGTCATGGATGACAATGGGGAAAAGGATTCCTCCTAGAGAACAGAAACAGGGTCTTAGTAAAAGAAGTAGGCTGAATATTTGCAATGATGTCCACATCCTAAAAACTCCAGAACCTGTGAATTAGTTAACTACATGGTAAAAGGAACTTTGCAGATGGATCTCAAGAAGGGGAGGTTATCCTAGATTATCTCGGTAAACTCAATGTTCCTTACAAGAGACAGGCAGAAGATCAGTCAGTAGTGGAGTATGTGATAATGGGAGCAAAAATAAAAAAGGTTTTGTGGTGCCGCCTAGGAGCTAAGAGTCTGGGAACCTCTAGAAGCCTCTAGAACCTGGGAAAGTCAAGCGAACCTTCCTTCTCTAAACGCTGTAGAAGGAACCAGCCTTGCTGACACCATAATCTTAACCCCAAATGCTTCTGACATACAGAACTATAAGAGAATCAATTTATTTTGTTTTAAACCACTAAATTTTGGAAATCTGTTAAAATAGCAATTGAAACCTAATATACCAAAGAATTCACTCCACTGACAGGTCAAGGAGGCTTTTGAAACCTGTTCACTTGGATTTAATCATTGCTGTGGAACAGTAATTGCTGTGTAATTCCAATTCTTTTTGCTAAATTTTGTTGGCTTGTTTTTATTATTCTGTTCTAACTCCATGATTTGAGTAGGAGCAAATACCTTCTCTTTCAATCTGTAGTCTCAACACAACAAGCAGTTAAAGCTGGTATGAAGGAAAAAGCTACACACAGGAATCCCTTGCTGAATAAAGTAACTTTAGCTGTGTTTGAGGTGTGAGATTATTCTCATTAATTTCTGCATATATAGAAAATTGTGTACAGCCATCTCAAATCTATTATTCCCTTTTCCAGGGTACATCAATTACCCTCTGGGGACTAATTTTACTCCCCGCCCCCCATCTCCAACCTTTCAAGAAGTATGTGCATTTGATTTAATTTTTACCTCTTGAATATGAACAGAAAGCAACTTCTATTTTACTTCGTAAAAGAAAACTTCTACCTGTGATGGTTAGTACCATGTCATCTTAGAGGGTGATTTTTCAATGAGATTAACATTTAAATTGGTACACTTTGAATAAACAGAATGCCCTCCATTAATGTGGTTGGGCCTCATCCAATCAGTTGAAGACATGAACAGACCAAAACCTGGCCTTCCCTGAGTAAGAGAATTCTCCAGTAGACTGCAGACTACCTCCAGACTTCATATGCACTATCAGCTCTCCCGGCTCACCAGCCTGCTTGCCTCAACTGCAGATTTGAACTTGTGAGTCTCCATAATTGCATGAGCCAATTCTTTATAATCTTGTTTTTAACTGCCTTTATTTACTTATTAAAATATTGCTGATATAGAATCTTTTATTTGTTTCAGATATACAACACAGTGCTTCAACAATTGCCCATATTATTAAATCCTCAACCCCACCCGTGTGGTTACTACCTGTCAACAGAATCGTTGGCTATATTCTCCATGCTGTACTACCACCCCAGTAATCAATTTACATTATGATTGAAATTTTTGTGCCCCTTTATCCCCTTACTTTCCTCACCCAACCACCCCAACCCCTCTACCATGGTAACCCCTGGTTACTTCTCACTGTCTGTAAGTCTACTGCTGTTTTGTTCCATTTTGTTCTCTATTTATATTCCACAAATAAGTGTCTTTCTCGCCCTTGATTATTTCACTGGGCTTAATACCTTTTAGATTCATCCCTGCTGTTGCAAATGGCAGGGTTTCTTTTTGATGGCTGAATAATATTTCACTAGGTGTATGAGCCAGATCTTCTTTATCCATTAATCTGTTGATGGACACTTAAGTTGCTTCCATGTCTTGGCTATTGAAAATAATGCAGTGATAAACATAAGGGTGCATAAATCTTTTCAAATCAGGGATTTTGTTAATACCTAGAAGTAGAGTTACTAGGTCAAGTGATATTTCTATTTTTAGTTTTTTGAGGAACCTCCATACTGCTTTCCACATGGCTGCACCAATTTACATTCCCACCAACATTCTGACTGGTGTGAGGTGATATCTCATTATGGTTTTAATTTGCATTTCCCTCATGATTAGTGATGTGGAGCACCTTTTCATGTGCCTGTTGGCCATCTGTATTTCTTCTTTTGGAAAAATTTCTGTTCAGATCCTCCACCCATTTTTTAATTGAGTTATTTGTTTATTTGAGGTGTTGAGGCATATGAGTTCTTTATATATTTTGGATATTAACCCCTTATCAGGTAAATCATTTATGAATATATTCTCCCATATTGTAGGATGCCTTCTTTTTCTGCTGATGGTTTTCTTTGATGTATAGAAATTTTTGGTGTGATGTAGTCCCACTTGCTTATTTTTTTATTTTGTTTCCCTTGCCTGATGAGATGTGTCCAGGAAAAAATTGCTCATACTTATGTTTGATATATCTTTTTCTATAAATCTGTGTCCTATTGGCTGTTTCTCTGGACAGCTCTAATACATGGCCTTGAATTTCTTCTCTTTCCTCTTTCTTCAAGCTGTAACACAGCCATTTCCATAATCCAGCAAGCATAGAACATGAAGGTGAGGATAAAGTTTTAGGGTTGGAGGGAACATGGACTAACAGAACAGTCCACTAATATGTATTGTTTCTTGCAGAGCTCTTTCAGAATAGAGCAATAACTCATTTCTTTTTCTTGTTATTTGCATTTGTGATTAAAATATAGCACTGCCTTCTTTATTTTATCTCTATTGCTTAGACGTTGTCTACAAATAATTATTCATGAAGTACATATGGGTGAAATTTTTCTCTGAATATCAATATATGAGTGTTCTTCTATTTTGTTCACTCAAAAGAAAAAATGACTAGCTGAAATTATTCTCAGGTCACAGATTTTTTTTCCTTAAGAATGGAATTCCATGAAATAGAAAAGCAAGCTATATATGCACACTGTCCTTCCATATCTGAATGGGGTAGAAAATTGGCTGGTGGTAGAGCAGTCTAGGACCAGTCACTCTTTCAAGTGAATATGGATTTATTGGTTTAGTAATTGTCATTCTTTATTTATATCAACAACTTTGTATTTGGTGGGCAATCTTTGCAAATGTTAGTGGTATTTTGACTTATTTTCCTGGTGTCTTTACAGGTATTTTATGAAAATTTGAGGCCTATTTTAAATGGAAATCTAAACCATGAATATAGGATCCCAAAAAATCCACAAGGCTTATTTACTCTTTTTAGGCTACAGGGACCACTTTTTGACTAAAATATACTATGTTTTGAAATATTCTGTGATAAGCAGAGTGCTCATAGAGAGCTGAAGTGGTATGCTGAAAGGGTGTTTAGTTTAAATGTACATGAAAGAGATGCAAAAAGATCTAACAACACAGCCATTAACTCTCAATGTCGCCACTAAATGATCTATTGTACTTTGCACTAAATGCTGTAAGAAATGTGTTAGACATTTTATTAATGAATTCACATAATTAAACTTTTTTTAATTTACTCATTTTTATAAGATACCTCAGAGTCTGTTTAGAATGAATAAAGGTAAAAATAATTATATTAATTAGTTATTGACATAATTTTAATTCTAACTTGGGACTTGCCACACTGCTGACAAAAATAGAAATTTGGTGCAAATACTTATTTTCCAGTTTAAACATGAAATAAACATTTGGAGTTTGAGATTAAATATAGGAAATTTGTTAATAATTATTTTTCCTTACGTTATATGAAATATAGTCAACATAAAATATTAAAAGGAACACATTTAGCCATGTTATGAATGTTAAACATTTTACATAATCCAAGATGCTCAAATGCAAATCTATGACTGCTATAAATATGCAAAATTTTTCTACAGAGAAGTATTCCTTAAATGGAAACACTGATAACCACTGTGTCAAAAACATCATGTATTTTAAAATTCTGATTTATATTAAGTTCTTACTATTATCAATCATGATAACAATTTTGAAACAATGTATTTTGAAATCACACACATTTTAAAGCATAAGAATCACATTACCTATTTTTTGCAGAAAAATAGATTGGCCATTAAAGGAAATTCAGTGAGATTTATAATTTAAATGCATTCTTAAATCACCTTATAAGTATGATACAACATGTCAGAGAATAGCATTTTATAATGTTTATAAGTTTTAATAGGAGTCTTAAAGATACAACGCTGGGACACCTTAAAATTGTTTCTCACAAATGTTATAAGAGGATTTAGATATTCAAATATTTGGTTGCTATGTCTAGAGGGAGTTAGAAAGAAAGATAAATTTAAATTTGAACTCTTTATTCACTTATTTGGTGTGGGTAAAGTGGGGTTCCTATGGCCAGCATCCTCACTGAACTTAAACCACCTGATGATATAAATGGCCTGTTGCTATGCTACCACTTCCACACCTTTAGGCAATAAGCCATTATTGTGTTAATATAGAGTTCTGCCCAGTGCTCTGCCAGAGATGGGGTGGCGGGGCTGCAAGGCTGTAGGAGAGCAGAGTGGAAGCTAGAGTGGTGGCAGTGCTGACAGAGGCCTGGAAGATGGCTGTGCAGAGAGGCCCAGGGGACAGCTGTGCAGACAGAGGGGCCCAAAGGCAGAGACCAGCTTGCTGTATCCAAAGCAGCAGTGATAACACAGATTCGCTCTGAGTGAACGGGATTTTAGTGACTGACCTGGAAATAAAGTTGGGTATAACCTTTTCACCCCAAGAACCCTTTGATGTAAATTTCCTTGGTCACAGTGAATCAATCTATGGCAAACTTGCCTGGGGCTGAAACTCATTTGCAAGACACTTGGACTCTATATACTTTGATGTAAAAATCATTTATTTTTGATAGAAAAGGAAGAATTGCCTTTGGTTTGATAATATTATTTAAAGGAAAAAACAGATTTTTAACTAAATATTTTTAAAATAATTGAAAAATTTACTAGTTTTTTGTAATATAATTTGTCCCTTTTAGATTTCTGATACCAGGTGTAGAATATTTCAAATATTTAATTGTGATTGTAAGGATATTGTGCTTGGTTTTATTTATAGTGGATATGAATCAAACTCTAGCCTCAAATTTGCAAGACATAGCACTTTCTAGTAACCTTGTTTTAAATAACCATTTTAAGGCTATAGTTGATGAGTTTTGAAAAAATACGGTTATGGTAACACCACCACCAAGATAAAGAACATTTTCACTACCCTTAAAGTTTCCTTGTGCCCCTTTGCAGCAAGTCCCCTCCTAACTACCTCATCCTCTATTAACCACTCATTTCATTACTGTCATTATAGTTGTGCCTTTCTATAAAATCATGTACATGGAATCATATAGTTTATGACAGGTTTCTTTCACCTTGCAAAATGTTCTTGATATTCATTAATTTTTTTTTATCCATTCAAGGGTTGATGGATATTTGTGATGTTTTCAGGTTATAGTAATTATGGGTAAAGCTACTATAAACATTTGCACTTAGGTATTTGTGAAGATAAATATTTTCATTTCTCTTGGGAAAATCTTAGTAATGAGATTCATGGGCTTATTGTTGGCACAAAGTTAAATTTATGTGAAATTGCATACTGTTTTCTATACAAAGTGGTTGTACTGTTGTGCATTCCCACAAACAATGTGTGACAGTTCCAGTTGTTCTGCATCCTTATTTGTACTTGGTTATCAGTGTTTTAAATGTTACTCATTCCGTTAAATGGTTGGTTATACCTCAATGAAATTCAAAAGTGTATTTCCTTTTGAAGAATGAAGGTGTGAAGCATTTTTTAATGTTTTTATATGCATTCCATGTATTTTGGGGGGATAAAGTGCCTATCTGAATCTTTTGCTCATTTTATATTAAATTGCTTTTCTTTTTATTTTTATGCAATGAGAATTTTTTATAGATTCTGGACCCAAGTATTTTATCAAATATTTATTTTGAGATCGTTTTAATCCTGGTTTGTTCATTAGCGTAAAATTTCAAAAAGCAGTTTATTGTTTTAATTTTTATAAAGTCCAGTTTATCAATTTTTTTAACTTATTACTTGTGCCTTTTGTATCAAACCAACACATTACACCTTTTATAGAATATTATATATCAATAATATTTCAAAAAAATCTTGTGGCATGCGTCTTTCAACTTTTTTTTTTAATTGACTTAGCTATTCCAGGTCTCTTTTTAAAGCCATCACAAATTCAATTGTGGACTTCAATCTCACTCTTCTGGGATGATTTATTCTGTATACCATGTTTGGGGAATTTGGGAAAGTGTTTATAGGTATCTGGATGTTGCCAGCAAACTTGCCTCTGAGATGCCAATTTTTTTCATGGGTCAATAAGGACATTCTGCTCAAAGGATCATTCTATCCTTGCCTGGGTCATATTAAAGAGACGAATTAATTTATTGTCCAAATTCTGACACCTTTTAGGATGAAATAAGCACTAGTAATACCTATGTCAGGACAACAGGCATAAATTTGAACTTGTCAAAAGAAATGAGGGCTATATTGGGCAAATTAGGGTACAGGATCATGGTAGACCGATGTCCTTCTAAACCTCTAGGTCTCTCTCATAAATGGCCAACTCCAGGGACGTTTTTCTTAGAGAGCCTTTCCATTCTGGAAAAAAATATTTGACTTTCTTTTTAATTCTTCTTCTTTCTAGATTAATATTTTGAAATTTTATCTTACCTCCTCTTCTATATCTTCTCTGCAAAATATTATTAATAAGGGACAACCAAATTCCCATTTCACTCAGGATTACATCACTAATTTTTCACCTTCACTTAATTATCTTTTGATGAAAATAACTTTATATGTGTGGTCACATCCATTTATTTTGTTAATTATTCTCTAGTTATTTTTTATTTTATTTTTCTTTGATCCTATTGTAGAAGAGTGCAAATAATGTGTCTTATACTTCAGCAAACTTGCAGCATTGATCACATATTAGTTACTTAATAAGTGTTCAGTTTTCCCCATTCTAATTAGCATAGGAATAGCATCTGTAGAAATTATTTCCTGTTACCATTAAAGTCTTTGGATACACATCTGGAGAAAGAGGTTAGCAAATGATCAATTTTATTATTATTTGTGTCTATGTGTGGCAAAGACCTTGTTATACATAACAATGTGGGAAGAGAGGGGAACTTTCCCATTTCTTCCACAGTTATAAATTCACTTGTGTGGTTATTATTCAGCATTATTGATAATAATATCAACACCTTGTGTAATTCAGATATTGAGCAAAGTTGCTTCACAATTATGTAAGAGAAAATAAAGAATGTAATCCTTCTGTAATTAAAAATGTGAATGGGTGCTTTTATTAGCTGTCCCTCTATTTGCCTCACGCATGTTTATCCATTATTCTGTAAACTGGTTCTATTTTTCAATTTTGATACTAGCTTTTCTCAAAAATTATTATTCATTCAGTGCCAGAGGAGCTTTCAAAACTCAACTGTGAAATATTCTGAGTAGGTCATAATTCCATTCTGCTTTTTTTCTCTAACATTTTATTTTGAAAAAAAAAAACAGTACAGTTTAAAGGATTTTACTGTGAACACCCTCACATCTATCACCTAGAAGCTTCCTTAGTTCTTTTCTGTACTTGCTTTCTCATATATCCGTCTACCCAATCTTCTATCAATAAATATAGTTTATTTGTGTTGTAGCTCAAAGTAAATTGTTGGTATACTTCTGGTTTCCCCTAAAGTTAACACAGATAATTTAAAATAGAGTTCAATATTTACTTACAATATTTTAAGTATAAATTACATTAAATGAAATGTACAAATCTTAATGGTACATTACCTGACTTTTGACAAGTGCATATACCTCTGTAATCTTAATCCCTGTCATGAAATATTTTCTTTAAAAAGGTTAGTTAACCTAATAATAGCCAAATGTAACTAATCAAAAACATAAGAGAAAATTAAAAATATAAATATCAGAAGGTAAAGAGGGGAAATCATAAATTCTCCAGACATTAAAGGATAATAAAAGAATAGTATGAAAACCTTTATTCTAATTAGTTCAAAAATTTAGATTAAACGAATACATCATCAACAAAGTCGGTTATGCAAACTGACACAAATCTAAATAGAAATTCTGAGTAGCTAAATAGATTTTTAGAAAATTGAGTTTGTAGAAAAAACATCTCCACAAAAAGCCTTAAGACCAACATGCTTTCACTAGTGAATTCTATCAAATATTTAAGGAATGAATACTATCAATTTTACATAAGCTCAGTTAGAAATTGGGCAGAGGGACACTTTCCATATAATTCCATGGGTCCAATGCAAAATGGCCCCCAAAGCCAGATGAAATCGCAAGGAAAAACTTTCAGAGTGACATCCCTCATGAACTTAGATGCGAAAATCCTGAAAATAATATTCATATGTAACATTTCTACAGGGTATTTCTAACAAAGGACAAGTTGAATTGTATCCCATGTATGGTATATTGGTTAACAAAACCTGTTTAATATGTTACATTAATGCAACAAAAGGAAACTGTTCATATGTTAATCTCAACACATGAGGAAACATACATTTGACCATATTCAACATTCTCCCATGACTAATATCTTCAGAAAATTTAAGATAGAAGCACTACCTCAAACTGGTATTGAGTGTTTCCACAAAACTTCAACTAATAATATACATAATGAAAAATGTTATGCTATGCTAAGGCTAGAACAAGACAATAACGTTATCTCACACCACTTCTATCTATTACTGCATTAGAATTAAAAGCCTTTGCAATAAGACAAATAATAAAATCAAATAAAGAAAGAATAAAAGCTTTCTCTAACTGAATTCAATATGAATCAGATATCACCATTGACATTATAGTGGTGTTTTATCATAGGATACAGTGATATCCAACCTTCCCATTTTTGTTTACCTATATAAAATTTAGTTGGAAAGATGTTTAGAATGTATGCTACTTCAACGGTTGATACCTGTCAAACTGATTTTATTCAGGAAATATTTAACCTTACCATTTCATGTTTATAACAACCTGTTATTAATACCTCTATATTAATGGTATAACTGCAAAGAACACGCAATTCCTAGGGCACAATTAAATGCAAAGAGCAGTAAAGGGGAAAAAAATGTAATAAAAAAAATTCAGTTAATGACTTTATTGTTTATAGGCTTTTCAGAGAAAATACCTTTTATTTTTCAAATCCTTTTTAATTTTAGGAATTTAAGTATAAGAATGTGCTAAAGCTTTTCTAATGTTTGTAGTTTGACAAAAGAGAGGGAAAAAGAAGACAGGTATAATGTTTACTCTAATGGAAAAAATTGGTTAGAGATAATTATGCTAAGGCTATAAGCAATTTTTATTTGCCATATTCACATTAGATCAATGCTAAAACACCTAATATAGGATTCTCAAAAATAATGATCTAAAAATAATTTAAGTAATAAGAAATCTCTTTAAAAGACAACTAAAACTTTAGTCCTATTCTTCTTAGACTTTAGAAGACAACTGTTGAGTGAATTCACAGGTGAGGAGATATTATGGGAACAAAAGAGTCAAAAACACAAGAATTGTTAAAATTTTGCAGTTACAATTTAGAATTTAAAAATTTAAAAGTTTAACAATCATGATTCAAGAGGTATGTATGTGTGTAAGACAACAAATCTGTCATATGGAATAAATAATACATAAAGAATATTTTATACTTCTTCCATTAGTAACATCATAGAATCTTCAGATATCTATTTCCCAAGAGTTTGTTTAAAATGCTTGTAAATTAATTTTAATTTTCATTGACTAGGGTATGTAAATCATAAACATTTTACATTTTGCCAATCCTCACTTGAGCTATCCTTTTAAAAAAACTTAAGCATAAAGATTACAAGTCACATTAAAAATGTCTACAGTTACTGAAAATATGAGAAATAAAATCACATATAATTTAATTCTAATAAAAATGGCTAGAAGTTGGAGAGCAATGCTGTGCTGCTAAATTTGCATGAACATGAAAGTTGATTAGTGGTATTGTTAAATATGTGACATACGGTTGACATCATTCTTAGTTACCTGTTCTCACAAAGGCAGTTGTTTATGTTCATATGGGTTTTCAGAAATAGATTTATATTAATCTCAAATTACAAAACTGCCAAAGTTCTGTAGACCAGAGAAATATGCCTGTGGATCAAAAGATATGGAGGAACTCAAACCATGGACTTGATTATACCAATATCCCATTTGTCTTTGGTGACTGGAGTGAGGTTCAGTGTATGAATCTCTTCTATGCAATGATATTTCTTTGATAAATTAAGCCTGTCTCCCATATTAAAAAAGACTGCGCACATTTAATGCCACACACAAGCAAAACTAGGTGACAGAGACAAAATATGGATAGAGCCCACAACTGATATTCAGTAAACTTAATAGCACCAAGGAAACAAACTCAGAGATGTCTTTTTTTAAACAAGTTATTCAGGCAGGGGAGAAACATCGAAATTGTTAGACATGAACAAAATTGTTAGAGAAAATAAAAAAACTTCTTCTAAAAATGAACCTGAAAACTACTGTACAAAAATAAGGAAAATATCACTGAACATGACAGTCAAATATATTCAACAATCAGTAGATAAATTCAACTTTGATGAAATACAAATTACAGAGCCATTTTCATATAAGAATCTATTAGAAACAGTGGGCATAGTTTTGGAAATAAGATAATAGATTTTTGAAAATTTTTCTGTGAGAATGTGACAGAGCACATTTCAGGAAACTGGAAGTAAATGGTGGAAGAGATGTGAATAGAAGCAAAGCACAGAAGAGGACACTGGTTTTACAGCACTGGTGGTGAGCATATTTACCAGTAGGTCAAGTGGTTCATATTCTTAAAGGCCTTGTATGATTCACAAATTCAATTACATATATTTTCTCCATAAAATTGATGTACAATTAACTAGATTCCCATTATGGTAAAATCTACTAGAGAGCAAGTCAGACAGAGGATGGTCCTAACTGATGTTTCCTTACATGTGGAGAAAGCTCAGTTACTGTCCCATCACAGGGGCCTCTCTCCACTCTTATTCACTAAAGCATTTGAGAGAGACAAGCATGAACAGGTCCAGTGGTTGACAATGGCTAGTGTGGGTGAGGGGACCAGCTGCAAGGAGTACAAGTGAACATTTGGGATGATGGAAATACTTTACATGATGTTTTTACTGGTGGTGACCTTTTTGCCTTTATTAAATGCATATTTTGTAATACATATATTTGTTGAATGTCTACAACTATTGAAATTCACCCAAGTATACACTTAAAACTAATCAATTTGTCTATAAAATATACCTGAATAAAGCAAATTAAATGAATGTACAATTTCTTCATCATCAGTTTTTCAAAAATTAAAAATTTTAACAAGATCGGGTATAGGTTGGCAATGTAGGGAAATTATATTGCTATACATTGTGGGAGTATAAGCTTTGATACCAACTGCAATAGCTAGCAAGTTATGGATAATCTAAAACTCAATTCTAGATATGAATGTATACAAGTAGACTGTGAAAGTATGTTCACTGTGAAGTTGATTTTCACAGAAATAAAAAATAAGAAAAGATGAAGCAAATTTCCTTCAAGAGTTATGTGGATAAACAAATTTATTCATGGAATTATATTATTTTAAAGTAAAGATTAATAGATTGTCTAGCAAATACCAACATGAATAAATCTCTAAAAATAACAATGAATGAAAAAGGCTATTTTTAAAGACATTTGGAACTCAAATATCAATATATAGCATATATGGACACATAGACACATAGTAAATGTAGAAATATGTACATCAGAATGTCATTCATTTTCACAAGAGTGATTGCATGTAGCAAGTAAGAGGAGTTGAATGGATTGAGATTTTAGCTGTTATTAGTAATATAACTCATTATAAATAGTTTTATGAGATATATGTGATATGATGTTAACATTTGGGGTGGATATATGTGGTACTTGCTATATTATTTTGTGCAATTTTCTTAATGCTTCAAATATTTTAACATTATTTAACCTCCTGTCAAACATAATCTACTTAAGTTGTATACTTGAAACCAATATAATATTGTGTACCAACTACACTTCAACTTAAAAATATCACTCAATAGGTTGATTTCACTGTAGGAAGTGAGGGATTTGCTTTGAGGAAGGATCAGAATCTTAAAGAATAAACATATATGGAAGAGTAAATGAAATACATGCATAACTAATTTCTGTCCAATATGGAATGGGAACCAATGGAGGAGTAAAGATTTAAAAGTGTATGAATAGAAGAGGGATAGAGTTCCAAGATGTTTGAAAGGATAGAAAGGGGAAAAGTCTTAGAGAGAAAACTACAATTATTCCGAGAGACTTCTTGAATAAGGAAACTCCTAAATGTGTTTTCATCTTACTGATGTTCAATAAAGACTCCTGATGTTTCCCAGACAACTGTTCTGTCCCCACTTTCCTGGACTAGAAGAACACATATGGGTTCCCCAAAATAAGGTCAGCTATAACAGACTGGAGTTCTGACTATTCACATAATATTAGAAGAAGTGCATATCCACTTGATATAAGAGGCAAAAAGATATCTATCTGTAATGTGAGGGAAATTTATGGATTTAGAAGTATAAGGGATGTATTACCCAAGATGAAACTTTCTTTGGGGAAGGAAAGCAGAACAACAAAAAATTGATTCCTTGTAGGAGATAGATATTAAGTGTATAAATGATACCTCTGGGGTGGAATTATCCAACTTAGGAGGAAAGGATAAAAATAGTTTGTTTAAAAAAATGGATATTTTTATCAAAAATAGAATTTTTAGAATTCACAGGTTTTGCTGTGAAGGATACCTGATAAAAAATGCGGTGAAGGTTTTTAGATAAACAAATGTCTGGGCCTGAAAGCAACGAGAGAGAAAAATGAGAGATCAACAGATTTAGACTTACAGAGAAGGCAAAACCATAGGAACAATTAACATTTTAATAACTTAAAAAGCCTCCTTTATAAATATATGGGAAAATAAGTGGGAACTGGAACATAAGTGGCATATCCCACTGCTGAATAAAAATAAAGGAGAAGAACGAATGGGTCTACTGTTATTGAAATAGCACAAATTGTGTGAGGTCTGGTAAATTCCAAAGGGAAAGTAAATCAAGGTCTTAAGGAGAGGGCTTGTCAACAGAACTGTACTCCTGGGCCTGAGCCCCATGTATATGAAGAATGCTCTCAGCTGGAGATCAGCTAAGGCAGATATGAGCACAAAGGGATAAAAAGCTTTTTCTTGAAGAAAGAGTCATAAGTTAAAAAAAAAAAGCAAAGCATGAATCTCCATGGTACAAGGGTAAAAATTGTCTAGGGACCCTATGGATAGAGAAATCCAGAGACAAAAGGAAATAGAGAGAGTGAAGAACATATAAACTCTTTAGAAAGTTTCCTGGTGAAAGATAACATGTTCACAGAGAAGTGGAGCTGTGTCACCATACCAGTGCTCGACTTCTATTTGGCACTAGTTTGTAAGGAACACAGATAAGCACAAATTAAGGAATTTTAAATATATAATATAGTAGATAATCCATAGATTGGCTATCCTACTTATATTTTCTTTCTCATCTCTGTCTCTGTTTCTGCCTCTGACTCTCTTAACAGGATCATGATTTGTCTATCTTCTGATGGACATGACATTATTCTAAACCAACCCTGTTCTCATTTTGTGATTAATAGTCTAGGGACACCATATTTGTAAGCCTTCTCTGGCCCATGAGACATAAGTAAGATTTACTGAGATGAACTACTTCTGGAAAATGTTTCCTCAATCTCAGAAAGAATCTTTTGCTCCCCACTCTCTACCCTTCAGAATTCCTGTAGCTTTTGTCACCTCCTTATTGAAACAGTTGTAATTCTCCAAACCCAACCAACTGCAACCTCAGGTGGGCAAGAACACTTAGAGCTACTGGGTGCATGTCAAACAGCTCCCCATGTTCTTTTAAAAGATTGATGTATGATTGACATGTAACATTATGTTAGTTTCAGGTGAAACAGTGATCTGACATTTGTGCACATTTAAAAAATGATCACCACTATAAGTCTGGTTATCTAAAACAACGATAGCAACATCAAAAAACAAACAAACAAACAACCAAACAAATAAAATGACTCATGGACACAGGGAAGAAATTGGAGGTTGCTGGAGGCTGGGGAATGGGGTGGGGAAAAATGGGTGAAGGTGTCCAGAAAGTACGATTTCCTATGCTTTTCACATGCTTTCTTCTAACTTATCTCCAGATCTTTAGGATCAACTCTGGAAATATGCTATATATGCTTGAGAAAGTTGTTCTTTCTGTAGTTTGCTAGACAGAGGAAGGAAGTCAAATAGCCTGAATTTAAGGATTGAACAAAAAAATGGATCTAAACATTTTTCAAATACAAACTAGGAAGACAGGACAGATAATTGCAAATTTAAGTGTTTCATTTTTTTTCCTGTTTTTAAGATGGAAATTTATCTTTTGAAGCACTGTTTCTTTGTTGAAGCAGAAAATAGAAAGAAATGAAAGAGGAAGAGGAAGAAGATTTGAGGTAGTTTATAAAAATGCTGCCAAGTATTGAAAGTCAAGATGTGTGAAATAATAATGAAAGAAAATAACTTTGTTTTTTAATCATTCAGCTTTATTTATTTTTATTTATCAATAGTGTGATCACATTTCCTAAGCCATCACTTAATAAAACATAGAAAGGTCTTGCTAAATTTTGCATGGGATTATCCAGTCTTACTTAATTTACTCTCTGCTTTATTTGTTTTAACATTGAGAAATTCTGTAGAGGTATTTTAATATTCTTAAAGAAATTACTCCTCATTAGGCCTAGTAATCATTTCATTTATATTATTTTATTTATTAAATTCTTACATAAATTATGTGAATTATATTCCCATTGTATAAATGAGAGATATGAGGGTCTGGTAGTTTAATTAAAGAATACATCTAAATTTTTATTTCTTAAGACTGTACGTACTGAAAACAAATTCTTTAGGATACCATAGTTCAAACATTAACCATTACAAGGTTTGTAGATAAAACTTAAATCTCTGTATAGGAGCTTCTTTTGAGGGTAGGGAGGACTCCCAGATGTGTTGGTAAATGGCCACTTTGGATGGCCATTTTGTTCTCTGAAGAGCTATATTTTTGTGATCTAGACAGAATTAAAGATTAGGAACCCCGGAGAAATCATCTAATGTGTCTTCTGCCTTCTAAAAAGACTCTAAACTGCCTTAATATATCACTATCCATAGTATTTCAAGACTATACAAGGAAAGAGCAGGCACAACTTTCTTCAAATTGCTGTTTCAATTTTTAATACTACATACATCCAAAAAGCATTTCTTTGTGACCAATCCAAATATTTCCCACTTTATCTTAAATCTCTTCCTCCTATTTCACACTCAGAAAACATGAAAAGTAAGTCTCTGAACAGTGCCACTTCTTGTGTGGAGCAATAGGGATTTCCTATTAACAGGTTCAAATGTTTCAATTTCTTCAGTTTCTTTTGTAAATCTTCTATTCTATATTCTTAATCTACTTTATGCCTCCATTTTTGGCTTTTAATATCAGAAGCCCGAACAAGAGAAAATTACTCAGGAAACGTCTAAGTATAATGAATCATTTTAAGATTCTTATAAAATATTTATATAACCAATGTGCTCACTCTCTTTCTTTCTCTCTCTCTTGTCTCTTGCTCTCTCACACTTTCTCCTTTCTTGATCCTGGGTAGATATTCTATATAAATATTCAAATGGAAATAACAACTGGTTTATTTAGTTAGAATTAGAATTTTAGAAAGATCGTGGAATGAGAGGTGAGACAGAGGTTTCTTCCTAAAACTGCATGTAATATGAGAATATAATTAATAAAACTAATCCTGAAAGAGCAACAGGGAAGAGGGCTGTGCCAGACTGCATACAACTGGAGAAAAGAATAAACTTCACAGAACAAGGTAACGTAACAAAGCAGTGGTCCAGCGGGACCCAAGCCCTTCCTCCACCCCAGTTCACCCATGGGAGGAAGAGAAACGGAGCGGGGAAGGAGTGGAGGCCTGGGACTGCTGAAAACCTAGCCCTGGAGATCTGCTCTGGGAGTGCAAACCTATATTTCATGGTGCTTTAATGATTAGGGGGGTTGGAAAGCTAAGACAGGCAGAAGACCTGCAAAGACTGAGATTCCATCCACTTGTGGAAAGCAAGGATCCATATCTGGCTGCTCAGGGACAATAAAAGGTGAGAAGTCTGAGAGACTTCCAAACAGTGAGAGGGATGCTAAAGGGGCAAGGATTGCACAGAGCTTAATGTTCAGGAGAAAGGACAGGTAGCCAAATTGTCCGGGTACACTCTGACCAGCAGGATGGGAACTTTCACGATCTTCAGGGGCTCCAGCCCCCTGGCTGGCTATACAGCTCCAAGGCAACCCACAGTAATGCGCATCTTTCAGTGCCTTCCTCCCGGCCTGCCCCACCTGGCTCACAAATTGGCAAACCATACCCTGGTGTAAGGCCAGCCAGAGGGAAGCCCCACCTACAGCAGCTACAAAGGCAAAGCATAGGGGCTTATACCTGTGTGCCGGGCCCACTGGTTCTGGAAGTAGAGACAGGCATAGAAGCCAAGAAGCAGGAAACAGCTCTTCCCTCCCTCTAGGCACCAACACCGCTCTCCTGTGATACCTGATATCACTCCAGGGGCTGAGGAGCTCCAGAGAGTAGAACTTCTGGGCACTAGAATGTGCCATATACAAATATGAAATGTCAAAGGAAATCTGGTTCAAATCAAATTATGAATACACCAGAGAAAGATTCAAGTGAAATTGACCTCATGAATCTTCCTGAAAGAGATTTCAAAATAAAAATCATTAACATGCTTATGGAGGTACAGAAAAATATTCAAGAACTCAGGAATGAATTCTGGTTGGAGATCCAATCATTATGGAACACAGTATCAGAAACATACAATTGAAGGTTTTAAAAGCAGATTAGATATGGTGGAGGAGACAGGAAATGAAATAGAAATTAGAAAAGAGGAATGAAAAGAAGCTGAGGCACAGAGAGAATAAAGGATCTCCCAGAATGAAAGAATATTGAGAGAACTGTGTGACCAATCCAAACAGAACAATATTTGCATTACAGAGTTACCAGAAGAAGAAGAGAGAGAAAAAGGGATAGAAAGTGTCTTTGAGGAGGTAATTGCTAAACACTTCCCCAATATGGGGAAGGTAATAGTCTCTCAAACTATGGAGGTAAAAAAATCTCCCAAGACAGGGAACCCAAGGAAGACAACACCAAGACATATAGTAATTAAAATACCAAAGATCAAGGATAAGGACAGAGTATTAAAAGCAGCCAGAGAGAGAAATGAGATCACATACAAAGGAAAATCCATGAGGCTATCATAAGATTTCTCAGGAGAAACCTTAAAGGACAGAAGGGAGTGAATGGCTTATTTAATGCAATGAAGCAGAAAGGCCTCAAAACAAGAATACTTTATCTGGCAAGATTATCATTTAAATTTGAAATACAGATTAAAAAATTTCCAGATAAGCAAAAGCTGAGAGAATTTACGTCCCACAAACCATCTCTACAGGGGATTTTGGAGGAACTACTATAGATAGAAGTATGCCTAATAGCTATCACCAGAGGTAATAAAACCACAGTAAAGAAATTAGAACAGTTAATTACTATGCAAATGCAAAATTAAATCAACTAACCTCAAAGTCAATCAAGGGATAGACAAAGAGTACAGAATATGATACCTAATATCTAAATAATGGAAGAGGAAGAAAGAGGAAGAGGAAAGAAGAATTTTTATATTGTGTTTGTAATAGCCTACTAAGTGAGTTAAGTTAGACTATTAGATAGTAAGGAAGTTAACCTTGAACCTTTGGTAACCATAAACCTAAAGCCTGTAATGGCAATAAGTACAAACATATGGATAATCACTCTAAATGTAAATACTCTGAATGCACCAATGAAAAGACATAGAGTCACTGAATGGATAAAATCAAAGACCCATTATATGCTGCCTACAAGAGACTCACTTTAAACCCAAAGACATACACAGACTAAAAGTGAAGGGATGGAAAAAGACATTTCATGCAACTAATAGGGAGGAAAAAGGAGGAGTTGCAATACTTATATCAGACAAAATAGAGTTCAAAACAAAGAAAGTAACAAGGGACAAAGAAGGACATTACACAATGATAAGGAGGTCCATCCAGCAAGAAGATATAACCATTATAAATATCTGTGCACCCAACAAGGGAGCACCTACATATGTAAAACAAATACTAACAGAATTAAAAGGGGAAATAGAATGTAATGCATTCATTCTAGAAGGCGTCAACATTCCACTCACTCCAAAGGACAGATCAACCGGACAGAAAATAAGTAAGGAAACAGAGGCACTGAATAACACATTAGAACAGATGAACCTAATAGATATTTAATGGATATATCTTCTTGTTGGATGGACCCCTTTATCATTGTGTAAAAGCAGCAGAATACTCATTCTTCTCAAGTGTACATGGAACATTTTCAAGAATAGATCATATACAAGGCCACAAAAAGAGGCTTAGTAAAGTCAGGAAGATTGAAACTGTGTGAACAAGTTTCTCAGACAACAAAGGTATGAAAATAGAAATATATTATGGAAAGAAATGAAAAATCCCACAAACAGGTGGAGGCTTCACAACATGCTCATAAATAACCAATGGATCAAAGGCCAAATAAAAACATAAATCAAGCAAATATATGGAGACAAATGACAACAATAATTCCACACCACAAAATCTGTGACGCAACGAAGGCCATGCTAAGAAGAAAGTATATTACAATACAGGACTACCTCAGAAAAGAAGAACAATCCCATATGAACAGTCTAAACTCATAATTAACTAAACTAGAAAAAGAAAAACAAATGAGGCCCAAAGTCAGTAGAAGGAGGGACATAACAAAGATTAAAGCAGAAATAAATGAAATCAAGAAGAATAAAACAATAAAAAGAATCAATGAAAGCAAGAGTTGGTTCTTTAAGAAAATAAACAAAAAAGAAAAACCCCTAGCCAGGCATATCAAGAAAAAAAGACAGTCCACTCGCATAAACAGAATCAGAAATTAGAAAGGAAAAATCACTACAGACACCACAGAAATACAAAGAATTATGAGAGAATACTATGAAAACTTATATGCTAACAATCTGGGTAACCTTGATGAAATGGACAACTTTCTAGAAAAATACAGCCTTCAAAGGCTAACCCAGAAAAAACAGAATATTTGAACAGATGAATTACCAGCAACGAAATTGAATTGGTAATCAAAAAACGACCTAAGAACACAACTGGTGGACCAGTTGGCTTCAATGCTGAATTTCATCAAACATTTAAGACCTAATATTCATTCTCCTTAAAGTTTTCTAAAAAGTAGAATAGGGAATACTCCCAAACTCATTCTATGAGGCCAGCATCACTCTAATACTAAAACTAGGCAATGACACCACAAAAAAGAAAATTATTTCTGATGAACATAGATGCAAAACTACTCAACAAAATATTAGCAAACTGAATTCAAAAATACATCAAAAAGATACATCATGATCAAGTAGGATTTATCCCAGGGATGCACAGATGGTTCAACATTCAGCAATCCAACAGTATCATCCAGCACACATCAACAAAAAGGACAAAAACAACATGATCACGTTCATAGATGGTGAAAAAGCATTTAACAAAATTCAACATTCATTCATGATAAAAACTCTCAACAAAATGGGTATAGAGGACAAGTACCTCAACATAATAAAGGCCATATATGACAAACCCACAGACAACAACATACTTAACAGTGAGAAGCTGAAAGCTTTTCCATTAAGGGGCATAACAAGACAATGATGCCCACTCTCCCCACTTTTATTCATATAGTTCTGGAGGTCCTATCCACAGCAATAAGACAACACAAAGAAATAAAAGGCATCCAGATTGGCAAGGAAGAAGTTAAACTGTCCCTGTTTGCAGATGACATGATATTGTACATAAAAAACAGTAAAGAATCCACTCCAAAACTACTAGAGCTAATATCTGAATGTAGGAAACTTGCATAATACAAAATTAGTACACAGAAATCTGTTGCATTCCTATACACTATTGATGATGTAGCAGAAAGAATAATCAGGAAAACAATTCCATTCACAATTGCACCAAAAAGAATAAAATACCTAGGAATAAACCTAATGAAGGAAGTGAAAGACCTATACTCTGAAAACTACAAGATAGTCATGAAAGAAATTAAAGAATATACCAATACATGGAAACACATTTTGTGCTCATGGATAGGAAGAATTAATATTGTCAAAATGGGCATCCTGCCTAAAGGAATCTACAGATTCAATGGAATTTCTATCAGAATACGAACAGCATTCTTCAATGAACTAGAACAAATTGTTCTAAAATTCTTATGGAACCACAAAAGATCCCGAATAGCCAAAGCAATCCTGAGAAGGAAGAATAAAGTTGGGGGATTATGCTCCCCAACTTCAAGCTCTATTACAAAGCCACAGTAATCAAGACAATTTGGTACTGGCACAAGAACAGACCCATAGACCAATAGAACAGACTAGAGAGCCCTTATATAAACCCAACAATATATGGCCAATTAATATATGATAAAGGAGCCATGGACATACAAAGGGGAAATGACAGCCTCTTCAACAACTAGTGTTCGCAAAATTGCACAGCTACATGCAAGAGAATGAAACTGTATTATTTTTTAACCCCATACACAAAAGTAAACTCAAAATGGATCAAGGACCTGAATGTAAGTTATGAAACCATAAAACCCTTAGAATAAGACATAGGCAAAAATATCCTGAATATAAGCATGAGCAACTTCTTCCTGAACACATCTCCTCAAGCAAGGGAAACAAAAGCAAAAATGAACTCAAGGGACTACATCAAACTAAAAAGTTTCTGTATGGCAAAAGACACCATCAACAGAACAAAAAGGCATCCTACAGTATGGGAGAATATATTTGTAAATGATGTATCCAACAAGGGGTTAACAGCCAAAATATATAAAGAACTTACACCTCAACACCCAAAAAACAAATAACCCAATTAAAAAATGGGCAGAGTATATGAAAAGACAGTTCCCCAAAGAAGAAATTCAGATGGCCAACAGACAAATGAAAAGATGCTCCACATCACTAATCATCAGAGGAATGCAAATTAAAACCACAATGAGATATCATCACCTCACACCAGTAAGGATGACCAGCATTGAAAAGACTAAGATCAACAAATGTGGAGAAAGGGAACCCTCCTATACTGCTGGTGGGAATGTAAACTAGTTCAACCATTGTGGAAAGCAATATGGAGGTTCCTCAAAAAACTAAAAATAGAAATACCATTTGACCCAGGAATCCAACTCCTTGGAATTTCCCCAAAGAATACAAAGTCTCAGAATCAAAAAGACATGCACCCCTATGTTTATTGCAGCACTTTTTACAATAGCCAAGACATGGAAGCAACCTAAGTGTCCATCTGTAGATGAATGGATAAAGAAGAGGTGGTATATATACACAATGAATACTATTCAGCCATAAGAAAGAAACAAATCCTACCATTTGCAACAACATGGATGGAGCTGGAGGATATTATGCTTAGTGAAATAAGCCAGGCGGAGAAAGACAAGTGCCAAATGATTTTCCTCATTTGTGAAGTATAACAAGAAGCAAAACTGAAGGAACAAAACAGCACCAGATACACAGACTCCAAGAAGGGACTAGTGGTTACCAAATGTGAGGGTGTTGGAATGCAGGTACGGATGGAGGGAGATGGGGATTTTGGGGTATGTTTAATACACACTGTGTGAGTGGTCACAGGGAAAACGGTGTAGCCCAGAGAAGGCAAATAGTGAATCTGTGGCATCTTACTACACTGATGGACAGTGACTGCAAAGTGGTATCCGTTGGGACTTGATAATATGGGGAAATGTAGTAACCACATTGTTTTTCATGTGAAACCTTCATAAGAGTGTATATCAATAATACCTTAATAAAAAACTTAAAAAAGAAAGAATTACAATTTTATTTAGTAATAATAGTAATCATAACTCCTGCCAGATCAATTTATTTGGTATTACTTACCAGTAATTTATTTGGTGTCTCTCATACATGCCATATGTGTATATTAGTTACTATATATACATTATGTGAATTTCTTGCAGTAAACTGCAAAATGACTGTTACTTGCCTAATATTAAATACATAGAAACTAGGTTTGAAGATGGCAACAAAAATTGCCTAAAGTCATGCAGTCATTAAGGCAGTTTGGATTTGACTGGACATTTGTGAATATAATTTCCTTAAAGTAATTAGGTACGCAGAAGGGTAATGAGAATCCTTGCTTCCTAAAGTGATGGATAAGAAATATAATGTGCATCAGGGCTCTCCCTGAAGATAACTGAACACCTGAAAATGTAAATTTTTAAGTTTTCCTAAAAGTGCCAAAAAATTAACAGTGCAATGAAAAATCTCTGGACCATGACCCTTGAAAGAAAGAAGGAAAGAAAAGCAGGGACAGAGGGAGATAGAAAGAGAAGAAAAACATAATTCCCGTGACCAAGGCCCTGTTATTCTGAAGGCATTTATAATCAAGGAAAAAAGAGCTTCAAAATGGATTCGTATTTTTAGTCCTAAGAAATTAGACAAAGGCCATGTGCGAAAAATGCTGGGATTCTGATTAACCATACAGTGTGTTAACCTGGGACCCAAAGGTCTTTGCCATCAGAGTGAAGCTTCAGCTGGGTAAAGCTGCCTGCCATGCACTGTAACCTGATTTACATGTTCTTTTAAAGCCTGAGTAGAAAAATAAATCCCGACTGTAGATTAATATGATCTGAGATCACACCCAAAACATGTGGAGCATGTTATTCTTGAAAGAAGAGGTGATCACACTGCAGTTAAGTACCACTAGAAATGTTTTTCCAATACATGGCTGAGTGCAGAGTAAAAAATGACCAGGCACACAAAGAAACAAGACATTATGATGAAGGATGAGCAGTATCCACAGATATCTGAAATAGCACCACATGGGCTATGGGAATAAACACAGGATACAAATTTAAATTATGATTACTATATTATCAAATATAACAGTTAAATTTGAGCACTTCAACACCTGGTAACAAACAATTACATTAAAAAGGAATAAAATATTTGAAAAATATGCTAATACATAAATATACACACAATAATCAAAATCAAGAACTCAACTGATAGGTTTTATAGCTGATTAGACAAAGACGAACAGAATAGTAATGAGCTGGAAGATTGGGCACACAACACTTTCTAAATTCAAGCATAAACAGAAGAAGAAACCAGACTTTTAAAGCAAGTCTTAAAAATATCAAAGAACTAAAACACCAAATATTTTTGTCATACATATTGTAAGTAGCTGAAAATGTTCATATACTATGTGTATCAAGGAAGAATCATGATAGAAATAGGAAAATATTTTGAATTACAATGTTATTCCTAAGAAGTTAAAAAAAGGGTTCAATACACAACTTATTTTTGAAGATACTAATACTTTACTATGTAAACCTAACAATGAGATTAGAAGAAAAGACAGAGATTGTTGCCTATTAGTGATCAGCAAACTTTGTAAAGTACCATAAAATAAACATTTTAAACCTTCCATGCTCTATGATCTCTGTTAAAACATAGTCTGCTGTATTGTGAAACCAGACATAGATAATATAAACCAAAGAGTGCAGCTGTGTTCTAGTAAACTTTAATTACAAAAATAGGAGGCTGTGATGGGCTGAATTAGACCTAGGTGCTCTAAATGCATGATTCCTGAACTTGAATAAAAGAATAGCCACCAATTACTGTGGAGGAGATTGTTGAAGCAGTTTATTAGGAATTTGTTTTTGATACATTGAGTAGGAGATGTCTATTTAATGTCTTAATAAAGATACTGAGAATACCCTCAGGTAAAATATTATGCAGTTCAAGAGAGGAGCCTGACTGGGTATACAAACTGGGAGTCATTAGTATATAAATGTGATACAATTCTGGGAAGTATATAGTTAAACAGCTCATCTGCTTCCATTTAATTTCCCTTTACCAGGGAGATTAAAGAAGGCAAATGACTTGGTCAAATCTCCTTATAAATATGCTAATGAGAGTCTTCCTGATGAATAAACAAATGGTGTTTGCAAGCAGTTTACTCCTTACATTTGGAGTGGTTTTAAAAAAGGTGCATCTAATCTAAAATTGCTTACAGTACAGATAACATCTATGAATTCACGTGGGTGTCTATGGAATATGTTAGGTAAGTTATCCAATTATCTGAACATAAAATGATTTAATTTCTTGACCGAAATGACCCCTTTTTTTTGAAGTGATCTCGAGTACACACACCACTCAGAGATCACGTGCATTAATCTGAGCTCAGAACAGGTCCAGAACAGAATAAAAGGAACTGTGGACCTGTGTTGAAGTTCTGGACTTCTCTCTGCTTCAACTGTGTTTCAAAAGGTATTAGTTATCTTAGATACTGAGCAATATTTCTGATTCATCTATGTCTGAGTTGACAATGTGATCCTGTGTATTATTTCTAATGTCATACATAGGATCAGATTAGTATGGGGTGGTTTAGATGAAGAAGAAAGCCAAGAGCTAACACCCCTAAGGGACTCCAGTAGTAAAATTCTGATTGAAGAGGGAGGACAGGCAGAGGCAGGAAGAGATCCACAAATGTAGGCTAAGGTAGAAGCCAAATGAAGAGAGTATCAAGGAGGAGGGAGTACTGACTGTGTCAAATACCAGTAATAAGTATTGCAATTTAGCATAGCACATAAAGTACATTGTGACCTTGGCAAGAAGCACAGTTTTGAGAGTGCCCTTGGGTAAAATATTAAATGTCAGGGTAACTGCTCAATTCAAGAAGAATGTGAGACACTTATTTGAAGACACAGTGAATACAATTACTTCACACAGAGTTTTGCTGCAAAGGCCAAGGATATTAGAGAAAAAGGGTCAAAAGGTTTTAAGAGGAAAATTTTTCAAAAATATATGTTTCTATGCCGATTGAAATAATCAATTAGAGAGAGAAGTTTTAATGATGTAAAAAAGAGAGTGATGATGGAACAATGTTTGAGCAGGGCAGAGAAGAGAGAATCAAGGACATAGATTGAGCAATGGGATAGGTAATGAAGCGTTCATTCTCCAGAAGAACAGAGTTGTTTCATATGCATACAGATGCTTACATATGGGCATATGTGGGAGCATGTTGACATTTTCTTGTGTGCCTCAATTTTCCCAGTGAATGCAGAAGCATGGTTATTATATAGAAGTATAGATAGGATAGGGAATGTTGAGATTTTAGGAGAGAAAATAAGGTATGAGATAATACTGTAGGACATTAGGAGAATAAATGGATTATATATAATACGGTTCACTGGTAGCACTGTGAACCCAGCTTAAATTTTTTATCTTACATTTAAATAGCCATGTGCATGTTTTTTAATTGTAAACAGCAGCACAGGGTTGCAAGCTAAAAGAAGTCAGTGACTGAAGAAAACTATGATTGTTATTTTGCCAATAGTATTAAAGAGTGGCCAGGTGCCTGGAATTAAAGTACATGCAAGAGAATAGTGCATAAATGTCTACTGATAATTTACAACTGACCATGGAAATGAAGGAGGATGAGAGGCATGGAAAGCACCTCCCATGGTGAAAGAGCATGAAATGGTGGGAAGTTCAATGATGTGGGCACGGTGGTTGAATTAGGGAGCACAGAGATTAACATGCAAAGCTAATGGATTGTACTTGGGAAGTTATACAGGGAACTACGACTCCAACAAGGTATTACGATTTTAGTAATGATGGCACCTCATTGATGATTCTGGTGTGAAGTGGAGGAATTTAAGGAACTTAATTCTAGTTATTGGAAAGATCATCTACACACATGCTGGAAAAGACAAGAACTAATTTTGGAACTGGTACTTTGAGCAAAAGTTCAGCAGAGCAAAAATTCCAGGGAATGAACAGATATTGATAGATGTATCATAGATGATAATAATAAGTTATGTAATCTGCTCATGAGGCATTGAATTTTTCAAAATGTGGGCAGAAAGAAAATGATCTGAAAGGGATAATTAGGAGGAAAAAGAATCCCTAGATTCAGGCCAAGAGGCCAAAGTGTGGCAGAAAAAAGCTACTACTATGAAAGTATACAGGGATCTTCTGTCTCAGGAGAAAGCCGAATAAAAAGAATATTCATAGAAGAGACTGAGGATGTGGAACAACCTATCGATAAAGGGCAATGAATTCCAAAGGGATGCAGTGAAAGATTTTATATGGTAGGACTTGGTAAGAAAGGAGGAGGAAATAAGGGATAACTACACAAATCAGAAAAAAAAAATTATTTTGTGGTGATAATGTAGAGCAATACAATTTATTAGACATTGCTATTAAGCATATAAATTGGTACACCTATTTTGTAAAACAGCAATATGCTATTTGGTGACTTAGTAGGTTAGATATATAAATAACACATGTGGTAACAATTATTTTTCTAAGATATGTCCTAGAAAGATGCACACACATATGTGTAAAGATACATGTAAAATATTTATAGCAGAATTGTTTATAATTGCCCCAAACAACAAAATTGCTATGTGTCTACCAATAGTGGAAGGAATTAAACATTTGTGAATTATATACAGCAAGTAGAAAGTATAGACATGAGGTGGAAAAAGCAACAATATGTATGAAACTGACAAACATGATATTGAGTGAAAGAAGCCAAATACAAAGCATTATATACTATAAGGATACCTATTTATATACAATTAAATCTTAGAGAAATTAAATCTATGCTATTTAGGGATGTACTATACTTGGTAAAACTATGATGAGAAGAAGAAAGTAATTGTCAAAAATGGGGGAATAATGACTCTTCATTTAGGGAACTCAAGTGTTGTAAGATGTGACACGTAAGTGGCTTCTGGGGTGCTGACAATAGTCCATTTCTCATTTGGATTCCAAAGATGTTTCTTTCATAATTATTCATTATACTGAAATTTTTGTTTTTCTATATGTATAATACTTTACAATAAAGTTAAATAAATAAAATAGTACTTAAGTGGGAAGACCAATGTTTTAATTTGGCAGTTATTTATTTATTTATTTTTAAAGGTACTATTGATATACACTATTATGAAGGTTTCACATGAAAAAACAATGTGGCTACTACATTTACCCATATTATCAAGTCCCCACTCATACCCCAATTCAGTCACTGTCCCTCAGTGTAGTAAGATGACACAAATTCACTGTTTGCCTTCTCTGTGCTTCACTGTTTTCCCTGTGATCCCCCACACCATGTGTACTAAACAAAATACCCCACAATCGCCTTCTCCCACCCTCCCCACCCACCCTCCCACATCCTTCCCCTTTGGTAACCACTAGTTCCTTGGAGTCTCTGAGTCTGCTACTATTTTGTTCCTACAGTTTTGCTTCATTGTTATACTCCACAAATGAGGGAAATCATTTGGCACTTGTCTTTCTCTGCCTGGCTTATTTCATTAAGCATAACATCCTCCACTTCCATCCATGTTGTTGCAAATGGCAGGATTTGTTTCCTTCTTATGGCTGAGTAGTATTCCATTGTGTATATGCACCACCTCTTCTTTACCCACATATTCATCTACTGATGGACACTTAGGTTGCTTCCATTTCTTGGCTATTGTAAATAGTGCTGCGATAAACATAGGGGTGCATCTGTCTTTCTGAAACTGGGCTGCTGCATTCTTAGGGTAAATTCCTAGGAGTGGGATTCCTGGGTCAAATGGTATTTCTATTTTGAGTTTTTTGAGGAACCTCCGTAGTGCTTTCCACAATGGTTGAAACAATTTACATTCCCACCAGCAGTGTAGGAGGGTTCCCTTTTCTCCACATCCTTGCCAACATTTGTTGTTGTTTGTGTTTTGGATGTTGGCCATCCTTACTGGTGTGAGGTGATATCTCATTGTGGTTTTAACTTGCACTTCTCTGATGATTAGCGATGTGGTGCATCTTTTCATGTGCCTTTTGGCCATCTGAATTTCTTCTTGGGAGAACTGTCTCTTCAGATCCTCTGCCCATTTTTTAAATCAGGTTATTTGCTTTTAAGGTGTAGAGGCATGTAATTTCTTTATATATTTTGGCTGTTAACCCCTTGATGGAGATGTCATTTAGAAATATATTCTCCCATACTGTAGGATGCCTTTTTGTTTTGTTGATGGTATCCTTTGCCATACAGAAACTTTTTAGTTTGATGTAGTCCCTTGAGTTCATTTTTGCTTTTGTTTCCCTTGCTCGAGGAGATGCCTTCAGGAATGGGTCGCTCCTGCTTATATTCAGGAGATTTTTGCGTATGTGGTCTTCTAAGAGTTTTATGGTTTCATGACTTACATTCAGGTCCTTGATCCATTTCGAGTTTACTTTTGTGTATGGGGTTAAACAATAATCCAGTTTCATTCTCTTGCACGTAACTGTACAGCTTTGCCAGCACCAGCTGTTGAAAAGGCTGTCATTTCCCCATTGTATGTCCATGGCTCCTTTATCATATATTAATTGATCATATATGGCTGGGTTTATATCAGGGCTCTCTAGTCTGTTCCATTGGTCAATGGGTCTGTTCTTGTGCCAGTACCAAATTGTCTTGAGTACTGTGGCTTTGTAGTAAAGCTCGAAGTTGGGGAGCATAATCCCCCCAGCTTCATTTTTCCTTCTCAGGATTGCTTTGGCTATTCAGGGTCTTTTGTGGTTCCATATGAATTTTAGAACGATTTTCTCTAGTTCACTGAAAAATGATGCTGGTATTTTCTTAGGAATTGCATTGAGTCTCTAGATTGCTTTAGGTAGAATGGCCATTTTGACAATATCAATTCTTCCTATCCATGAGCACGGGATGTGTTTTCATCTATTGGTGTCTTCTTTAATTTCTGAGTGTCTTGTAGTTTTCAGAGTATAGATCTTTCACTTCCTTGGTTAGGTTTATTCCTAGGTATTTTATTCTTTTTGATGCAGCTTTGAATGGAACTGTTTTCCTGATTTCTCTCTCTGCTACATCATTGTTAGTGTATAGAATGCCACAGATTTCTGCATGTTAATTTTGTATCCCACAACATTGCTGTATTCTGATATTAGATCAAGTAGTTTGGAGTAGATTCTTTGGGTTTTTTTATGTACAATATCATGTCACCTGCAAACAGGGACAGTTTAATTTCTTCCCTGCCAATCTGGATGTCTTTTATTTCTTTGTGTTGTCTTATTGCCGTGGCTAGGACATCCAGTACTATGTTGAATGGAAGTGGGGAGAGTGGGCATCCTTGTCTTGTTCTCGATCTTAAAGGAAAAGTTTTCAGCTTCTCACTGTTAAGTATAATGTCGGGTGTGGGTTTGTCATATATGGCCTTTATTATGTTGAGGTACTTGCCCTCTATACCCATTTTGTTCAGAGTTTTTATCATGAATGGATGTTGAATTTTGTCAAATGCTTTTTCAGCACCTATGGAGATGATCATGTGGTTTTTGTCCTTGTTTTGTTGATATGGTGGATGGTGATGGATTTTCGAGTGCTGAACCATCCTTGCATCCCTGGAATAAATCCTACTTGATTATGGTGGATGATCCTTTTGATGTACTTTTGCAGTCTGTTTGCTAATATTTTGTTGAGTATTTTTGCATCTATGTTCATCAGGGATATTGGTCTGTATTTTTCTTTTTTGTGGCATCTTTGCCTGGTTTTGGTATTAGAGTTATGCTGGCCTTATAGAATGAGTTTGAAGTATTCCCTCTTTTTCTACTCCTTGGAAAACTTTAAGGAGGATGGGTATTAGGTCTTCACTAAATGATAAAATGCAGCGGTGAAGCCATCTGTTTCAGGCGTTTTGTTCTTAGGTATGTTTTGCTTACCAGTTCAATTTCTTTGCTGGTAATTGGTCTGTTGAGATTTTGTGTTTCTTTCTGGGTCAGCCTTGGAAGGTTGTATTTTTCTAGAAAGTTGTCCATTTATTCTAGGTTATCTAGTTTGTTAGCATATAATTTTTCATAGTTTTCTCTAGTACTTCTTTGTATTTCTGTGCTATCTGTAGTGATTTTTCCTTTCCCAATTCTGATTCTGATTATATGAGAAGATTCACTTTTTTTCTTTGTAAGTGTGGCTAAGGGTTTATATATTTTGTTTATTTTCTTAAAGAACCAGGGCTTGCTTTCGTTGATCCTTTCTATTGTTTTATTCTTCTCGATTTTACTTATTTCTCCTCTAATCTTTATGTCCCTCATTCTACTGACTTTGGGTCTCATTTCTTCTTCTCTTTCTAGTTTCGTTAATTGTGAGTTTAGACTGCTCATATGGGATTGTTCTTCTTTCCTGAGGTAGGCCTGTATTGCAATATACTTTCCTCTTAGCATGGCCTTCACTGTGTCCCACAGATTTTGCAGTGTTGAATTATTGGTGTCATTTGTCTCCATATATTGCTTGATCTCTGTTTTTATTTGGTCATTGATCCATTGGTTATTTAGGAGCATGTGTTTAAGCCTCTATGTGTTTGTGGGATTTTTCATTTTCTTTGTGTAATTCACTTCTAGTTTCATTCCTTTGTGGTCTGAGAAGCTGGTTGGTACAATTTTAACCTTTTTGAATTTATTGAGGCTCTTTTTGTGGCCTAGTATATGATCTATTCTTGAAAATGTTCTAGGAGCATTTGAGAGGAACGTGTATTCTGCTGCTTTTTGGTGTAGAGTTCTGTAGATGTCTGTTAGGTCCATCTGTTCTAATGTGTTGTTCAGTGCCTCTGTCTCCTTACTTATTTTCTGTCTGGTTGATCTGTCCTTCAGAGTGAGTGGTGTGTTGAAGTCTCCTAGATTGAATGCATTGCATTCTGTTTCCCCCTTTAATTCTGTTAGTATTTGTTTCACATATGTAGGAGCTCCTTTGTTGGGTGCATAGATATTTACAATGGTTATATATTCTTGTTGGATGGACCCCTTTATCATTATGTAATGTCCCTCTTTGTCGCTTGTGACTTTCTTTGTTTTGAAGTCTGTTTTGTCCGATGCAAGTACTGCCACTCCTGCTTTTTTCTCTGTATTAGTTGCATGAAATGTCTTTCTCCATCCCTTCATTTTTAGTCTGTGTATGTCTTTGGGTTTAAAGTGAGTCTCTTGAATGCAGCATATAGATGCGTATTGTTTTTTATCCATTCAGTGACTCTATGTCTTTTGGTTGGTGCATTCAGTCCATTTACATTTAGGGTGATAATGGATAGGTATGTACTTATTGGCACTGTAGGCTTCAGATTCATGGTTACCAAAGGTTCAAGGTTAACTTCCTTACTATCTAAGAGTCTATCTTAAATCACTTAATATGCTATTACAAACACAATCTAAAGGTCCTTTTTCTTGTTGTTGTTGTTGTTGTTTTCCTCCTCCTTTTCTTTCTCTGCCATTCTTTATATATTAGGTATCATATTCTGTACTCTTTGTCTATCCCTTGATTGACTTTGCGGATAGTTAATTTAATTTTGCATTTTCTTAGTAATTAGCTGTTCTACTTTCTACACTGTGGTTTTATTACCTCTGGTGACAGCTATTAAATCATAGGAACACTTCCATCTATAGCAATCCCTCCAAAATATACTGTAGATATGGTGTGTGGGAAGTAAATTCTCTCTGCTTTTACTTATCTGGAAATTGTTTAATCCCTCCTTCAAATGTAAATGATAATCTTGCCAGATAAAATAATCTTGGTTTAAGGCCCTTCTACTTCATTGCATTAAATACATCATGCCATTCCCTTCTGGCTTGTAAGGTTTCTGCTGAGAAGTCTGATGATAGCCTGATGGTCTTTCCTTTGTATGTGGTCTTATTTTTCTCTCTCTGGCTGCTTTTAATAGTCTGTCCTTATCCTTGATCTTTGCCATTTGAATTATTATATGTCTTGATGTTGTCTTCCTTGGGTCCCTTGTGTTGGGAGATTTGTGCCCTCCATGGCCCAAGAGACTATTTCCTTTCCCAGATTGGGGAAGTTTTCAGCAATTACCTCCTCAAAGACACTTTCTATCCCTTTTTTCCTCTCTTCTTCTGGTATCCCTATAATGCGAATATTGTTCCGTTTGGATTGGTCACACAATTCTCTCAATATTATTTCATTCTTAGAGATCCTTTTTTCTCTGTGTGCCTCAGCTTCTTTGTATTCCTCTTCTCTAGTTTCTATTTCATTTATTGTCTCCTCCACTGTATCCAATCTGGTTTTAATACCATCCATTGTGCTCTTCAATGATTAGATCTCCCACTGTAATTCATTCCTAAGTTCTTGAATATCTTTCCATACCTCCATGAGCATGTTAATGATTTTTATTTTAAACTCCCTTTCAGGGAGAGTCATGAGGTCAATATAATTTAAGTCTTTCTCAGGAGTTGTATTAATGTATTAATAGTTTTACTCTGGACCAGGTTCCTTTGACTTTTCATATTTGTGCATGGCACCGTCTAGTGCCCAGAAGCTCTACTCTCTGGAGCTGCTCTGCCCCTGAAGCAATGTCGGGGGTCACAGGGGAGTGGTATTGGTGCCTGTGGGTAAGAAAGAGCTGTTTCTTGCTACCTGGCTTCTATGCCTGTCTCCACTTCCTGAACCTGTGGGCTGAGCACACAGGTATAAGCTTCTGTGCTTTGCGTTTTTAATTGCTGTAGACAGATCTTCCCTCTGTCTGGCCTAATGCCAGGGTAAGGTTTCCCAGTTTTCAAGCCCAGTGCAGCTGTCCAGGAGAAAGGCACAGTAGTCTGCCTGTCACGGAAGGGGTTCTTGGAGCTGTGTAGGCAGGCAGGGAGCTGGAGCACCTGAAGATCGAGAAACCTCCCAATCTGCTGGGCACAGTGCACCCACACAATTTTGTCTACCTGTCCTTTCTCCTGAGCAGTAAGCTCTGTGTAATCCTTGCCCCTTTAGCAGCCCTCTTCCTAAGGGCTTCTTTGTTAGGAAGTCTCTCAATCTTCCTGCCTTTCTTTTGTCCCAGAGCAGCTGGATATGGATCCCTGCTTTACACAAGCAGCTAGAATCTTAGTCTCTCTGAGAATTCTGCCTGTCTTAGCTTTCCAACCCCCTAATTATGAGAGTATCATGCAAGCACCATGAAATGTAGGTTTGTGCTCCCAGAGCAGATCTCTTGAGTTAGGTATTCAGCAGTCTCAGATTTCCATTGCTTCCCTGCTCCATTCCTCTTCCTCCCGTTGGTGAGCTGGGGTGGGGGAAGGGCTTGGATCCCACAGGACCACAGCTTTAGTATGTTACCCTTTTCTGTGAGGTCTGCTCTTGTCTCCAGGTGTATGCAATTTGTTGCAGTCCTCTTTCCTGCTGCTCTTTCAAGAGTAGTTGTATTAGTTATATTTTCATATTATATGCGGTTTTGGGAGGAAGCCTCTGTCTCACCTCTCACGCCACCATCTTTAATCCCCACTCCTTTGGTAGTTATTTTTGAGTGTGACCTTGGAAATATTATTTAAAAGCTCTGCTCATTTTCTTTTCTGAAAATGGGTAGATTGGAATTGTAAATCCCTTATCATATCTTCTCAGTCTTGTCAACTTGTATATAATTTATAATGCTACTACGGTGATATACCCGGCATACATTAATTAATTAATTAATTTAAAAATGCCTTTTGGAACCTATTGCAAGATGTTATGTTAAGCATTGTGTAGAGCACTACATAAAACAAATATAGTTTGAAACTAGTAACAAATTTCAAAAATGTTTATTAACACACATGCAATTCATTAATGGACTATATCTATCTTGCCTTCATATTAAGTTGTGCTACCATACTAAAATATTTTCATACTCTACTTTTGCTAGACTAAAACTTGGGTGATTTTGTAGATTTATTCTGCTTCTCACTGGACAGCAGAAGAAATATTTAAACAATTGCAGCATCTCAATTCTCTTATGTGTACTGAGGTAAAAGTCCTAACATGGATACCTAAATTACCCTTCTCAATACATATGAAAATCAATTGTCATTGAGTACATCCAAATGTAAAGCACTTTTTTTTAACCTCTGCAAACCAGAAATCCCAAAACAAAAGAGTAAAGTACCTTTTATCATTTTCCACTTTCAGTTCATCTTCCAAAGTGGCTGTTCCATTTTGCATTCCCACTAGCAATGAATGTGAATTCCTATTGCTCCACATTCTTGCCACCCCTTTGTACTTCTCAACTGTTACAGATTTTGGTCATTTTATTAGGTATGTAGTGGTAACTCATTGTTGTCTTAATTTGCATTTCCCCGATGACATGTGATGAACAGCATTTTTTCATATGCTTATTTTCCATCTGTATATATTTTGTGAAGTGTCTGTTAAGGTCTTATGCCCACTTTTTATTAAGGTCGTTTGTTTTCTTATTCTGCATTTTCAAGACTTCTTTGTAAATTTTGAATAACTGTCCTTTATCAGATGATTTTTGCAAATAGTTTCTCCCAGTCTGTGGCTTGTCCTTTCATTTTCTTGACATTGTCTTTCAAAGAGAAGAAGTTTTTAATATTTATGAAGTTCAGCAAGATCATACTTTTATTCAATAGCAAAACATCAATGCTGGTATAGATGACCTTGTTTGTCTTTATATATCCTGAGGTCTTGTAGGAGACAAAATGTTTAATAAACTTCTTAGACAGCAGTTATTTATTTAGCAAATACAAATACTGCATTATTATGCTCCATTCACTGTTTTCAATGCTTTATTAGGCACTTACTGCGTCTAAAAACAATGAGTGGCTATTATAACACTCCTCATTTCATTGATGGGATTACTGCAGCAGAGAAGGTACTCCAATGACTTGACTAACCAGATGAAGATCTGGGATTACTATACCCAGGAGAATATATTTGTAAATGACATATCTAACAAGGGGTTAACATCCAAAATATATAAAGAACTCACACGCCTCAACACCCAAAAAGCAAATAACCCAATTAAAAAATGGGCGGAGGATATGAAGAGACAATTCTCCAAAGAAGAAATTCAGATGGCCAACAGACACATAAAAAGATGCTCCACATGACTTAGCATCAGGGAAATGCAAATTAAAACCACAATGAGATATCACCTCACACCAGTAAGGAAGGCCAGCATTGAAAAGACTAAAAACAACAAATGCTGGTGAGGATGCAGAGAAAGGGGAATCCTCCTACACTGATGGTGGGAATCTAAGCTAGTTCAACCACTGTGGAAAGCAGTATGTAGGTGCCTCAAAAAACTAAAAATAGAAATACCATAGAAATACTTGGAATTTACCCAAAGAATAAAAGTTCTCAGACTCAAAAAGACATATGCACCCCTATGTTTATTGCAGCACTATTTACAATAGCCAAGATATGGAAGCAACCTAAATATCCATCAGTATATGAGTGAATAAAAAAGGTGTGGTACGTATACACAATGGAATATTACTCAGCCATAAGAAGAAAACAAATCCTACCATTTGCAACAAATGGAGCTAGAGGTTATTATGCTCAGTGAAATAAGCAAGGTGGAGAAAGACAAGTACCAAATGGTTTCACTCATCTGTAGAGTATAACAACAAAGCAAAAACGGAAGGAACAAAACAGGAGCAGACTCACAGAACCCAAGAATGGACTAATGGGACTGGGGAGGTTGGGTGGGAAGGGAGGGATAAGGGGATTAAGAGCATTAAGATTAGTACACATAATATAGCGGGGCACAGGGAAGGCAGTATAGCACAGAGGAGACAAGTAGTGACTCTATAGCATCTTACTATGCTGATGGACAGTGACTGTAATGGTGTATGTAGTGGGGACTTGATAATTGGGGGAATCTACTAACCATAATGTTGTTCATGTGACCATATATCAATGATATCTTAATAGAAAAATTATAATAAATAAATAAATAAGCCAGATACAATTCCAAGTGAGTTTTTACATTTAATCTTTAGTCTACTATGACTTCCCAGAGACTAAATTATTTTAACCTTAGATGAGCAAGTTTTAGTAAAAGAACCTAAAGTGGAGTCAGGTAGTACATATATGATACTTATTTTTCTGAGATGGAATTGCAAATTCAATTTGCATCATTATCCATCTAGTTTATTTGTCAATTTATAACAATATTGTGAGAAACTAAAATTTAACATCTATGTTTGGATATCATGAATAAGGATTGCTGAATACTGATGGAAAAAAATACAACCATGTAGTTTTGCAACATTACATAAAAATTTTGTTTTTTATTTCCATTTGAGACATCAAGATTGTTATCAATCCTTCTATACTTTTGTTAGGTTATTTAATTAGTTTATTTTCCTATTTTCCACAAAACCATTTCAAATTTACTTCATTTTTATAAAACCATAAAAAGCCTCTTGTTTTCTACAACTTATCTTTTATTCTACACCTAAGATAATAAGGAAATGGTGTAATCTGTGTAGGGTGAGTGTTACTGTTTAGCTATTTTATGATCAGTATCTTTTGAAATAATCTATTCTCATATAAACATATAATATTGAAGAAGCTTATGTACTCACTTCCCTTCTCCATTTGGAGTATGGAGTTTTCTAAAAGTATTTTATTAGATGTGTTTTAATATTCCAACAAAATCTTCTAGGTAATACCAAATTGCTGGAAACTTTATGTTTCAGAAATTCCTTAAGAAAAAAATGACTGCTGTTTTCTTGTAATTTCTTTATTCATCCATAATGTATGCCTACCATTTCCATAAACTCTTCCTAAGTAGCTCAACTGGGGTGATGACTTTCCACTATTCTCCCATGGTGAGAAAATGTGCCAAGTATCACTGATGCTGTGGAGTATTACATACCTCAGATGAAGGCAGAGTTTTATGTTTGCTTCATGATTTATATTTTAGAAACTCACTAGTACCTAACTGGCTTAAAACCTTTCAGCTGTATTTCCTAGAAGCAGTCTTAGGAACATAACTACAAATTTATTTTTATTTTATTTTATTCTATTCCCTTTTACTTTTTTATATCTTATTATAGAGACCAGAAACTTATTTAAATGAGTTACTTGAATATGTTTCACCCAGCTCTATTTATCCTATTGAAGTAACTTGCAAGTTCATGTCATAAAAAAACATATTGATTTTGCCTCTAGAGGACTTTTTTAATGTATTTCATAATATTCTCATAACCCTTTTGTAATTAAACCTGCTTTAACTCCAGGTCCATCATCGTTTTAACAATACACGTGCGGATATGAATAGAGTCATACCGCCAGTAGGCATAACAATGTGTTGAATTTGCAAATCATTTTTGTGATGAGCTCTTATTTATTTGGTCTGCTCTGGTTGCCTCTGAGATGATTTTATTAAAGAAGTAATAAAGAGGTGTGGGTACAAAAGGGTATGTATAGAAGCATATTAGATACATCACATACTGAATACAAATGTGTTGTTGAGAATGCATAATGTCACAAAATAATGAGATAAGAAAATTTAACTGGTAGATACTCACAAGCAAATACAACACTCCAGCTTGGACTGAATCAATAAACTCCATATGTGACCAGACAGCAAGCAATCTTTACAAACACAGAGATATTTCTTTCTATTTGTTTTATTTTTTCTTTCATTATATTTAATAGGAATGAATTTGTGTCCTTTGCGTACATTTGAACAGTTACACAGTAGACAAGCAGAGCAGCAGATAAGGTAGAATGGGATTAACCATTACTCCTGGAGTTTTCATATTATGAGTATTCTCAATATTTTCATTCACTTACAAAACTGAAGTATGAGTAAGTTAATGTTTTACATGAAAATAAATTGCAGACTATATTAGTATAAACATGCTATTAATACAAAAATGCTTTGCTGTTTTTATTTATGTTGAGGGATAAGAATAAAAAATTAATGCCCTTATTCTAAGTGGTGTTGTAATGTCTAGAAAATCTCTGGGCTATGTGACCTTGAAGGAGAAAAATCACATGCACTTATTTAGTCAACTAAGAACTGGGTGTTCTATTTATCTTTTAAATAAAATCATAGATTCTAGGAATGTTTTATCATGTGTGCATATGCACTTGGTCTGGTGTGAATACATCCACACTCTGCTTCCCATAGCAGGCAAGCAGCAGTTGGCTCCAGGCTGGGTCTCCTCTGAAGTCACTTTTAAGCCTTATTTAAAGAAAGAATAAAGGAATGAGGCAGGGGTGTATTCTCTTTTCAGACATGCCTTTAGTGCATTTAGACATTTTAGACAAAGAACAAACAAACAGTCTTTGAAGTTTAACATCTCAGTCTGATACTGAAAGACCAGAAAATAGAGGCCAGGTTTTAATTTCATGCACATACAATATTTCTTCCATTGTATGTTTCTCCAAACTGAAGTCTGTGTCTACTATTCTTTTCCTCTAAATCCTTAAAAGAATGCATAAATATATAAATCACCACAGTATAAAGTGATTTCTTATTAGAAAAAAAGAAAGGGTTATTTTGCTTGGATGACTTGAAAATAGTAAATGTGAAAGAGAATTCTCAGAAAGTAATCCCACATAAAATAACCATAGCATAAATGACTAACAAAAAAGAGAAGACAATATTTTGAGCACCTTGATATTTCAGAAGATCTTAACTAAGAATAACTGTTATCAATATCATGACTTTAAAACCAAGTAATAGGCGCTGGCTATTCATTTGAAAAGCTGTTTCTTGATTTATGGCATACTTTTCATTTGCAGTATTAGAAACTGCTTTGTCCATTCTTGTTTTCACCAGCATTGGCATATATAGGATTTCTGGCAGACTTACTCAATGCTCTATGGACATTCTCTAGTGGTAGACACTGACATCTGCATTTGCAGCTAAAATTTGTATGTAGCATCAGGATTAAAATGTCCAACAAAGCTGAGTGCTACTTAAAATAATCCAAATCTTTTCCTCCTTTTGAATAAGCAAATACAAATAACTGCAGCATTATGTTACACATGATACTATTGAGAGGTACATTCTTGAAAAAGAGTAGACTCATTAATATGCACAGCACCAGATTTTTTTTTTAATTCCACTTATCATCCACTTTTTAAAATGGAGCAATGGTTCAGGAACACAAAATACATTGTTTATGGATATATCACAATTGATCACTGTTTAGTTTCAACAATGGTGGTTACATAATAATACTGAAGACAAGTATTTATAAAAACAGTGCATTTGACCAAGTTATGAAAAAATGGTTTAAAATGTGTTGTTAATATTAACAGAGAAATGTTCCCATAGTAACAATAGCTCAAAGTTTTGTGATAATCAAGGTTACTGGGAAAAGACATGTGTCCTGATTATGTACTGGACTATGCTACTCCTACACTAAAATTTTCTGGCCTTACAAAGTTTATAACAGTGTGTTTATATAATGACTGATATATACCTATTCAAATTTCTTATACATATTTATACATTATATAGTATACATAATAATTATTTATATTTATAGACATTTTAAGATATATATATTGTAAGATGATAGCAGACTAAACTGCATCATGAAACAGATCTTCATAATTTAATTTTTCTTCCAAGTAAGGTCTGGACATAACTATATATTAGGATAATAATTCCTATCTCTAAAAACTATGTTTTTGTGGCTGTGACAAACATTTTTAGGTATGAAAGATTCTTTTTTAGGTAATGATATGGACTGTAAATTCTAGATCTCATTATGAAATTTAAGTTCATGAAGTTGCCTGAAGAAATCATTCTTGACCACTACACAGGATTAGATTGAGGTGGACAAAGAAGATGACAAGTAAAATATTTTAATACTCAACTGATTTTATCATCAAATTGACAAATTGCTCCTTCCTCACAATGGAAATAACTTAAACATAAATGTCCATTCTGTAACAAAACATGAGTCAGAACACACATTTTAAATGAAAAATAGGACATCTCTGAATGAAATAATTTAAATGCTCTGTACAATGCCAAAACAACATGTTGAAATATGAAGACACAATTTTTTTTAAAGTCTTTACAACTGATTTTTCTACCAAGGGATGAGTGTCACTTGACAGCTCAAGGGAGGCATTTTTCTGAGGTTGCCTTGCACCAGGTGATTGTGCAGGGGCCACAGAATCAGAATCATTCAACAGAGAATACATGTGCCCTGGCTTATTTACTTTTAAATAATTTAATAGAATTTATTTTTAGAGTAATTTTAAGTGCACCGACTAATTGAGTGGAAGGTACTGTGAGTCCTCATTCATCCCCTTGACCCTATACCCCTACCTCTCCATCTCTCCTGTCATCAACACTTGCATTGCTGTGGTACATTTTTTACAGTCTATGAACCAATATTGACACATTATCACTAAGTAAAGTCCATAGCCTCCCCTAGGTTTCACTCCTTGTGTTGTACAGTTTTATGAGTTTTGACAAATGTATAAAGAAATGTATACAGCATTACAGTATCATATTACAGTTTCACTGCCCTAAAATTCCCTGTACTCCTTCTATTTACTCCCTTTCCACTCCCCAATCTCTGCAACGGCTAATCTTAGTATTGTTTCCATAATTATGTCTTTTCCAGAATGTCATATAGTTGGAGTCACACAAACATGTACTTCTGAAGACACCCCAGAGTCTGATGCACAAGCAAGCGTGGTAACCAGCAGAGTAAGGATGCCAAACAGAAGAGTCCTCAGTTTTAAAAGCCAACAGTTTTACTAATTAGTGGAGATGTTGCTGACAGATGTTAGGTCTACAAAGACCTAATGTTACTGGAATGAATAAATTCAAAATTCAATCAGCACAATGGAATATCTGAGATAAAAATCTTTAATAAACTCAAGATTTAGCCTGAAGTGGGGCCACAAAATTGAACTGACATCAGAATGGGAAGGCTGATGATTGATCATGGCATGTGAATATTAAGTAGAGGAGGTTTCTATAAAATACAAATATAAAGGTAACTAGATGGTAGGTGGTATATAGAAATTTGGATGGTAACTACACTTATCATGATAAGCATTGTGCAAAATATATAAACGTTGAATCATTATATATACACCTGAAACTAATATAATATTGCACATTATCTATAATTAAATTAAAACATTTTTAATTAATTCACATGCAATATTATAAACATAATAAATCTGCCAGAATGTTTCTTTTAAACATATCCCTGAACTCATAGGGCAGAGTGGTAGGTGGGGAAAAGAGACTAATATGCTAAAATGGGATAATGAAATTTCTTAATGTACCTCTAGGAAAATACTTCTACTTGTAGGAACTAACCTGAGGTCTCTTTACCACATTTCAAGAGAGTTTTATTAACTCATTTTAATATAATGAAAACAAAAATTTTAGTTTATAATTTATTTGCCAACCATAAATCTTCAAGTTTGAATATAATTTCTATTATATTTTTAAATAAAATAGAAATAGATTTTAAATAGAACCTGGATTGTATTGATTCGATGTGATAAAAATGGAATCATTTGCTGTTCAGAAATTTTGCTTGACAATACCTGTCAAAACATGAATTTGATTGGAAGAATAATAAAAAATACAAAGCTATTTAAAAATAAAAGATATATCTATATAATATCTGTTTTGTTGCCAAAAAGGGGGGAATTAAATGTGAAACTGCTAACTTGAAGGAGAAATGATGAATAGGAAAGTTTCACCTATTTGAATCAACTGTATTTATGTTACGATCTAGAAAATAAGAAGTTTTCGGAGAAAGCAAAGAAAACTGGAAATAAATTGTAGTTGTTTTTCTTTTTCTTCCTCAGTTCACACCCAAATGAGCATTACCTTTAGTTTTAAGTAACCTGCTTAGGATGAAAATTATTAAAATGAGGATTAGAATAAAAGAATGTGAAAGTAAAATAGATAATATATATAAACATCTCATTTCACCTACTATAATCCTTTCTTGCTTATGTCCACCCAATTCCTCAATTCCATTTTTATAAGTACTCTAAATTCATTTTGAGGACTCCCAACTTTGTATGCATATTTGGAGTAATACTGAATCAGGTTGCCTGCCTTTTGTCTATGAAAAACAAGATTTCATGGAGATTATTTCTACAGTATTTTCTCTCACCTTCCTGATACAGTCAAAGTGAAGCACATTCAAATATATCTTGGACACTAATCTTAAAAAGAGGATGAAGATCATTTTTCCTAGCAACAATGCCTTAACTACATACTTCCTATTATGACATGATTTCTCACTACCCTTCTGAATTTCTTTGATTTTTTATAATTTACAAACGTGATTTCTCATTCTTATCATTGTTTTCAGAGATTTTAATAACCTTACAATAAAATCCATTTTGTTGAGATAGGCAAACCATAATTTCTATTGCTTGCAAGTAAATCATCATAATTGATATACAACTGTTTTACAAACTCTTCTTATGTGCTATGAGAAATGCTACTTGAGAGCCCCCAAATTTACTGATGTATGGGGGAAATAAAGACTTTCTTTCAAATGTAATATTTAGAAATGAAATTCTTGAGGAGAAAAGTATCTATTTTGTTTAATAGAAGTTATTCCTCATGAACTTAGGTAGGCCAAAGTGGAAAGGAGACTGAAGGGAATTACTATTGAAGTTAACATGTAAGGTATCAAAATACATGGTACCAAGGAGTATTAATAATGTACCAAAGTTCTCAATAATAAAAAAAAATAATAGTGACAAAGGAAAAGGCAATTTCAACCAAATAAATAAAAAAGTATCTATTATTATATTTGATCTGCATATAAATCATTTATAAAGCAGTGATTTACTTCATAAACTATACACAAAGAATAATCCATGACAACAAACATTAACAGTCAAGGACATAGCATTTATTGATTTACATAAATTATTTTCTGCTATATGACTGTCAAGGACATATAAAGAATTGATGATAATCTATGTTCTTAAATAACAACATGTAATACAATTAATAATTACAAGAATGAGATGCCTCTTACCACACACACAAATTTTCATCATTTAATGGCAATGAATCATCTAATCACCAATCAATATTATTCTTATGACCTCATGAAATTTGTTTCATGGTCTAATGGAAGACATTAAATCCTACCATTTTATTTCACTGTTGTCTTTCTCTCCTACATCTTTTCATTACTTTACACACCCCAGAATTACTTACAACATTCCTTGTGTCTTATACCTCCAGCTGGTTGTCATGAAAGGATTTTCTCACATTACTGTCCTATGTTAAAGTATATTTGAAATGAACAGAAGAAAGTGTGAAATCCATCAAATTAAATTAATGTCTTCAATTGCATAAAAAAGGCATCTTAGGAGCATTAAGAAAACTTTTCATTTTGGATGAAGTGGTCAGACAATATGGAAGATCATTTTATTTGATGCTGAAAGGGAAAGAGGACTCCTTCTGGCATAGTGTAGTACTGTTGAAGGCATGACCAATGTAAAGGCAAAGCTGAGTTCCAAATACGTCCAAATTAAAATGATGGCTTATACTAGACTGTGGGAAGTTTAACCACTAGAAAATAGTGCTTTTATTTTATAATGTAAACAATACAAACTAATTTAATCAATCTTCTCTGCTTCCCCTCCTGCCCCAGTAAATAATGCTCACTAAACTTAAAATATCACTTTGACTATTCTCATTCCCCACTGAAAACAAAACCCACACACAAAAAAATGAAATAGAGCTCTTCTGCCCTAAAGGTTGCAGTGTGCTGAACCGTACAATTGGTGAGGTTGTCCTCTGGTCAATTGCCTCCTGAAGTGACAACATGGAAAAGCCAATCCACATACTTCTTATTTTCATTATAGCATAGCAAATGACTTTATTTTGCTATATATCCAGACAATACTGCAAGAAAATAACACAATCATTAAAAGAGCAGGTCAGGAGGAGTTCGGGGAAGATGGCGGGATGAGAACGGCAGAGGAAATCTCCTCCCAAAACTATATAAATATATGAAAATACAGCAAAAGACAGACCAGAATTTACAGCACAGCGCACTGCCTGCATCTGCACCTGAGAGGACTCGACACCCCACGAGTCGGGTAAGATATGGGGCTGAATCCCGGGGGGACTGGAGTACTCCACCACTCCAGTGCACCAGCGGGAGGAGAGGATTCAGAGCCAGGAGGGAGTGGAAGTAAATAACCAGCCCTGGGGATTCCCGCCAGGAATGCTAACACACATCGCGTGGGGCATCGGATATTGGAGAGGCAGAAGGTGCAGGTTTTAAGCTGGGAACGCACCCGGGTCAGTGCAGCCAGGGCCCCGGGACAAGAGAAAAGTGTGCGCTATTTTTAGCAGTCTTGGAGAGATGGGGAGCCCAGCAAAGGAACACAATTGCCCCAGCATGCTCAGCCCAGAGGGCTGGGAGTCCTGAGGAAATTCGGACCCCTTGGCTGGCGACTGGGAAAAGGTAGCCACGCTGAAACTTTACATAGAGGACAACAGCCTTCCATTCATTCCACCCTGGCCAGAGCTACAAAGAGTCGCATGGCCACGGCTGCATATTAGTGGAGCAACAGCGCCACCTACAGCATCCTTACAGAATCCACTCCAGGTGGGCGTTTTTTTTCCCCTTTCCTTTCTTTCTTTCTTTCTTTCTTTTTTCTTTTCTTTTTATTCCTTTCTTTTTTTTCTTTGTTTGTTTTTTCTTGGTGTTTTTTTTTTAAGTCTTAAAGAGCCCAGCTCACATACATAGCACCTGGCAGCAACCACTTCTATTGCCATGAAAAGACAGAGAAATATGGTACAGACCAAGCTCACTCAGACCCAGAAAACACCTGAGAGGGAACTTGAAGGGATGGAAATGCACAATCTTTCTGAAAAATAATTCAAAATAAAAGACATAAGTATACTGATGGATCTAGAGAGAAATATGCAAGAGCTGAGGGATGAAGTGAGGGAAGTCAGGAAAGACAATGCAGAAATAAGACAAGCCAGTAACGGGCTTAGCAGCACACTGGATGAGATGCAAGAGACTGTTAATGGAATAGAAATCAGAGAACAGGAATACAGAGAAGCCGAGGGAGAGAGAGGAAAAAGGATCTCTATGAATGAAAGAATATTAAGAGAAATGTGTGACCAATCCAAATGGAACAATATTCGCATTATAGGAGTACCAGAGGAAGAAGAGAGATAAAAAGGGTTAGAAAGTGTCCTTGAAGAAATAAGTGCTGAAAACTTCCCCATGCTGGGAAAGCAAATATTCTCGCAGTCCACAGAAGCCGACAGATCTCCTAACACAAGGGACCCAAGGAAGACAACACCAAGACACATAATAATTAAAATGGCAAAGATCGAAGATAAGGACAGAGTATTAAAGGCAGCTAGAGAAAGAAAAAAGATCATCTACAAAGGAAAACCCATCAGACTATTATCAGACGTCTCAACAGAAACATTACAGGCCAGAAGAGAATGGCATGACATAGTTAATATAATGAAACAGAAGGGCCTCGAACCAAGAATACTGTATCCAGCACGATTATCATTTAAATATGGCAGAGGGATTAAACAATTTCCAGACAAGCGAAAACACAGAGAATTTGCCTCCCATAAACCACCTCTACAGGACATCTTAAAGGAACTGCTCTACAGGGAAGCACTCCTAAGGCTAAAAAGATGTCACCAGAGAAAATAAAATCATAGCGAAGAAAGCAGACCATCCAAATACTAAGTAAAGGCAAGGAATAAAACACCTAGTATATAAAGAATGGAGGAGGAAGAATAAGAAGGGAGAGAAATAAAGAAACATCAGGCTGTGTTTACAATAACTTAACAAGAAAGTTAAGTTAGACTTTTAGATAGTAAAGAAGCTACCCTTGAACCTTTGGTCACCACGAATCTAAAGCCAGCAATGGCAATAAGTACATACCTATCTATCATCACCCTAAATGTAAATGGACAGAATGCACCAATCAAAGGACACAGAGTAACAGAATGGATAAAAAAGCAAGACCCATGTATATGCGGCCTACAAGAAACACCTCAAACCCAAAGATATATGCAGACTAAAAGTGAAGGGATGGAAAAAGATATTTCATGCAAACAACAAGGAGAAAAAAGCAGGTGTTGCAATACTTGTATCAGATAAAATAGACTTCAAAACGAAGAAAGTAGCAAGAGATAAAGAAGGACATCACATAATGATAAAGGGATCAATCTAACAAGGGATATAACCATTATACATATATATGCACCCAATATGGGAGCACCGGCACATGTGAAACAAATACTAACAGAATTAAAGGAGGAAATAGACAACAATGCATTCATTTTAGGTGACTTCCACACACCATTCACTCCAAAGGACAGATCAAAGAGACAGAAAATAAGTAAAGACACAGAGGCACTGAACAACACACTAGAACAGATGGACCGAACAGACAGACATCTATAGAACACTACACCCAAAAGCAACAGGATACACATTCTTCTCAAGTGCACATGGAACATTTTCCAGAATAGACCACATGGTAGGCCACAAAAAGAACCTCAGTAAAGTCAAAAATATTGAAATTCTACCAACAAACTTCTCAGATCATAAAGGTATAAAACTAGAATTAAATTTTAGAAAGAAAATTAAAAAGCTCACAAATACATGGAGACTTACCAACATTCTCCTAATTAATCAATGGGTTAACGACCAAATCAAAACAGAAATCAAGGAATGTATGGAGACAAATGACACAACAACCCAAAGCGACAACTTCTATGGGACGCAGCAAAGGCAGTTCTAAGAGGAAAGTATATTGCAATCCAGGCCTACCTAAAGAAGGAAGAACATTCCCAAATGAATAGTCTAAAGACACAATTACTGAAATTGGAAAAAGAAGAACAAATGAGACCCAAAGTCACCTGAAGGAGGGACATAATAAATATCAGAGAAGAAATAAATAAAATTGAGAAGAATAAAACAATAGAAAAAATCAATGAAAACAAGAACTGATTATTTGAAAAAATAAACAAAATAAATAAACCCCTAGCCAGACTTATTAAGAGAAAAAGGGCATCTATACACATAAACAGAATCAGAAATGAGAAAGGAAAAATAATGACGGACCCACAGAAATACAAACAATTATAAGAGAATATTATGAGATCTGTATGCTAACAAGCTGGAAAACCTAGAAGAAATGGACAACTTCTTAGAAAAATACAACCTTCCAAAACTGAGCAAACAAGAAACAGAAAAACTAAACAGACCAATCACCAGCAATGAAATTGAAGCAGTAATCATAAAACTACCCAAGAACAAAACCCCCGGACCAGATGGATTCACCTCTGATTTCTACCAGACATATAGAGAAGAAATAAAACCCTTTCTCCTTAAAGTTTTCCAAAAAATAGAACAGGAGGGAATATTTCAAAACTCATTTGATAAAGCCAGAATCATTCTAATACCAAAACCTGACAAAGACCTCACCAAAAAAGAAAACTACACACCAATATCCCTGATGAACATAGATGCAAAAATACTCAACAAAATATTAGCAAACCGAATTCAAAAATACGTCAAGAGGATCATACACCATGATCAAGTTGGATTCATCCCAGGGATGCAAGGATGGTACAACATTCGAAAATCCATCAACCTCATCCACCACATCGACAAAAAGAAGAACAAAAACCACATGATCATCTTCATAGATGCTGAAAAAGCATTTGACAAAATTCAGCATCCATTCATGATTAAAACTTTCAACAAAATGGGTATAGAAGGCAAGTACTTCAACATCATAAAGGCTATATATGACAAACAGACAGCTAACATCGTACTTAACAGTGAGAAGCACAAAGCTATTCATCTAAGATCGGGAACAAGGCAGGAATGCCCACCCTCTCCACTGTTATTCAACATAGTACTGGAGGTCCTAGCCATGGCAATCAGAGAAAACAAAGAAATGCAAGGCATCCAGATTGGTAAAGAAGAAGTCAAATTGTCACTATTTGCAGATGACATGATATTGTACATAAAAAACCCTAAAGACTCCACTCCAAAACTACCAGAACTAATATCTGAATTCAGCAAAGTTGCATAATACAAAATTAACACACAGAAATCTGTTGCTTTCCTATACACTAACGATGAACTAACAGAAAGAGAAAACAGTTAAACAATTCCATTCACAATTGCATCAAAAAGAATAAAATACCTAGGAACAAACCTAACGAAGGAAGTGAAAGACTTATACTCTGAAAACTACAAGACACTCCTAAGAGAAATTAAAGAGGACACTAACAAATGGAAATTCATCCCATGCTTTTGGCTAGGAAGAATAAATATTGTCAAAATGGCTATACTACCTAAAGCAATCAACAGACTCAATGCAATCCCTATCAAAATACCAACAATTTTCTTCAATGAACTGGAATAAAAAATTCTAATATTCATATGGAACCATAAAAGACTCCGAATAACCAAAGCAATCCTGAGAAGGAGGGATAAAACAGGGGGAATTATGCTCCCTGACTTCAAGCTCTACTAAAAAGCCACAGTACTCAGGACAATTTGGTATTGACACAGAAACCGACCCACAGACCAGTGGAACAGAATAGAAAATCTGAACATTAACCTAAATGTATACAGTCAACTAATATTTGATCAAGGAGCCTTGGATATACAATGGGGAGATGACAGCCTCTTCAGCAGCTGGTGTTGGCAAAACTGGAGAGCTACATGTAAGAGAATGAAACAGGATTACTGTCTAACCCCACACACAAAAGTCAACTGAACATGGATCAAAGACCTGAATGTAAGTCATGAAACCATAAAACTCTTAGAAAAAAACATAGACAAAAATCTCTTGGACATAAACATGAGCGACTTCTTTATGAACATTTCTCCCCGAGCAAGGGAAACAAAAGCAAAAATTAGCAAATGGGCCTATATCAATCTGAAAATCTTCTGTACAGCAAAGGACACCATCAGTAGAACAAAAAGACATCCTATAGTAGGGGAGAATATATTCATAAATGACGTATCCGATAAGGGATTGACATCCAAAATATATAAAGAACTCGCGCACCTCAACAAACATAAAACATATAATCCAATTAAGAAATGGGCAGAGGACATGAATAGACACTTCTACAAAGAAGAAATTCAGATGACCAACAGGCATATGAAAAGATGCTCCACATCACTAATCATTAGAGAAATGCAGATTAAAACCACAATGAGATATCACCTCACACCAGTGAGGATGGCCAACATCCAAAACACAAACAAAAACAAATGTTGGTGAGGATGTGGAGAAAAGGGAACCCTCCTACACTGCTGGTGGGGATGCAAATTAGTTCAACCATTGTGGAAAGCAGTATGGAGGTTCCTCAAAAAACTCAAAATAGAAATACCATTTGACCCAGGAATCCCACTCCTTGGAATTTACCCTAAGAATGCAGCAACCTAGTTTGAAAAAGACATATGCACCCCTCTGTTTATCGCAGCACTATTTACAATAGCCAAGAAATGGAAGCAACCTAAGTGTCCGCTAGTAGATGAATGGATAAAGAAGGTGTGGTACATATACACAATGGAATATCATACAGCCATAAGAAGAAAGCAAATCCTACCATTTGCAACAACATGGATGGAGCTAGAGGGTATTATGCTCAGTGAAATAAGCCAAGCCTAAAAAGACAAGTACCAAATGATTTCACTCATATGTGCTGTATAAGAACAAAGAAAAATCTGAAGGAACAAAACAGCAGCAGACTCCCAGAATCCAAGAACGGGCTTATAGTTTCCAAAGGGAAAGGGCCTGGGAGGATGGATGGGAAGGGACAAGGGTGAAAAAGGGGCATTACAATTAGCAGATATAATGTTGGGGGGGCATGAGGAGGGCTGTACAACTCAGAAAAGAGAAGTAGTGACTCTATAGCATCTCACTATGCTGAACGACAGTGACTGTAATGAGGTTGTTGGGGGTGACCTGATGAAGGGGGTAGTTTAATCACCATAATATTGCACATGTAATTGTTTATTAATGATACCAAAATAAACTACATAAAAAAGGAGAAGAGAATATTATAAAATATTGGTGCTGAAAAAGTAGAAAATTAAATGAAATGAACAAATTCCTTTAAAAATAAAACTGACAAGAAAAAAAAAAAGAGCAGGTCAGGAACGAAAATGTGTGCGTTGTAGTTCCGTAAACTTTTCAATTGTGAAAGAAGCTAGAACTCAGAGTGACTTTTTTGTGAGTATGCAAAATGTCAATCACGCAATATTAACTGCTACCCACAAAAGTGACTCTCTGTCTTACTGGATGACATCCATATAGAAAATAAATCTCTTTTAATAGAATTAAACTACACCAATGACCCTATTTCAAAAAGTCATGTTCATGAATATTTACATAGTTCAGTATTTAAATAAGTTGTTCCTGTTCTAGTAACTCCAAGTAAATATGTAACATTGTTTCTTAATAATTGCTTTTAGAATTAAATCCCTGTTTTCAGGTTTTTACCATAAGATTTTCATAAATTATTACATATTTTTATATAATTAATTATAGACTACCAAGAGTAAAGTGGCCAAATAATATCTTCTATCTACTCATTTATTCATAGAGTATTTTAGCTCTACTATGTGTCAAGTACTGCCTAGGAGCTATGGACACGTTGTTCATGATATTACTGGCAGAGATGCTGTTTTTCTCAGGATTGTGTCTTGGAGGTGAGGAAAAATGAAGCCAACATACAAGAGTATGGAGCAACCAGCAAAGATTTTAATGAGGAGTGAAAAGGAAAGAAAAAGACTCCCTCTAATTAGGAGCGGCTCCAAGGCAGGATGCTGCCAGGGCTGCACTGTCTAGGGTTTATAAACACAAAAATGGAGTAAACTACACAGGTGTCTGGGAGTTGTTGCTAGGGCCTGTTACTATGGTCAAGCTAAGATCAAAGGGAAGAAAAACCCTGTTTTTTCTTATGCTGATTTTTCAAGATGTTCAGGACGGGGTTTCCGGTTTACTGCCTGTACCTTACCAGGACCTTGAGCTCTATCTGCCTACATCTGACTAACACCTACCTGAATGAGACAGACGAAATACTGATCTTTATGGATATTTTTCTATAACCTCATGCTCTTGTCTTAAGTCACTTTGGGCTTCTGTAACAAAATACCACAGCCTGTGTGGCTTATACAATAAATAAGTGCTTCTCTCAGCTCTGGAGACTGGGAAGTTCAAGATCCATGTGTTGGTGAATGCGATGTCTGGTGACAGTCTGTTTCCTGGTTTGCAGCTGGCCACCTTCTTGCTATATGATCACATGGTGGAAAGCCTAAACTCTGGGTTCTCTTCCTCTTAAATGGCACTAATACCACATGGGTGCTCCCCCACCATGACCTCATCTAAACCGAATTACCTCCCCAAAGGCCCCAACTCCTAATATCATCTGTGATATTGTGATTTATAAGAAATATACATTTGGTCTTTGACCCTGTTTCTGGCACAGAACTCCTAAAAGTTTTGGAATTGCCTAAGTAATGAGAGTGTCAACGTGACTTTTGTTACTGAGGCGACTTTTGGAAAGCACCTAAGTGTAGGGGCTCATTGTCAGTAGAGCCAAACATGTGATTAGAGTGTTGGAACTTTCAGTTATCTACACCTTCAAGTAGGAGAGAGGGGCTAAAAGTTGAATCAATCGCTAATGGCCAGTGATTTAATCAATCATGTCTATGTAAGGAAGCTTCATAAAAACCCAAAAAGATAGGCTTCAGGGAGCTTCCATGTTGGTGAACACATGGAGGTGAGGGAAAGTGGTGCATTGGAGAAAATATGGAAGCTTTGCCCCTATTCCCACACGTTGCACTAAGCATCATTTCGATCTGGATGTTCATCTGTGTCTTTTATCATATTCTTTTGTAATAAACTAGTAAAAGAAAGTAAAATGTTTCTCAGTTTCCTGAGCCTCTTTAGAGACCAAACCCAAAGAATGGGTCATTGGACCTCCAATCTAAGCCAGGTTTTAGAAACACAAATTACAACCAGGGATTGTGACTGGTATGTGAAGGGGGTCAGTCTTACAGGACTGAGCCTGTAACCTGCAGGATCCAAAATTATCTCAGAGTAGATAGTGTAAAAATTGAGTAGAATTGTAGGACATCCAAGTGGTGACCTAGAATTGCTTGGTGGTGTGAGGAAGATGATGTGCTCAACACACATTGAAATTGGATATCACACTGGGCAATTGGGCTTCACTACATGAACTTCATGAGAATATGTAACTCCAGGGGGAATATATGTTCCCAGCCCAGGGCAAATAAACCTTTGAAGATAAAATAAGTCCAAGGGAGAAATAAAGTTGGAGAAACCTGTTTATTGTTTACAAGCAGTCATCTACTTCTGTTCACTGATGTCTCTCATAACCCAGCTGCAAAAGGATCCTCCCAAGGCTCCCCATTCCAGGTGACTGCTCACTCCCCAACCCCCTTGTAATCACCTATTGATATGGAGATGAACTAAGGCCAGGTGAGAGATTCTGGAAATATTGCAGTTTTACCCACAGCCCACCCCTCCAGAAATCTTGCCTCACAATCTACTCACTCCCTATCTTCTGCAATGGCCCCTGTGCAAGAAAACTGGAGCACTATAACCAGACTAATAACATCCAATAACAATAGCAATAAAATCATGATACTCCTAAAGCCAGAGGATTCACCTAGTTTCAGAGGCCTATGCAGATTAAGTCCATAGTTCACCCATTCCATAGGAGTGCAGAAGCTGAACTGGTGGGGACTTCAGTGCACTCATTATGTGGCAGCTGCAGCCAGGGGGCAGGTCCAGGCCACAGAGACTGTAGAAGAAAATAACCTTAAGGATGATAAGATATAAGTTTTAATGAAACCAGCATAGGCAAATCTTGTCCATCAGGTAGGATACATGCAAGAGAGTGGTCCTGTGATAGGACAGTGGCAGGAATGGGATAACATCCTGGTCTAGTATACCATACTTTCAGCCCCCTCCCTGTAGGAGATGCAGATGGGACAATATAAAGGGCTACAGGAAGTACGTGCACTGGCCATAAAGATAAAATAAAACTTCCCTGTAAGAGGTTTTTACCCACAAGTCATTTTGGATACACTACTCTGGTCTTTGGGGGCCACTCTGCTGTTACTCCAGGAATACACAGGAGGCCAGCTTCCAGGCCCTTTCCCCAAGGTGCCAGAATGGCCAGTCATCACTGGCTCATGTGCTGAAATGTACAGGGCCAAGACCATTCAACAGAGTCTCCAGGGTTTAACACAGTTGGGGCTGGCAGCAGGATGTTGCTTTGCTGGCCATATCCTGGTTTCAATAACTCCTCTTTGGTTTGCACATACAGTTGTACAGGAGAGGCAGCAAGGTATGTTAGCATATCCACACAGCTCAAGGCTCCTTTCTGGGACTTCTCATTCAAATGCCATAGCACTGTCCATAAGCAAAATGACCAGGCCCATAGACTATTGGTGTCTGACTTAAGGCCTGATTTCAGTAAACTATTGTGCCTCTCTATAATGCCTGCTCCAATAGGGTTATATGGTACATGAAACTTCCACTTTACCCCTAATTGCTGCACCCATTCTTGTAATGCATGTCCAGTTAAGTGGGTGCCTTAATCGCTCTTAATCACCTGTGGCCAGCCATAGGCTGCAAGAGATGTTCTAGGCCCGTTTTGGTGGTTTGCTGATCTGCACAAGGTGCAGGAAAAGCAACCAACAGTCCAGTAGCTGTGTCCACACAAGTCATGGAATACCAATAACCTTCTGATATTGGCAGAGGCCCAATATAGTCTACCTGCCACCTGACAAGGGGTATCCCTTTTCTATTGTCCCCTGTTGCTGCGGGACTCGGTGTAAGTCCCTCTTAAAGCACACAGGGCACTGCTTCTGGGCTCGGCTGACTTCTTTAAAGGTCAAGGGCAAGCCCCACCGATGGGCTACACTGCACACTGTCTTTTTCCCTGTGTGCAACAAACACTGATGTAACCATTAGGCCACATTAGAAGCAGGCTTTCCTTCTAGCCAGTGCACCTGGGCCAATGTGTCTGCTTCATCATTCCCTGGGGATGCCAAAGGCAAACGGCCAGTCACATGATAACAGTCTTAGCCCTACCAGAGGCTCATAGGTCTTGCCACCACTCTTGCCCCCAAAGGAGCCAGTGACAAACCATCCAGCTGGCATGGTACCATGTTGGTAGTCACAGGGTCAAGCCCCAATGGACAGCCCAGCTGTCAATGCAGACAACTATGGGGGAGGGCTCCTGGGTGATCATGAGCCATACTGCCCGCAACTCAGCCCATAGGCTGCTCTTCCCCTCTCTATTCTCCATCCATATTGTCTCAGTCTTGGGATGGAAAACCACAGCTTTGCACTTAAGTGGTTGCCCACGACTGAAACCATCTGTATACCAAACATCTTCAGGTTATAGGGGCTTTTCCCCTGATCAGGACTCTTTGCTTACAATGGCCCCAAATCAACTTCTTCCTGCTTTCCACTGATATATGTCACTGGCCTCAGTAAGCATTGGAGTTCTCCCCTTAAGGATCTAGTGGAGAGCGCAATACACTGCTGCAAATATACACCCCCTTTGGTCAGTGTAGGTGTCTGTGCCACACCACTCCATGGCCTTTGGGTCCAGTCTCGCACCCTCCCTGTGATGGGATAGGTGGTTATAAGCTTGGTCAAAGCTGTTCCAGTGATGGGTTCTGTAGCCAGAAAAGCATGGTACACAACAGCCAGTTGCTTCTCTATCAAGGTGTACTGAACCTCTGCTCCTTTCCAGAGTTGTGACCAGAATCCAATAGGTTGGCATGTTCATTCAAGACATTGCCAAAGACCCCATCGATAACCATCTTCGTTATATGAACATATAGCTCACAGAGCCTTAATGAATCCACTACACTCAAAGCCTGTATGGCACTGACTGCCCGCTTGGCAGTAGTAAAAGCAGCTGCACATGTCTCATCCCAGTCCCACCTGATGCGCTTTCATGCCAACCGGTAAAAGGGCTTCATAATTTGTGCCAAGTGCCAGATAAATACTCTTCAGTAGCCTCAAAAACCCAACAACACTTGTAATATTGCCACAGTGGTAGGGGTAGGGAAAGCCTGGGTTTGTCCATGACTGCTTTTGGGATAACTTTAATTTTACCTGACCAGACAACCCCCAAGAACTTTACTGACAAACCAGCTCCCTGAACTTGGTGCTTTAAACAGCCCTTCCTTTCTCCTATAGATGTTGTAGCAGTCTAGGAACAGCCCCTTCTAAATCTGAAAGAGAATCTGATGGGAGCATAATATCATCAATGTAGTGATATAGCCACACCATTTGCAGTTTCTTCCATGTGGCCAAATACTGTGCTACAAGTCCATGACAAATGGTGAGACAGTGGAGGTATCTCTGTGGAAGGACAGGGAATATCCACTGACAGCCTTATCATGTGAGGGCAAACTGTTCCTGACTTTCCTGTGCCATGTCAATAGAGAAGAAAACATTAGCAAGGTCCACAACATAATGATATGTCCCTAGTTCATCACTGAGGGTGTCCATAAGAGCTGTTATAGAGGGGACAGCAGCAGGCAAAGAGGGTGTGAGTTTAGGCAATTTTCTGTAATCCAAGGTCATACACCCGGAGCCATCTGGCTTTTTCACTGGCCACACCAGAGAATTAAAAGGACTATGAGTGAGCTTTATGATGCCCACCTTCTTCAACTCCTGTAGAGTTTCTCCAATTTTCTTGTGTCCCCCATGCAATTTACATTGCTTAATATTTGTTACCCACTGAGGTACAGGCAGAGCTACAGACAGGTGCTTAGAATGTCCCCTCAGAACTACCTTTACCACATGTACCCTCAGTTTGAACTCTCCTGCAGTGATCTGTAACCAAGGACCCTGCAGTTTGTCTACCCCCAAGATATATTCAGGGATGGGAGAAATGTATATAGTATACTCCTTTGGGGTAAACAACATATCCCCAGTGGGATTTGGGCTTTCTTCACTCTGCCTTACCCCTATAGCCATCTATCATAGCAGGGGTCCCACGAAAATGCTCAGGATTTCCACAAATCAGAGAACATTCACGTCCTGTGTCCACTAGTGCCAGAGCACATTGGACATTCATGGGGCACCAATGAATTGCTAATTATAAATATGGCCTCTGGTCCTCACCATGTCCCCCAACCTCCAGTCAAATCACAATGCCCAATTGTCCTCCTGTTTAGGTGAGGGCCCAGGCACAGCCTGAGTACTGTACTGCAGGAAGTTTTTAGGGACACAGACTAGACATGGGGCTTTGCCTGGTGCTACAGTTCTAACAAGATCCTATTTGGCTGCCCATCAAGTTTTTCTTTTACTACCCCAGCCTTAATCAAATCAATCCACATCTGCATCCTTGAGACCTTCACAGGGCCCTTTGCACCTCTCCTTTCATTTGTACCTATACTTCCTTCCATGCTCTTATTCTTTCAACCTCCCTCAGATCTGCTAAAGTACAAGTAGCCTCACTTACTGGTTGCCCTATGTAGGGGGCAAGAATAGTCACTACGGACCTAAAGAGAGATGGGAGAGGTGTATGGAGCATCAGATTTCTCATTCCCACAGTGAGCAACTTCTCATTGGGGCCCTTGTGTTCCATATTATAGGTGATATTTTTCATGCCCAACTCCCATAACACCTGCTGGAGCTTTGCATGCATTTTCCAGCTAGTGGATAATTATGATAAATCACCCTGATTAGGCCAAACTGCCCGGATGGCTGCTGTCAGCCAATTTAGAAGCACCTGATTCCCTGAGGTGTAACAGGCACTTTGCAGTCAATGCCAGAAGTAAGGGTGAGTCATCAGAGAAGCCAATCTACTCATTTCAGAATCCAGCATAACAATGTTTTTCATGTGCATATCCTCAAGATGCAAAAGCCATGAAGGCAGAGGTTCTAATGTCTTCTGCTGAAACTGGATGCTCATATCCACCAGTTCATCTTGGGTATTGGGGTGGAGCATGGAGTAGTCCACATGGGGAGGGGGCTGCTCCTGCCTGTGAGGAGCCCATGGTTGATGCATTTTTATATTCTTAATTACAACTGGGTGGGCCTTTAATATTGGAAAGGCTGGTGCCTCAGGTGGTGGCCTTGAAAACAGTTTGGGCCTCGGCCTCACCCCCTCATCCTCCCTTGATATTTCCACTATCACATCTCCAGGTCTGAAGGCACTGCTCTTTCCTTCCCACCCCAATGGCCTTCTGCAGTGCAGATTCTCCTGGTGCCTCCTCCCTTGCTGTTAACATATCTTTCAGGAGCACAACCTTACTTCTCAATAACTGTCTTTCTTAAAGGCACCCCATAGGTCATCTTCAAGCATCTCCACTGATGTCAGAGTGGTCTCTCTCCTCAAAAATACTTTCTACTATGTCAAAAAACAAACATCCCACAAACCCAGCTACTACACAGGGCCCCTAAGAAGTTTTTTATCTGATGGAGGGCTAATTTCACAGCTTCCGGTGTCTCCACCCTTCCACATCTGGGAGTTGCTTTACTTTAGACCAATTTCCTGCCAAGCACTCCCTGAGTGGATGCCTCACAGACAGGGGGTTCCTGGGTGAAGCTGCACCATCCACTGCTGCTGGAGGGAAGGGAGAGTTGTCATCCCCTGCTGCAGCAGTCACTGGGGCCACCCTACAATCCACAGAGGTATTTCTCTCTACATCTCTAGGAGCAGAATGCCCAAGTGTCACACTCATAAAGACAGATTTTGGATTCAGTGGTCCTGCTGACTACTTCCAGGTGTGATGCCAGAGAGAAGATATATTCCCAGCCCAGGGTACATAAACCTTTGAAACTGAAATCAGTCAAAGGGAGAAATAAATTGGGAGAAATACTTTTATTGCCTACAAGCAGTCTATCAGCTCACACTTGTCTTGACGACCCAGCTGCAGAAAGACCCCACCAAGGGTTTCCAGTCCAGATATGCGCTCACTCCCCACCCCTCTTGTAATCACCTGCTGGTATGGAGATGGACTACTTTCTCCACCTGTTGGAAACACCTGCTGATACGGAAATGTGCTAAAGCCAGGTGACAGATTTTGGAAATATAACAATTTTACCCACAGGATACAAGCATTCAATCCACAATAGCTCTCTAATGCTTCTATTGCTCTGAATACATATTAATGGAGTGGTTCTTTTTCTCAGAAAAAATGACTCACCTGACTGTGCTATTGATATGCTTTTCTTTGCTGTCATCCAAAGCTTTTTTAAAATTGTTTTGTATAGTTTAAATTATTCATAGAAAGGAACATTCTGATAACCCACTTTTCAATCAAGGAACTTTTGTATTGTGAGTTCCATGTAAGGCATATGTTTCTATGCCTTAATATTGTTTTGAGTTTTTTTTTATACTTTATTTTGGTATCATTAATCTACAATTACATGTGCAATATTATGGTTACTAAATTACCCCCTTCATCAGGTCCACTCCAACAACAGCATTACAGTCACTGTCCATCAGCGCAGTGAGATGCTATAGACTCACAACTTGTCTTCTGAGTTGTACAGCCCTCCCCGTGACCCCCAACACTATATCTGCTAATCGTAATGACCCTTTTTCCCCAATGTCCCTCCCTTCTCACCCATACTCCCAAATCCCTTTCCCTTTGGTAACTATAAGTCAGTTCTTTGGTTCTGTGAGTCTGCTGCTGTTTTGTTCCTTCAGGTTTTTTTCTTTGTTCTTATACACCATATATGAGTGAAATCATATGATATTTGTCTTTTTGGCTTGGATTATTTCACTGAGCATAATACCCTCTAGCTCCATCCATGTTGTTGCAAATGGTAGGATTTGTTTTCTTCTTATGGCTGAATAATATTCCATTGCATATATGTACCACACCTTCTTTATCCATTCATCTACTGATGGACACTTAGGTTACTTCCATTTCTTGGCTATTGTAAATAGTGCTGCGATAAACATAGGGGTGCATCTGCCCTTTTCAAATTGGGCTGCTGCATTCTTAGGGTAAATTAATAGGAGTGGGATTCCTGGGGCAAATGGTATTTCTATTTTGAGTTTTTTGAGGAACCTCCATACTGCTTTTAACAATGGTTGAGCTAATTTGCATTCCTACCAGCAGTGTAGGAGGGTTCCCTTTTCTCCACATCCTCGCCAATATTGGTTGTTGTTTCTATTTTGGATGTTGACCATCCTCACTGGTGTGAGGCAATAATTCATTGTGTGGTTTTAATCTGCATTTCTCTGATGATTAGCGATGTGGAGCATCTTTTCATGTGCCTGTTGGCCATCTGAATTTCTTCTTTCTAGAAGTGTCTATTCATGTCCTTTGCCCACTTCTTAATTGGATTATTTGCCTTTTGTTTGTTGAGGTGCATGACCTCTTTATATATTTTGGATGTCAATCCCTTATCAGATATGTCATTTATGAATATATTCTCCCATACTGTAGGATGTCTTTTTGTTCTACTGATGGTGTCCTTTGCTGTGCAGAAGGTTTTCAACTTGATATAGTCCCACTTGTTCATTTCTGCTTTTCTTTCCCTTGCCCGGGAAGATATGTTCATGAAGAAGTCGCTCATGTTTATGTCCAAGACATTTTTGCCTATGTTTTTTTCTAAGAGTTTTATGGTTTCATGACTTACATTCAGGTCTTTGATGAAACTTGAGTTTACCTTTGTGTATGGCGTTAGACAGTAGCCCAGTTTCATTCTCTTACATGTAGGTGTCCAGTTTTTCCAACACCAGCTGCTGAAGAGGCTGTCATCTCCACATTATATATCCAGGCCTCATTTATCAAATATTAGTTGACTGTATACGTTCGGGTTAATGTTGGGATTTTCTATTCTGTTCCACTGGTCTGTGGGTCTGTTTCTGTGCCAATACCAAATTGTCTTCATTACTGTGGCTTTGTAGTAGAGATTGAAGCCAGGTAGCATAATCCCCCCTGTTTTATTCCTCCGTCTCAGGATTGCTTTGGCTATTCAGGGTCTTTTTTGGTTCCATATGAATTTTAGAATTATTTGTTCCAATTCATTGAAGAAAGCTGTTGGTATTTTGATAGGGATTGCATTGAATCTGTAGATTACTTTAGGTAGTATAGCCTTTTTGACAATATTAATTCTTCCAAGCCAAGAGCATGGCATGAATTTCAATTTGTTAGTGTCCTCTTTAATTTCTCTTAGGAGTGTCTTATAATTTTCAGAGTATAGGTCTTTCACTTCCTTCGTTAGGTTTATTCCTAGGTATTTTATTCTTTTTGATGCAATTGTCAATGGAATTGTTTTCTGATTTCTCTTTCTCTTAGTTCATCTTTAGTGTATAGGAAAGCAACAGATTTGGATGTGTTAATTTTGTATCCTGCAACTTTGCTGAATTCAGATATTAGTTCTAGTACTTTTGGAGTGGAGTCTTCAGGGTATTTTATGTACAATATCATGTCATCTGCAAATAGTGACAATTTGACTTCTTCTTTACCAATCTGGATGCCTTGTATGTCTTTGTTTTGTCTGAATGCCGTGGCTAGGACCTCCAGTACTATGTTGAATAACAGTGGAGAGAGTGGGCATCACTGTCTTGTTCCCGATTTTGATGAAAAGCTTTGAGCTTCTCACTGTTAAATATGATGTTAGCTGTGGGTTTCTAGTATATGGCCTTTATGATGTTGAGGTACTTGCTGTCTATACACATTTTGTTGAGAGTTTTAATCATGAATGGATGCTGTATTTTGTCAAATGCTTTTTCAGCATGTATGGAGATGATCATGTGGTTTTTGTTCTTCTTTTGTTGATGTGGTTGATGATGTTGATGGATTTTCGAATGTTGAACCATCCTTGCATCCCTGGGATGAATCCCATTTGATCATGGTGTATGATCCTCTTGATGTATTTTTGGATTCGTTTTGCTAATATTTTGTTGAGCATTTTTGCATCTATGTTCACCCGGGATATTAGTCTGTAATTTTCTTTTTTGGTGAGGTCTTTGCCCGGTTTTGGTATTAGAGTGATGCTGGCTTCATAGAATGACTTTGGAAGTATTCCCTCCTTTCTATTTTTTGGAAAACGTTAAAGAGAATGGGTGTTATTTCTTCTCCATATGTCTGGTAGAATTCAGAGGTGAATCCATCAGGTCCGGGGGTTCTGTTCTTGGGTAGTTTTTTGATTACCGATTCAATTTCATTGCTGGTGATTGGTCTGTTTAATTTTTCTGTTTCTTACTTGGTCAGTCTTGGAAGGTTGTATTTTTCTAAGACGTTGTCCATTTCTTCTAGGTTTTCCAGCTTGTTAGCATATAGATTCTCATAATATTCTCTTATAGTTCTTTGTTTTTCTGTGGGGTCCGTCGTTATTTTTTCTTTCGTATATCTGATTCTTTTTAGGTGTGTAGATTCTCTTTTTCTCTTAATAAGTCTGGATAGGTGTTTATCTATTTTGTTTATTTTTTCAAAGAACCAGTTCTTGGTTTTATTGATTTTTTTCTATTGTTTTATTCTTCTCAATTTTATTTATTTCTTCTCTGATCTTTCTTTTGTCCTTTCTTGTGGTGATTCTGGGCCTCATTTGTTCTTCTTTTTCCAATTTCAGTAATTGTGTCTTTAGACTATTCATTTGGGAATGTTCTTTCTTTAGATAGGCCTGGATCACAGTATACTTTCCTCTTAGAATCGCCTTTGCTGTGTCCCACAGAAGTTGTGCCTTTGTGTTGATGTTGTCATTAGTCTTCATATTTTCTTTGATTTCTGTTTTGATTTGGTCATTAACCCATTGATTAATTAGGAGAATGTTGTTAAGTCTCCATGTGTTTGTGAGCCTTTTTGATTTCTTTCTAAAATTTATTTCCACTTTTATACCTTTGTGATCTTAGAAGTTGGTTGGTAGAATTTCAATATTTTTGACTTTACTGAGGTTCTTTTTGTGACCTAGTATGTGATCTTTTCTGGAAAGTGTTCCATGTGCACTTAAGAATGTGTACCCTGTTGCTTCTGCGTATAGAATTCTGTAGATATCTGTTAGGTCCATCTATTCTAGTGTGTTGTTCAGTGCCTCTGTGTCTTTACTTATTTTCTGTCTGGTTTATCTGTCCTTTGGAAGGACTGGTGTGTTGAAGTCTCCTAAAATGAATGCATTGCTTTCTATTTCCTCCTTTAATTCTGTTAGTTTTTGTTTCACATATGCCATCACTCCTGTGTTGGTTGTCTATATATTTATAATTTCCTCTTGTTGGACTGACCCCTTTGTCATTATGTAATGTCCTTCTTTATCTGTTGCTACTTTCTTCATTTTGAAGTCTATTTTGTCTGAAAGAAGTACTGCAACACCTGCTTTTTCCTCCTTGCTGTTTGCATGAAATATCTTTTTCCATCCCTTCACTTTTAGTCTGTGTATATCTTTGGGTTTGAGGTGAGTCTCTTGTAAGCAGCATATAGATGGGTCTTGCTTTTTTATCCATTGTATTACTCTGTGTCTTTTTATTTGTACATTCAGTCCATTTACATTTAGGGTGATTATCAATAGATATGTACTTATTGCCATTGCTGGCTTTAGATTCATGGTTACCAAAGGATCAAGGGTTGTTTCTTCACTATCTAACAATCTAACTTAACTTTCTTGTTAAGTTATTGTAACCACAGTCTTATGTTTCTTTGTTTCTCTCCCTTCTTATTCTTCCTCCTCCATTCTTTATATACTAGGTGTTTTATTCTTTACCTTTATTTAGTATTTGGATGGTCTGCTTTCTTTGCTATGATTTTATTTTCTCTGGTGACATCTTTTTAACCTTAAGAGTGCTTCCCTCTAGCGCCTTCCATTTAAGATATCACTTAGAGGTTGTTTATGGGAGGCAAACTCTCTCAGCTTTCCCTTGTCTGGAAATTGTTTAATCCCTCCATCATATTTAAATGATAATCCTGCTAGATACAGTATTCTTGGTTCAAAGCCCTTCTGTTTCATTAATTTAAATATATCATGCCATTCTCTTCTGGCCTGTAAAGTTTCTGTTGAGAAGTCTGATGATAGTCTAATGGGTTTTCCTTTGTAGCTGATCTTTTTTCTCTCTCTAGCTGCCTTTAATCCTCTGTCTTTATCTTTGATCTTCGCCATCTTAATTATTATGTGTCTTGGTGTTGTCTTCCTTGGTTCTCTTGTGTTGGGAGATCTGTGGGATTCTGTGAACTGCAAGACTATTTCCTTCCCCCGCCTGGGGAAGTTTTCAGCACTTATTTCTTCAAAGACACTTTCTATCCCTTTTTCTCTCTCTTCTTCCTCAGGTACTCCTATAATGCGAATATTGTTCCGTTTGGATTGGTCACACAGTCCTCTTAATATTCTTTTATTCCTAGAGATCCTTTTATTTCTCTCTGCCTCAGCTTCTCTGTATTCCTGTTCTCTGATTTCTATTCCATTAACAGTATCTTGCATCTCGTCCAGTCTGCTGCTTCACCCATTGATCGCTTGTCTCATTTCTGCATTGTCTTTCCTGACTTCTTTCCCTTCCTCCCTCAGCTCTTGCATATTTCTCTGTAGATCCATCAGTATGGTTATGACTTTTATTCTGAACTCTTTTTCAGGAAGGTTGTGCATTTCCAACCCTTCAGGTTCCCTCTCTGGTGTTGTCTGTGAGTGGGTGAATTTTGTTTGTACCATATTCCTGTGTGTTTTCATGGCGATAGAAGTGGTTGCTGTCAGGTGCCACTTACGTCAGCTGGGCTCTTTAAGACTTCTAAAAAGAAAAAAAAGGCAAGAAAAGAGAATAAAAAGGAAGAAACAAAAGAAAGAGAAAAAAATAAAACACCCACTGGGTGTAGATTCTGTGAGGTTGCTGTAAGTGGCACTGTTGCTCCACTATTCTGCACCTGCAGCTGTGCCGCTCCGCAGGGCATTTGTAGCTCTCACCGGGCAGGAACCAATGGGAGGCTGTTGATCTCTGTGGGAAGTCTCAGTATGGCAACATTTTCCCATTAGCCAGCCATGGGGTCCGAAATTCCCAGGACTCCCATCCTGCTTAGATGAGTGTGCTGGGATGATCCTGCTCCTCCGTTGGGCCCCTGTCTCTTTAAGACTGCTAAAAAATGTGCTCACTTTTCTGTTGTCCAGGGAGCCAGCTGTGAGGACCTGGTGCATTCCTGGCTCAGATCCTGCACCCTCCAATCTCTGATACACCATGCGATGTGTGTCAGCACTCCTGGTGCATATAACCAGGGCTGGTTATTTCGTGGGCCTGTACTCCCACTCCCTTCCTGCTCTGAATTCTCTCCTCCTGCCAGTGCTCTGGGGTTGGTTAATCCTTGGGTCCCACTGGGTCATGGCTCTGTATCTTACCTGCCTTGCAGGGTGCCGAGTCCTCTCAGGTGTAGCTGCAGGCTGGGTGCACTCCTCTATCTTCTGGTCTCTCTTTTATGAATAATTGTATTTGTTGTATTTTCATAAATATATATGGTTTTGGGAGGAGATTTCTACTGCCCTGCTCACAGCACCATCTTCCCAGAAGTCCCCTCCTGTTTTGAGGTTTTTTAAATGCTTTTTAGTCCTTTGAATTTTCTATCTTCCATTTTAATTACAAAATTATAAAACTTTTTTTCCTGCAAACCAGTCTTTTACAGAATGATCCAAAATTGACTAACAGGGATTACTTTTCCCAGGCTTTATAGAAGCTGCCAAACTCAACCTGGTATTTCCTAACTTTTTCCAGAGTACTTGGTCTCAAACCAACCATTTTATATATCAAGTTAACTACACTCTGACACTTCTTTATTCTTCATATAATGGAGGCCACTGTTTTTTAAGTAGCTGTTTAGTTATTTAATGATGTAAACCAAATATTTTTTTCCTTTAATTCTGAGAATATTTGCCTTGTTTACCCATACTCTGCAACTTTGCGATCCCTTGTTGACTAATTTTAGCTTTGAATATCTTTGAATCTGTTACATTTTCTCCTTTCTTATGTATTCATGGTTTGGATGAGAGGGGGATGCCTTGCCACTGGAGGACAAATTGGGACAGCAGGTGCCCTCATCTAGGTGAAAAGGAATAGAGGCCAGTGTCCCATATCAACCAGGCCAGGGAAAACAATGACAGTAGGTATTTTAGATTCCAGGTAATTAGGTAGCCCTCTATGGTTAGGGTTTGGAGGATAAAATGGAGAAAAAAATCATGAATGAATTAAATATTTGTGCCAATTGAATAGATCTGCAAATCCTGATTTGATTACTTTTTTTAGTTTCAGAATTGGATTGAGGAAAATAATTGGCACTGCTAGATCAAATTATCTTGCTAGTGAACTGAACAGGAGCTCATGAACCAAGCTGAAGTCCATTGTAGAGTTATAAATAAGGTAGGCCATCTTTGTGGACATCTGAGATTTGGATGTGGATTACATACCTACCTACATTCTGTTTTTCACAATTTTTCCAAGATTAATTCTTTCCTTTAAATTCTCCTTCTTAGTCCCTTTCATTTGATCTCCAGAGGAGCTCATTGCCTTCAAACCTCATTCATTGACTAAAATACTGTAATTATGCATATTCCTCTCAAAAAAAAACATGTTCTGGATCTTCCTCAATCCTCGTCATAATTGCATTCACTCCATAAAAATATCCATGCTCAAATTGCCACTATTTCTGGCTTAGGAAAATGCTAATATCAATCAGTGTAAAACCTGCCATATGAGGAATTATAAAGGTACCAGGGTTACTTAGCCCATAACATTGTGGACTTAGATGGATTATTCTGAAGAGGAATTTGATGACTTCAGTTGAAAATTGTGACATTATATCTGCACTATTTCATTTGTAAAGGTGTGTCATTAAATCTGCTTTAGGATTAAGCAATGCTGGAGAGCCCTCTCAGTGTGCCACCTGATACAGTTGCCACTAGCCACATTTCATTATGAGAGCACTTGAAACATGGCAAATATGAATGAGAACCTGAATTTTTAATTTGTTTACTATAATTAATTTCCACTTCAATTTATAAACTGAAGAAATATGACATACCATTTTATAAACACAAATTTGTTTTGGTACCACTACATTTAACCTTAACTATTGCATTGTGTATGACATTGCTATTGTACTGTAATATGAATTTCTGTCACTTATGTGTCAGTGGTATTATACATAAATATATATAGTATCCATGGATTGATTCAGTTCAAATGTCTTTTCTATACACTCTGATATACTGTGTACATGATTAGATATGTTATAATTTTAAACTAAATCAAAATATCATTTTAATTATAATAACTAAATTATGTTTTTAGTTAAAAATAAAAGGGTGCATACATTGATTTTAAAATAAAGAAATATTACTGAAAAAGAATAAAGATGCAAAAGCTTTTACCTAGTGGGAAAAGTAATGGAAAAAAAAAGACTGCAAAAAATGTATGTTTTTCATTTCATAATGAATACCAACTGCAAGCTGGTAGGCTGTTTAAGATGAAAAACCTATGCTTGTTGCCAAAAATAAGTTTACACATAAATTTGACAAAATTGAGAAATATTCATAAGATACATACTTAATTTGAAAAGAAAATTTTTCCCAAAGGAAAAAAATAATGAAAAAGAAAATGAGTGACCTAAAATCAGAATTAAATATTCAACAAATTTTAAAAAATCATATTTAACATTATCTGAGTGTGTAACTTGAGGTTAGCTATCAAATGACTCAGTACTTACACAAAATGAAAACTGTCTTCGGATGGCAAGAGAATAAAATAATTTATTCCTTTTATGGAAATTTTGTAAGACAATTATACATTAAAAACTAAAAAATATATATTTTAACAAAGTGAAAGGTCTTCACTTCAGTCGCCAATTACTTATGCAATATAAAATCTTCCAACAAAATTTATGACCAATTGACTCAAAACATTTAAATAGCAAGTATTCTTCTTTAGTTTCAAATAGTTATTTGATAGATATCTCAAATTCTATCATTTTTGCAAGGAAGAGAATCTCTACTAAATATGGAATAATTAGTTCTTATGATAGCCAATGCTCAAGTTATCTTAAGTTTAAATAATCTGAATTTATTGGAATTTTAAAACAAGTAAATGATAGTTACCTTATTCTCTTACTCCAATCTGTGGCCCACACTGAAAAAAATATATACTGTTTTTGAAGCAGATTCTATAGAAAATGTATGAATTCAGCTGTTAACAGCATTCAGACTATATGCAGATGCTATGAAGCATCACCAATTTATGTAACTGTTGAAATAAATAGAAGACAATGAATTATATATGTTCTTTGCCAGAGTTTATTGGTGGCCTTGGAAGAGAATATTACTGTGATGTTAACTCCAGCTCTTGATTTTCCTGGAAAAAGAGAATGCTTCTGAAATATTCAGTAATGAGGGACAAAAATTATTTATATTTCTTCCTATCACATTGCATATATGCAAGCCTAGTTTAAATCCAAGGAAAAGTACCTCTTATTTTTTACTTATTTAAAAAAGACCAGATACATAGTTTGCAATGTCCAATGTAAAATGAAAATGTGGGACCAATTGCTAAAAATTATTGAGAATTTTAAGACATTGACAGCAGTATTACATAAAGCAGGGCCCTTCTAAATGTGAGAACTGTGCAACTGCATAGTTTTCATCCTGATGAAGCAAACTTCCTAAACAAGTATAAGAATTTGTGTTGAAATTGAGCTCTCATAACATAAAAATAACAAATGTGCCCTTTTTTCTGACATGAATCAATCTGCGGATGATAATAATTATAACCTATAGTAATATGTACAATAGCTGTAAAAATACAAGAACACTTACATAATGCTGCTGATACTGATAAATTTGTAGTTTCTTTTCAATTTGTTCAATATCTTTTAAATTTTATGTTTGTAATACTGAATTGACATAATAGTTAGTGAATTCCCCTATGATAGAAGAAGCTTTTGGAATGACATGCTTTTGCTTCAAAGTTAAATCAATTCTTGTAAAAAAGATGAACCAGCCTTTTGAACATGAATCACTAAAGGAAAATGTTTTGTTACTTGATTCAATTCTTAGAAAATTTCTAAGTGTATTTGTAACTATACAGGAATATGTATGTAATTTTCAACTGTAAATTTTACAAAATTTAAATACAAATCAAGTATCTGATGAAAATTTGTGTGCTTATTGAAATGTGATATACACTAAATTTTAAAGTCTTGTATGAAAGGATGTAAAATATCAATAATTGCATCTTCATTATGTTTTAAAATAGAATTTAGAATTTATGGTGTTAAATAAATGCTATTATGAAAATTGTTTTTACCTGGTTCTTTTTGTATGAGTCTTTGTGAAAAGTTAAATTAACATATGTGGCCTACATATTTTTCTTGGACAAAATGCTTGAACACCTACTTTTTTATAGCCGTCCCCTAATGATAATTTATGCTTTTATTTCATCAAGGCTGAAATTATGGCTTGTGAGACAAATTTATTCCACAGTCTCTTTTTGTAAATAAAATTTTACTGGAGAACGGTTACCCTCATTTTTCATTTATTATCAATGGATGTTTTTACACAATAATGGTATTTTTGAATCACTGAGTCAATGGCATATTGAGCCGAATAGCCCACAAAGCCTGAAATATTTATTTCCTGACACTTCGCTTGTGCTCTAGATGATATATAGTATTTGTCATCTGAGCATTTGGCCAATTAATATGAATTTGGAGGGGGAATGTGAGCACTAAAATGTTGAACTGAATATCATAAATTTCTGAAAGCTCAAAGGAAAAGATAGTTGTAGGAAGACCTCTTGAATTTCCCTTGGCCATTGTTAATGTGGCAGTGACAAGAGGGTAAGGCAACTTTTCCTAAAATTTCACAGATCGGGACATGCTAAAATTGGGGAGAAATGTGACTTTTGCAAGGAGAAACAATACATTTTTTCTACTATATGTTTTATTCCGAATGTTGATTTCAGAACTAGATCTGTGTTAGTATCAGCCTTAGTTAAACCCAGAATTTACAGGTGGGTCTCATTCTCAACAATGAGTCTCCTTCATTCTAAAAAGAAGCTTGTCTAAAATAGGTTGCCTAGAAGCAATGGCTACTGGAAAGGGAGCCTTAAAATTTGTCAGTATAATTAACTTTCTCTGTGGCCCTAAAGGCCAGATAGAAGACGAATAGTTCAAAACTATATCCATTTATGGATCAATTTTTATTACTCTTTATGGAAATATATCTCAAAAACCACAAGGAGATGGTAATTTACACCATGAAGATGACTACACTAATTTTTAAAAACAGAAAATAACAAATGTTTGCAAGGATATAGTGAATTTGGAAAATTGGAACCCTCATATATTGCTGGTGAGAATATAGAATGATGTATAACTGCTGTGAAAAACAGTTTGGCAGTTCCTCAAAAAGAACATAGAATTACCATATGATAGCAACTCCATTCCTAAGAATATATCCAAAAGATTTGCAAACTGATGTTCAAATATAAAGTTGTTTATTAATGTTTATAGCAGAACTATTTACAAAAGCCAAAAGGTGGAAACAACTCCAAGACCTGTCAACTGATGAACAGAGAAATAAAATGTAGTCTCTATGTAAAATAATCTTATATTTAGTCGTAAAAAAGAAGTACTCATACATCTTAGAACATGTAGGAACCTTGAAACTATACTACTATTAAAATGTCAGACACAAAAGGCCACAAATTGTATGATTCTATGTATATTAAATTTCCAATATAGATAAATTCAGAAACAGAGAAAGCAGATTAGTTATTGTCAGGGATTGGGAGGAGGGTACAATGGGGAATGGCTGTTTAATGGCTGTAGGGTTTTCTTTGAGGGAGGGGAAATGCTCTGGAACTAGGTAGCCATAATAATTACAAAATATTGTGAATGTATTAAATGCCACTGTATTAGACACTTTAAAATGGTTACTGTGGTAAGTTTTATCTGTACTTTACCACTAAAAAAAATTTGATAGAAATTTAGAATATGAGCTACCATGTCACTGAAAACTTTCATAATTATCTTAAACAAAATAGATTCTCTGAGGGATCAGAGAAGTCCTGAGAAACCAATTGTCAGTATGTTGTCAAAAACATCAAGTATTTGATATTAGTCAGATTTCTAAAAATCCCATAAAATCATATTTTTTAAAATAAAAATCTAACCTATTCCAATAATAACATTTAAAATTTTTTATACACTAAAATCGATCAACTGAATGGCTATCTAATTTTGGAAGTTTTAAATGGTAAATTCTTAAAATGGTCATTTTTATGTAACACAAACCATATTTTATTGTTATGGGCTGGCTCATGCCAAATTCTCTTGCTTAGAAATGGTACCATTTATTTCAGGGAACTACTAGCTTTGGATAAAGTAAATAATCAGTTTGCTTTCCCTGGGGGAATGTCCTGGTATCCCTTATTAGATACTTTATGTTGTAACTAGAATTGCTACTTTTATTGTAATAGATTGTGATATTTATGTAATTGTTTTAAAATAACAACAATTACTTCCCAAGCTACTATGGAAAAAGTTGGAATGGAAAGAGGAGGAAATAGATAAGGATTTCATAGAGGAATTATTCTATTATCTGTCTTTTGGGTATTAGTAATTGAGAATTCTTAGAGCTGTTCCCAGCATAGACTGCAAATTTAGAATGAACTTTCAGTAAGTAGTCTAGTTAAGACTAAGATAGAATGTTTCTAGTTGTTTGAAAATACAGATTCAGAATTCTCAAAACTTCCTGTTACTATTATTATTTAACTTTCTAGGAAATTACTTTTAATAATTCTCTATTGTTATATAAAAGTAGCTGCTGTGGATGAAACCTGTTTAAATACCACAATTCTGTTGAGACACATAATTTTCCATGAGCATCTTATGTTCATACAGTCTAAATCTTCTGAGAAATGGCACTGATAATCGGGCCAGGATATTTATATATTTGCAAAAATATATTCCCTTTACTAGACTATGCTGTCATGAATAAACACATTCTATTTACCTTTAAGACATAGAACTTTGCTGTGCATAGCAAATGAATAGAAAATATTCTTTGAAATTATAGACAATGTCTGCCTTCACATCAGAGAGAGCAGCTTTTTTGTTGCACAGAGAGATTATCTCCCTCCTCAAAAACATTTCAGAATAGTAAAATAGCATTTCCCTTTCTGGAGATGTTCTTGTATTCCAGAGTAAAGACAAATTTCCCTTTCTCTCTCTCTGCTAGCAGGTCAATGGCAGCCCCTGTGTAAGATCCATGTTTCCTAGTCTGGGCTTGCTCTTCTATATCGCACCCACTGCATGTGCAGGTAGCATCTAGCCCTCACCAAGCCACTCCCTGGGGACACTGATACTTAAGAAACTGATACAGAATATTTCTATATTTAATATTATTTTGTGAGTAGCAAATGGCCTTTGTCTCTGACCCAAGGATCCTAGATCTTCTATACAAACATACACACAATTTACACAAATATTTTTAATATGTATGGGTACCATAAATATGTTCATATATACATAATGCATATGTATACACAAATATATGTTGGATATTTATAACTGTTGTAGGCTAACTTCACTTGTAAAGAGAGTTATATGTATGTATATACACATATATGTACACATATATATTGTATACATATATATATATAATTTTATTTTTTGGAAGGGGAAATTTTTTAAAAGTCTGGTAAATTTTGTAGGTACTTAAAGCACTAAGTCTATTTTTACCTAATAATGAAAAAATCCCCACCTAGGGCCACACTTAGAGTCTTGGTTTACTTTAAAGATTTTCAGTGTAATTCTGAATTCATAGGAGCTCTAAATTATTCTATTAATATCCTGATGGCTGTGGATTTGTGTGCCCAACCCCTCAAGGGTACCATAGCTAACATTCATTTTCAGATATTATTTCAATGTGCAGAGGTTGGGGTTCTGATTATTCACCTATAATTTTCTAAGAGAACCTCAATTCTATGACATTTTTAGTTCTTTGAAAGAGTAGAATGTGATTCATGAATAAAGGGGACCTTTTAATTACTTGGGGTCAAACTAAGAAATCCAGAACAAATTTATCATACATCTTAAGAGGAAATCCGGAGAACTTGAAAACTGGTGAGATAGGCTCAAATTGCCTAAATACCCAGCAGTAAAATCTGAGACATTATGGAAAATGTACAATCTCCCCAGTGAACATGACTATTTCGCAAATGGAATTGCCTGAACATTTTCTGATTTACAGAGCTGCTTTACTATAAACTATGAATTCAAAAAATGATGAAAATTATAAAAAATGTTTTTTGTGATTTGTTTTTGAATTTTTTGCTTTGCATAATTAATTTAAAGTAATTTTCTTTTGCTTTTTAAAATTCTGGATATATGTATGTAGTTTAAAGGGTCTACATAAAATATGAATTGGAAAAATTAAAATTTTATTTATTAATTTTTTTGGTAGAATGTTACAATGTTAAATCAATTTCCTTCTTTTTCTGATCCTTAAATGAAAGTAGTACTACAGATTCTTTAATTTACCAAAAGTCCTTACACTTTGAATAGAAAATGAAAACATTTGTCACATTGGAAACTGAAGAAGTTCATAGTATTCTGAATACATTATTAACCCATTATCATTCAGCTGTGATATCAGACTTAGATATAAAGGCAATTGATTTTATGATTGTATCTTTTTTCCATAAGGTTCATATAAAGTATTTTAATTTAAAATCATTATAGCTTTTGAAATATACTTGAAATTTCTTTGTTCTTCCTGCTAGAAGCATTCCTATTTACATTATTTATCATATTTGTGTACCTGTAACTATAATTCTTTTGTATGGAATTATTATGTACCTTTCAAAGTTATGTTTTAATTTTCCTGAAACAAAATTATTCATTTTTGATTGTATTAGATGATACACAGTCCCAAACATTTCTCTTATTATGCTTCATTAGACATTCAATATAGTTATTTTGAATACTAAGAAAACAAATTGTAACCCACCTCCCTACTGGTCAACCAAATTAGTTAGAATGAATTATAGAAGTTAGTAGCTCAATTCTTCAAACTACAGTAGATTTTTTTGTTTTGTTTCGTTCTGTGTACTTTTCTGTATATGTATTTTTTTATTTTGCTATTATTAATGTACAATTACATGAGCAACATTATGGTTACTACTCCCCCTATTATCAAGTCCCCAAAACAAACTCCATTACAGTCACTGTCCATCAGCGTAGTAACATGTTATAGAATCACTACTTGTCTCCTCTGTGTTATACTGCCTCTCCCGTATCCTCCTCTCCTGCTACATTATGTGTATTAAATGTAATAGCCATTTTTCCTCCTTATCCCTCCCTTCCCACCCATCTTCCCCAGTTCCTTCCCCTTTGGTAACTGTTAGTCCATTCTTGGGCTCTGTGAGTCTGCTGCTGTTTTGTTCTTTCAGTTTTTTCTTTGTTCTTATACTACATAGAGGAGTGAAATCATTTGATACTTGTCTTTCTCTGCCTGGCTTGTTTCACTGAGCATAATACCCTCTACCTCCATCCATGTTGTTGCAAATGGTAGGATTTGTTTTCTTCTTATGGCTGAATAACATGCAATTGTGTATATGTACCACATCTTCTTTGACCATTCATCAGCTGATGGACCCTTAGGTTGTTTCCATTTCTTGGCTATTGCAAACAGTGCTGTGATAAACATAGAGGTGCATATGTCTTTTTCAAACTGGGGTCCTGCATTCTTAGGGTAAATTCCTAGGAGTGGAATTCCTGAGTCAAATGATATTTCTATTTTGAGTTTTTTGAGGAACCTCCGTATTGCTTTCCACAATGGTTGAACTAATTTACATTCCCACCAGCACTGCAGGAGGGTTCCCCTTTCACCACATTCTTGCCAACATTTGTTGTTGCTTGTCTTTTGGATGGCGGCTATCCTAACTGGTGTGAGGTGATATCTCATTGTGGTTTTAATTTGCATTTCTCTGATGATTAGTGATGTAGAGCATCTTTTCATGTGCCTGTTGGCCATCTGAATTTCTTCTTGGAAAAGTATGTGTTCAGCTCCTCTGCCAATTTTTTAATTGGATTATTTGCATTTTGTTTGTTGAGGTGCATCAGCTCTTATATAATCTGGATGTCAACCCCTTATCGGATATGATATTTATGAATATGTTCTCCCATATAGTAGGATATATTTTTGTTCTATTCATTGTGTCCTTTGCTGTACAGAAGCTTTTTAGTTTGGTATAGTCTCACTTGTTCATTTTTGCTATTCTTCCCTTGCCCAGGGAGATATGCTTATGAAGAAGGTACTCATATTTATGTCCAAGAGATTTTTGCCTATGTTTTTCTAAAAGTTTTATGGTTTCATGACTTACAATCAGGTCTTTGATCCATTTTGAGTTTACTTTTGTACATGGGGTTAGACAATGACCCAGTTTAATTCTCTTACATGTAGCTGTCCAGTTTTGCCAACACCAGCTGTTGAAGAGGCTATTTCCCCATTGTATATCCATGGCTCCTTTATCATATATTAGTTGACCATATATGCTTAGGTTTATATCTGGGCTCTCTAGTCTATCCCATTGGTCTATGGGTCTGTTCTTATGCCAGTACTAAATTGTCTTGATAACTGTGGCGTGGTAGTAGATCTTGAAGTCAGGGAGTGTAATTCCCCCCACTTATTCTTCCTTCTCAGGATTGCTTTGGCTATTCAAGGTCTTTTCTAAAATATGAATTTTAGAACGATTTGCTCTAGTACACTGAATAATGCTGTTGGTATTTTGATAGGGTTTGCATTGAATCTGTATATTGCTTTAGGCAGGATGGCCAGTATGACAATATTAATTCTTTCTATCTGTGAGCATGGGATGTGTTTCCATTTATTGGTATCTTCTTTAATTTCTCTCATGAGTGTTTTGTAGTTTTCAGAGTATAGGTCTTTCACTTCCTTGGTTAGGTTTATCCCTAGGTATTTTATTCTTTTGGATGCAACTGTGAATGGAATTGTTTTCCTGATTTCTCTTTATGCTAGTTCACCATTAGTGTATAGAAATGCAAAAGATCTCTGTGTATTAATTTTGTATCCTGCAACTTTTCTGAATTAAGGTATTGGATCTAATAATTTTGGAGTGGATTCTTTAGGTTTTTTTATGTACAATATCATGTCATCTGCAAACAGGACAGTTTGACTTCTTCCTCACAAATCTGGATGACTTTTATTTCTTTGTGTTGTCTGATTGCCGTGGCTAGGACCTCCAGAACTATGTTGAATAAAAGTGGGGAGAGTGGGCATCCTTGTCTTGTTCCTGATCTTAAAGGAAAAGATTTCAGCTTCTCACTTGAATATTTTTCTGTACCTCCATAAGCATGTTTATGATTTTTATTTTGAACTCTCCTTCAGGAAGATTGGTGAGTTCAGTTTCATTTGGACCTTTTTCTGGGTTTGTGAGATTTTGCTCTGTACCATATTCTTTTGACATTTCATACTCTGTGTGGTGCCCTCTATTGCCCAGAAGCTCCAGTCTCTGGAGCTGGTCAGCCCCTAGAGTGAGGTTGGGGGTCATAGGGGAGCAGAGCTGGTGCCTGGGGGGAAGAAAGATCAGTTTCTTGACTCCCGTCTGCCCTGCCTGTCTCCAGTATCACAGCCAGTGGGCTGAGCACACAGGTTTAAACCTCTGTGCTTGGTGTCTCTAGCTGTTGTAGGTGAGGTCTCTCTCAGGCTGGCCTGACAACAGAGCAGTGACTGCCTGTTTGCGAGGAGTGCTGGCAGCCCAGGATGAAGGTATGGTAGGCTGCATATGACAGTGGGGGTCTTGGAGCTGAGTAGCCAGCCAGGAAGATGGAGCACTTGAAGTTTCCCAAAGTTCTCAATCTGTGGGCAGAGGGTGCCCAGACAACCTTGTCCCCCTATCTCTTCTCTCGGGCAGCAAGCTCCATGTAAACCCAGCCCCTTTAGCAGCCCTCTGGCTGCTAGGAAGCCTCTGAGACCGCCTGCCTTTCCCTTGTCCCAGAGCAGCCAGGTGTGGATCCCATCCTCCACAAATGGCCATAATCTCAGTCTCTCAAGCACTCTGCCTGTCCCAGCTCCCCATTCTCCAGAGCACTACACATTGTAGGTTTCTGCTCACAAAGCAGATCCCAGGGCTAGGTGTTCAGCAGTCCCAGGCTTCCATCCCCTCCCCCACTCCATTTCTCTTCCTCCACCAGTGACTTGGGGTGGGGGAAGGGCTTGGGTCCCTCCAGATCAAGGCTTTCATATGTAACCCTCTTTTGTGATGTCTGCTCTGTTCGTGAGGTCTGTATGCAGTCTGGTGTAGCTTTACTTCCTGTTGCTGTTTTAGGGTTAGTTATACTAACTGTATTTTCACACTATCTGTGGTTTTGGGAGGAATTCTCTGTCTCACCTCTCACACCGCCATCTTGAATCTTGCATCCAAAAGTACAGTAGATTTTAAAAAGATATTTTTCTTTCAAGTACATGAAGCCCTATAATAGTCAATCTAGAATACCTATGATGTTTCTGTTGTTAGAGACCAAGGTACATTCATTCTTTCTTCTGCCATTTATGATTTCCATTCCCAAAGTGGTCTTATTCACTAAAATAGTGTATGGAGTTACAGACATTAGGTCTATTATTTTATTCAAAAGGAGACAAGATGTAATGAGGAAGTATATCACATCATTTTTTAAGAAAATGTTCTGAAAGTTCTACTTACAAACTATTGGCTAAAATATATAAATATGGCCACAGTTGCTCCATGGGTGATTGGGAGTATATAATTGAATCTGGGTCCTGAGTTGTGCGTCCTGATGAAGATCAGTGCTTTCAGTACTATGAATGGTATTGAAAGAGAGTGAGACAAAGTGAGAGAGGGAGAGACAGCAAAACACAGAGAAGAAACAAATATTGTGGAAATAAGCAGCCTCTATAAAATTCTACCTCTTTGGCCAAGCACACGTCCACCTGAAATTTTCTTTGTTACATTAACTACAGTTATCTGTTACCAAAAAATGCAATACCAGAGATTTAGTTACTTTCTCCATTTGAAAATATATTCCTTATGAGTGACATTCAGTCCTCTCCATTAAATTTTGATACAGTTCCTTCTCGTCCAATTACATCAGACATAAGATTTATTCAAATTATAGTAATTAAAAATAATATTGGGGTAGACACACAGACGAATAGAAGCACAGAGACCTTAAGAAAGAACCTCAGATATATCTGGACATAAGTTTGATAGAGGTAGAAAGAAATTTATTAGGGAAACCTGTTTTTTTTTAATAAATGATACTGTGCCATTTTTGTATTCATGTAGAAAAATATGGCATTGCAGCCTTTTATCATTCAATGCATAAACCTGAATGAATTATAAATAAGTGTGAAAGACATAACTCCATCTTCATTCAATGACAATATTTTGTTAACTAAGCTTGATTGATCAAAAGTCCAGGATTGAAGACATCAAAGTTTAACATATCTGGCATATAATGTAGACCTTTCACATCACTATACATGGCACATTATCTAGAAGACTCTGGTTTTGGACATTTCACAAATTCAAAGAAAATGAATTTCAAGGGATAGAACATAATTGATATTATTTAATAATAATAGCCAAATGAAAGGGATTCTCTTAGGGAGTCTTTCTGTTCTTTTTCTTTTTTTTGGAAAGTTGGTAAAAACATTTTTAAGTTGCAACAAACGTTTTTAATGTGTAGTTCACATTTCTTTACTGAGTTTTATATAAAACATAAATATATTTATATACATATATAAAACTATACCATTCTAAATGTACTTTTGAATGAATGTATGAAATTGCCCATATTTACAATCAAGTTTGAAATAGTTTCACCACCCAATTATCTTCATAGCGCAGACTGAGCCAGCTAATAGTGTGTATATTAAAGATATATTCATTATGATTTGCCTCCATGCAAAATATCTAGAGTCTTATAACATTCTCTTTCAGTAAACTACTCACAGTAAATATCTTAGAACCTCATGTAAGGAGATATATATATAAAGGATGCGGGGCTGAGCAGAGCTGGTGGAGGTGTATGGGGCATTTTGGATGGTTTTTCCCGGGAAGAGCCATATCAAAGCAGCCATGGCCAGCGTTCTCCAAGAACACGGTGTGGATACATTCCAAAGAGGATATATATATATCCTCTTTAATTTTCTTTGTTGGCTATATTGAGTGTATAGAAATATTTTTGTGTTTCTGCAAAGTAGAGACTCCCTGCATTAATTTTGAGAAGAACTGGGGATTCTGGGCTAAGAACAAGCCTAGGGAAGTTCATTTACATCCTTATAGATTGTGTGAAAACTCTAGAGAAATTTACCTAACTCGAATAGTATGTGAATACATAGCAAGAGAAAATGAGGACCAGGACCATGGAGATATAAACAAGTTGTAAAACCCTAAGATACAAGATGTTTTGGTCCTTAGAAACTTCTATTTACATTCCAATATGTTAGTGTGTAAACTCAGAATTCTTTCCATTTTGTTTCCAAATAATAAAGGATTTTCAGCCTCCCTTAAGGAGGGAAAAGGTTGGAAGCTGCACTGTTCTAATGTACATCAGCAGAGAATATAAAATTTTTTATATTCTTCATGTATGACATTGACTTAGAATTTTGTATGTGTCCAACATTTAAGGTTTTCATTGCAAAACTCTAGTGGTAAGAATTTGTGTGCAGGGAGTCCCAGGGTTATTATTTGACTTTTAAGTATACAATAGTAACCTTTCCATGATCCCAACAACTTATGCACACTTGGAGATTATTTAAATACATATTTAAATATTATTTAAATTATTTTAATCATATTTAAATCATTTAACTGATTATTAAAGACCCAAAATATATCAAAATTTGAGTCCACTTGAGGAAAAAGTGCAGTTCTCTAATGTCATGCTTAATGAATTATTTCCAATTTTTTGTTTAATTTTGTGGGAAATAATATAATTAAAAATATGTTTGAATGGACTCCTGCTCCAGTGATGAAAGAGTAATGTCAAACTTTTCTTGATTCTCTAATAAAGCATAAATCTAGGAAAATATAGCAGTTAAAATATGAGGTAAGTGCTTTGTCAGCATTTAGTAGTGCAAACTGCAATGACAAAAACAGAAAACTCATCAGCAAGCCCACAAATCACTCCAACTCTCTATGTTCCATTTCCTGACTGGCATGGCAAGCTGTAGTCCTCCTTGGTTGTGGGAACCCTCTGAGGTGAAGAGGCACGGATCAGATTTCAGGATGGGCCAAGTAGCTGAACTCAGCAGAGGAGAACGCGATAGAGGAGGGCACCGTGCATACAGACAGAAACCCTAAAAGCCTGTGTGGAGATTCCCTCAGAAACCTTGACCAAAGTAAGGGCAGGGCAAACCCAGAGCAACATCACGTGAAGCTTACCAAAGGGAAGTTGCCATGGGATTGGAAACAGAACAGATGAACATTAGATGAACATTAGAACACGAGATGTCTGGCAGCGCTGTGGACATGTTGGGTTTCCAGACCACCAGAGCGTACACATTCCCACCCGCAGTACTCAGCTGTGACCACAAACATGTTGCATCTTGGCAGCAAAGACTGTGTGTTAAGTCTTGGATGGATTACGATCCTAAGTCTGAAAGTAAGCTTGTAAATCCAGAGGGAAGAAAAAAATTGAAGGTTGAATCCTGCTCTAAGACTTTGGAAACACCTTCGACAGAGATATAAAAAGACAATCTAAAAGCAAGTTTCACAAGTTCAAGTGCTCGCCAGTTTTTAACATTTTGAAAAATCAACACTAACACTCTTCAGAAGAAGGTAACAACCCTGGTGGTCTTCAACAATGTCTGGAACAGAATAAAAAATATGTGACATGGGAAAAAAACAGGAAAATATGCCACATAGCCATGAACTAAAAATCTTTTATCAGAGCCTTGGAACAGGTGACTCTGATGTTGAATATAAGAGACAGACTTCATAAGTAATTTGAAAGCATGCATTTTGAATGTACAAATGAAATGAAAATGAAAACATTTGAATGCTTTCTAATTACTAATGGAAAATATGATCCAAGACTAAATGAAATCGTTAATAATCAATACAAAGATCAACATGGATAGATCTCTAAAATATTATGGTGTGGAAAAAGCAAACATTATACAGTACATACCGTATTGTGCCATGTATTTGAAGTTGTAGAACTGACAGTACGAATCTACTGTTAAAAAAATTACATCAGTACTTACCTGGTGCCAAGGTGGGAGGCATTGATCACAACAGGACACCAATGAGGAGGTTCAGGAGGTCGGCTGAAGTGATCAAAGGAATTGTTCTATCTCCGTTAAGGTGGGAGTTACATCAGTGTATGTATTTGTCATAACTGTTACATTGTACACTTAATATGTGTGCATTTTAATTTATGCAAATCCATGTTTCAGTAAAGTTGAGAAAATATGTTTGACCAACAATCTCTCATATTATATTCTGTAAGTTATCCATCCTAGCAAAGGATAATGTTTTTATTAACCAATAATTAACCGATAATGTCTAAAATCTTACAATGACATATGTCTCATATTTCCAGTTCACACAGGAAGAATTTTTTAAAAACAGCACTATTGATTCCCAAGAAGAAATTGTGTGTCACAGCAGGTATCTAAAAACAGTCATCGTCCTTTGTTGTGATCTGTTGTTTAAAATGCCCTAGGGTGTGTTAGAGTTACAGCAGATGCCAACTTAACTAGAGCAAAATATGATTATGCTAACACTTAGAAAAATGCTCTTAACCAGTAATAAATACCTCATAGACATTAACCTGTTTTAAATTAAGGCAAAAGACCTCATCCATATATAATCATTCAAAATATCCCAATATTTCCATATATACTAAAAATTTTGAAATGATAAAAGGAAATCCCCATTTTTATTTTAACAAAACTTGCATATTTTTTTATTTTAATGATTAGGTAACAAAAATAAGCAGAATATTAATTGAAAATGCATATTAAACCACATGTGACATATACTACTTGAAGGAGGATTTCTAAGTCTTCTATTCACTCTGTAAGTCCATATTTAATTTCTTAGTTTATTTTTCTACTGGAATGAACCTTTTTTTCAGTTTTCCTCAGATGTTTTAAAAGTCAAACACAACCTTTCAAAAATCGCACTCTTTCCTATTGATTTTTTCTTAAGAACTTAATGACATTAACTTCCCAACAGAAAGCAATGAACTGTTAGTTATAATAATAGTGATAACCATCTTGTGTTCTGATTATTCACGTGGTTATTATATCTCTGAATGAAAGTACCGTGATCTAGCCTTTTAGAAATTCATATTAGAAACTTATATTTCCTGGTAATATGGTCTGGTTAATTATCTGTTTAGATAAAAGTAAATTACATGCTTGTGGATTATAGAAATAAATTTTTTTCTTAGAACTCGGAATGAAATAAAAAATGGTTCTTTCTTAATGCTGTAAAGTTTAGTTCAGCCTAAACATCTTTTCCAGCAATATATCTTTCTTTATCCTAGGGTATCACTGTTTCCTGCCGGCAGTGACAACTACTGAAGGCTATAGAAATCCCTTTCCTGTCACTACTTTTGGCAACCATACAAGACAAGCACCAGGCTACAGCACTCCGGGGCCTCTAATGAAACTTAGCTGACCCCTCCTCCCAGTTTATGAAGGGACCCTATTAGAAGTGATTGACAAACATGGTTCCTAGCTTTAGAGTACTAAAAATACTTTCAAAATCATAAAGGCTACACATTATTCAGACTATCAATATACTTGAAAGGAGTGAATTCTTTTTTGGTCAGCCACAGACTTCCAATACATATTATTTGTAAATAAACTCTAATAAAAATATACGAAGGATTGATAACATATTAGCTCTGCGGATAGTCCATTGATCCAAACATGCGCTTTTTTTTTTACCTGAAGTATAGTTGAAATACAATCTTATATTAACTTCAAGTATGATCACAGCACCACATCATCTGAACACCACAATGTATTCTGGATTCAACAAATGAATCAAACGTGGCTTTTCTGCTATTGCCTAAGACATTCTTTTTTTTTTTTTTGGTATCATTAATCTACAATTACATTTGCAACATTATGATTACTAGACTCCCTACATCATCAAGTCCCCAGTCCCCACCACATAACCCCTTACAGTCACTGTCCATCAGCATAGTGAGATGCTATAGAATAACTACTTGTCTTCTTTGAGTTGTACAGCCCTCCCCGTGTCCCCCCCACCACATTATGTCTCTAATCGTAATGCCTTTTACCCCCTTGTCCCTCCCTTCCCACCCATCCTTCCCAGACCTGTTCCCGTTGGTAACTATTAGTCCGTTCTTGGGTTCTGTGAGTCTGTTGCTGTTGTTCCTTCAGTTTTTTTTTTGTTCTTATACTCCACATATGAGTAAATCATTTGATACTTGTCTTTTTCCATCTGGCTTATTTCACTGGCATAATACCCTCTAGTTCCATCCATGTTGTTGCAAATGGTTGGAATTGTGTTCTTCTTACGGCTGAATATTATTTCATTGTGTATATGCACCACATCTTTATCCATTCATCTACTGATGGACACTTAGGTTGTTTCCATTTCTTGGCTATTGTAAATAGTGCTGCGATAAACATAGGGGTGCATATGTCTTTTTCAAACTGGGCTCCTGCATTCTTAGGGTAAATTCCTAGGAGTGGAATTCATGGGTCAGATGGTATTTCTATTTTTAGTTTTTTGAGGACTCTCAATACTGCTTTCCACAATTGTTGAACTAATTTACATTCCCAGCAGCAGTTTAGGAGGGTTCCCCTTTCTCCACATCCTTGCCAACATTTGTTATTGTTTGTCTTTTGGATGGTGTCCATCCTTATTGGTGTGAGGTGGTATCTTATTGTGGTTTTAATTTGCATTTCTCTGATGATTAGCGATGTGGAGAATCTTTTCATGTGCCTGTTGGCCATCAGAATTTCTTCTTTGGAGAAGTATCTGTTCAGCTCCTCTGCCCATTTTTTAATTGGATTATTTGCCTTTTTTTTGTTGAGGTGCATGAGCTCTTTATATATTTTGGATGTTAACCCCTTATCAGATATGTCATTTATGAATATATTCTCCCCGTAGTGTAGGATGACTTTTTGTTCTACTGATGGTATCCTTTGCTGTATAGAAGCTTTTCAGCTTGATATAGTCCCACTTGTTCATTTTTGCTTTTGTTTCCCTTGCCCAGGGAGATATGTTCATGAAGAAGTTGCTCATGTTTATATCCAAGAGATATTTGCCTATGTCTTTTTCAAAGAGTTTTATGGTTTCATAATTGCATTCAGATCTTTGATCCATTTTGAATTTACTTTTGTGTATGGGGTTAGACAATGATACATAGACAATGATCCGGTTTCATTCTCTTACATGTAGCTCTTCAGTTTTGCCAACACCAGCTGTTGAAGAGGATGTAATTTCCCCATTGTATATCCGTGGCTCCTTTATTGCATATTAATTGACCGTATATGTTTTGGTTAATATCTGGACTCTCTATTCTGTTCCACTGATCTGTGGGTGTGTTATTGTGCCAGTACCAAATTGTCTTGTGCCACACACAAAAGTACTGTGGCTTTTTAGTACAGCTGGAATTTGGGAAGTGAGATACCCCCTGCTCTATTCTTCCTTCTCAGGATTGTTTGGCTATTCAGGATCTTTTGTGGTTCCATATGAATTTTAGTACTATTTGTTCGAGTTCATTGAAGAATTGCTGTTGGTATTTTGATAGGGATTGCATTGAATTTCTGGATTCCTTTAGGTAGTATAGCCATTTTGACAATATTTATTCTACCTAGCCAAGAGCATGTGATGAATTTCCGTTTGTTAGTGTACTCTTTAATTTTTCTTAGAAGTGTCTTGTAGTTTTCAGAGTATAAGTCTTTCACTTCCTTCGTTAGGTTTGTTCCTACATATTTTATTCTTTTTGATGCAATTGTGAATAGAATTGTTTTTCTGATTTCTCTTTCTGTTAGTTCATCGTTAGTGTATAGGAAACCAACAGATTTCTGTGTGTTAATTTTGTATAGTGCAAAATAGCTGAATTCACATATTAGTTCTAGTAATTTTGGAATGGAGTCTTTAGGGTTTTTTATGCACAATACCATGTCATCTGCAAATAGTGACAGTTTCACTTCTTCTTTACCAATCTGGATGCCTTGTATGTCTTTGTTTTGTCTGATTGCCGTGGCTAGTACCTCCAGTACGATGTTGAATAACAGTGAGGAAAGTGGGCATCCCTGTCTTGTTCCTGATCTTAGATGAAAAGCTTTCAGCTTCTCGCTGTTAAGTATGATGCTGGCTGTGGGTTTGTCATATATGGCCTTTATTATGTTGAAGTACTTGCCCTCTACTCCCATTTTGTCAAGAATGTTTATCATGAATGGATGTTGAATTTTGTCAAATGCTTTTTTTCAGCATCTATGGAGATGATCATGTGGTTTTTGTTCTTCTTTTTGTTGATTTGGTGGATGATGTTGAAGGATTTTCAAATGTTGTACCATCCTTGCATCCCTGGGATGAATCCCACTTGATCATGGTGTATGATTCTCTTGATGTATTTTTCAATTCGGTTTGCTAATATTTTGTTGAGTATTTTTGCATCTACGTTCATCAGGGATATTGGTCTGTAATTTTCTTTTTCGGTGGGTTCTTGCCTGGTTTTGGTATTAGAGTGATGCTGGCTTCATAGAATGAGTCTGGAAGTATTCCCTCCTCTTCTATTTTTTGGAAAACTTTAAGGAGAATTGTTATGTCGTCTCTGTATGTCTGATCAAGTTCAGCGGTGTGTCCATCTGCCCAGGTGGTTTTTTTCTTGGGTAGTTTTTTCATTACCAATTCAATTTCATTGCTGGTAATTGGTCTGTTTAGATTTTCTTTTTCTTCCTTGGTGAGTCTTGGAAGGTTGTATTTTTCTAAGAAATTTTCCGTTTCTTCTAGGTTATCCTGCTTGTTAGCATATAGATTTTCATAGAATTCTCTAATAATTCTTTGTATTTCTGTGGGGTCCATCATGGTTTTTCCTTTCTTATTTCTGATTCTGTTTATGTGTGTAGATTCTCTTTTTCTCTTAATAAGTCTGGCTAGGGGTTTATCTATTTTGTTTATTTTTTCAAACGACCAGCTCTTGGTTTCATTAATTTTTTCTATTGTTTTATTCTTCTCAATTTTGTTTATTTCTTCTCCTATCTTTATTATGTCCCTCCCTCTGCTGACTTGGCTTCATATGTTCTTCTTTTTCCAGTTTCAACAATTGTGACTTTATACTATTCATTTGGGGTTTTTATTCCTTCTTTAAATAGGTCTGGATGCCAATATACTTTCCTCTTAGAACTGCCTTTGCTATGTCCCACGGAAGGTAGGGCTTTGTGCTGTTGTTGTCATTTGTCTCCATATATTGCTTGATCTCTGTTTTAATTTGTTCGTTGATCCATTGATTATTTAGGAGCATGTTGTTAAGCCTCCATGTGTTTGTGAGCCTTTTTGTTTTCTTTATACAATTTATTTCTAGTTCTATACCTTTGTGATCTGAGAAGTTGGTTGGTAGAATTTCAATATTTTTGAATTTACTGAGGTTCCTTTTGTGGCCTAGTATGTCGTCTATTCTGGCTGCTGCTTTTGTGTGTAGAGTTCTGTAGATGTCTGTTAGGTCCATCTGTTCTAGTGTGTTGTTCAGTGCCTCTGTGTCTTTACTTATTTTCAGTCTGGTTTATCTGTCCTTTGGAGTGAGGGGTGTGTTGAAGTCTCCTAAAATGAATGCATTGTATTCTATTTCCTCCTTTAATTCTGTTACTATTTGTTTCACATATGGCTGTGCTCCTGTGTTGGGTGCATATATATTTATAATGGTTATATCCTCTTGTTGGACTGCCCCTTTATCATTATTTAATGTCATTCTATATCTCTTGCTACTTTCTTTGTTTTGAAGTGTATTTCGTCTGATACAAGTAATGCAGCACCTGTTTTTTTCTCCCTGTTTGCAATGAAATATCTTTATCCATCCCTTCACTTTTAGTCTGTGTATATCTTTGGGTTCCAGGTGAGTCTCTTGTATACCGCATATAGATGGGTCTTGCTTTTTTATCCATTCTATTACTCTGTGTCTTTTGATTGGTGCATTCAGTCCATTTACATTTAGGGTGGTTATCGATAGATATGTAATTATTGCCATTGCAGGCTTTGGACTTCTGGTTACCAAAGGTTTGAGGGTAGCTTCTTTGCTAACAGTCTTACTTAACTCTCTTATTAAGGTATTATAAACAGTCTGATGATTCTTTATTTCTCTCCCTTTTTATTCTTCCTCCTCCATTCTTTATATGTTAGGTGTTTTGTTCTGTACTCTTTTACATTTCCTTTGACTGTTTTTGTGGATAGTTAATTTTATTTTTTGCCTTTAGTTAGTATTTGGATGGTCTGCTTTCTTTGTTATGATTTTATTTTCTCTGGTGACATCTATTTAGCCTTAGGTGTGCTTCCATCTAGAGCAGTCACTTTAAGATATCCTGTAGAGTTGGTTTGTGGGAGGCAAATTCCCTCAACTTTTGCTTGTCTGGGAATTGTTTAATCCCTCCCTAAAATTTAAATGATAATCATGCTGGATACAGTATTCTTATTTCAAGGACCTTCTGTTTCATTGTGTTAAATATATCATGCCATTCTCTTCTGGTCTGTAAAGTTTCTGTTGAGAAGTTTGATGATAGCCTGATGGGTTTTCCTTCGTAGGTGATCTTTTTCTCTCTCTGGCTGCCTTTAATACTCTGTCATTGTCTTTGATCTTTGCCATTTTAATTATTATATGTCTTGGTGTTGTCCTCCTTGTTTCCCTTGTGTTGGGAGATCTGTGAGCTTCCATGGTCTGAGAGACTATTTCCTTTCCCAGCTTGGGAAGTTTTCACTAATTATTTCCTCAAAGACATTTTCTATCCCTTTTTCTCTCTCTTATTCTCCTGGTACCACTATAATGCAAATAATGTTACGTTTGGATTGTTCACACAGTTCTCTCAATATTCTTTCATTCCTAGAGATCCTTTTATCTCTCTCTGCCTCAGCTTCACTTTACTCCTGTTCTATGATTTCTATGCCATTAACAGTTTCTTGCCCCTCCTCCAGTCTGCTCTTAAGCCCATCAGTCGATTGTTTCGTTTCTGTAATCTCCCTCCTGACTTCATCCCTTAGCCCTTACATATTTCTCTGTAGGTCCATCAGCATGGTTATGACTTTTATTTTGAATTATTTTTGAGAAAGATTGGTTAAATCTGTCTCACCATGTCCTCTCTCTGGAGTTGTCTGAGTGATTTTTGACTGGGCCAGATTCTTCTGTCTTTTAATGGTGAAAGAAGTGGTCCCAGGCAAGTGGCATGTGTGTCAGCTGGGAGAACAAAGTCTCCTCCTGCTTTTTGTTTGCCTTGCCCTTCTCCTCACCTGTGGCAGTTAACCACACACTGGGAGGCAGTCTCTGTGATAATCCCCTGAGCTGCCATGGGCAGACCCAACCTCAGGCTAGCCTGGAGACTCCCGGGGGGTTGCAGCCATGCCAGGTGCATTCTGCTGCATGGAAAGAACCCCTTTGTGCCTTCCAGATCTTGCTTTGGCTTCTTCAGCCCGGCCCGGTTAGTTATGCACTGGGAGGAGAATCTGTGTGGTTGCTCTGGGCGGGGCGACTCTCCTGCTGCTCCGTAGCTCTGCCAGGTCAGCCGGTCCATTTGCAGTGCCATCCAGCGGGAACGAATGGCAGGCTGCTTATTACCATGAGGGGCTTCAAGGCTGCTTTACCTTGCAGGGTGTTAGGGGCCCGAAGTTCCTCAATATTCCCAGCCTGCTGGGCTGAGTGTGCTGGGACAATTTTGTTCAGCTGTTGGGCCTTTGTCCATTTAAGTCTTTTAAAAAAGTTCCCACTTTTTTTTTGTCCCAGGGGAGCCTGCTGTGGGGACCCATTCACAGTCTCCATCTTGGATCCTGTCCTTCCATTTCTCAAATACCCAGTACACTGTGTGATGTGTGTCTGTGCTCCTGGTGCAGATCACCAGGGCTGGTTATTTAGCAGTCTTCTGCTTCCACTCCCTTCCCACTCTGACTCTTTTCCTCCTGCCAGTGAGCTGGGGTGGTGGGAGTGCTCAGGTCCTGCCGGGTCACAGCTTTGTATCTTACCCCCTTCATGAGATGCTGAGTTCTCGCAAATATAGATATAGCCGGACTTTTATACTTTATCTTCTGGTCTCTCTTTCAGGGATAGTTGTATTTGTTATTTTCAAAAATATATATGGTTTTGGGAGGAGATTTCCACCACCCTGCTCACATCGCCATCTTGAGCCCCTCTGCCTAAGACATTCTACCTTCTGCACGGGGAGACTTGGGCCACTCATTGGCCCTCTTGCTTTCGTGAGAATACAGCAGACATGTAAAACTTAGTGAAAGAAGAAGCAAAATTCATAGAACCAATCCTGAATGTTGGCACTTCGTCATTTGCAAAGCAGGGTCAACCTTGTAGACATCCACCTATATGTGGCAATTAATACTTCTTCTTTGCCCCCTTTCCTTCCTCTTCCTCTCTTCCTTCTGTTGCCTGTGCCCCTTCTCAGTACCCTCCTTTTCCTTTTCCTTCTGCTCTCCCTTGTTCTTCTTCTATTCTGAATAATGTTTTCATCATTTCCAGAAATGTTATTGTTAAAATGTCTTAAGTATCTATATATCACAGCAGGAAACTACAGTATTAGATCTACTTAACAGCAATTTTCACAATGATGGATACTTTATTAATTTTTCTTTGTGGTGAAAAAGTATTCATCCATCAGCTCACTCATGTACAACATATTATTGAATGCTATCATATACAAGACATGTTAGGTTCTGCAATTGCACCAATAAAGAAAACTCCACCTTCAAACCCAAAATAATAAAGAATATCTGTCGTATACAGTGTATTGTGGTCCAAAACAAAGACTGGCACGATTTGAAGAAACTTTTTCAGACTTTGGACTTAAAAAAAAATCCTCTAGAATAAAGTGTCACATGACAGCCTCTCTAAAATTCTCTCTCTTAAGTAGTAAGACCCAGGTGTGTGGGGAGCAATATAAAAAAATGAAGGCAAACTAATTGTCCAATTCTAAAGTTTTAAGAGCAGAAAATGGAGAGATTAAATTTAGGAAGCAGATTAGCACGTGGTTCTTATCTTCTACCAACCAGTCTCTTCATGAAAATGAGACTGCCAAAGGGAGGCGGGGAAAGAGTGATCACCACATTACACCACCAAGAAATTGTTTCTTGATGTTCTTCATTTTTTAATCAAACTCCTCTGAATGAGAAACCCTTAACTGAAAAGTACCTCTAACAGGAAACATAGTAAGATTTCGTACAGCATTTTACCCCAGTAATCCAATGTGATGACTTTGTTTACTCCAATTCAACCCTATTTTCTTTGCAGAACTGGGATCACCTATTGGTTGTGAACTTCTAGGCTCCATAGGACTTTAAAAGAACAAGGAGGAAATGTAGAAGCTATTAGAAAAGAAAGATAAGACAGAGATAAAGGAAATGTGGAAGATGCAGAGCATACAACAAAGACAAATATGTGACAAGGAAGCAGAGTAAGAGATCAAAGATTTCTATGCCTTCAAAGAAAATAGAAAAAGGAAACAGGGCAGCATTCATACATGCACACACAATGTATATACACACACGCACTTGCTGTTGCATATCCACATTCATGATGTGCAACAAGTAAAATACAATATATTTGACAAAAAGACATCTTAGGTAAGATAAAATGAGCTCTTCTTTTAAGTAATCTCCATTTACAGAAACGGTGAAAAGAACATACATGAAATTCATCTTTTCTCAGGATGTTTTACTTTCTCTCTAGGAAATCCGCATTTGCTAACTAAAACTCAAACATGAACTATTCTCATAAAATATTTCTTACCTTCAGTTCCTTTCTTTACAAAGTCTGTTTGCATTATTGCCAACATCATCATGTGTCTTAATTACACTTGAATTCTTGACACAAAGTGTCTTCATCTCCGTGTGACAGAGATCATGAATTAAAAAATCTGTATGTATTAATTGACCAGAAGAGTATCTAAAAATCTACAGTAGGTGCTTAGAAGTAGTAAGTGAATTGAAAACATAGATATTATTTTAACTAAAAGTAATGGAATAATTTTCCTGGGCTGGTAGATTCCTGGGAAGATTGGAGAGGTGTTTTCATTATTTTTTTAGCAGGAAGTGTGGATAATCTCGGAACTGATCAAATGGTTACATCTAATAAGTGAAAATTCATAATTAAGAAAAAAGTCTTTCACTAAACATTAAGTTAAGCAAAACTACTTTTCTCCCATAATTTTATACCTTAAAATACATAGAATTGTTATTTATGTATCTCCATTATTTGATCTGACCAAAACAAGTCATTCCATATTTATCAAGAATTATTTTTGACCAGGAAACAAGAACATGTAATAAACATAAAAGCCTTTTCAACAGAGACAGCTATAGCTGACAAACTGTCACTTGAGAGGGAAAGTAAACTAAAATCATCAGAAGGGTCCCCTCAAAACATCTACTCTCCTAATTACTGGAAATAACTACATAAAATAAAATAATAAGATAAACAAAGATGAAACGGAACCTGGGAGTAGGGAAAGAGAGGCTGACCTTATAAGAGAAGGAATGAGAATTGCCAGGGTCAGGTGAAGGTCAACAACATTTTAAAGCTGGAATGTAGATTTCGAGTGTAAACCGTGATGAAGGCAGGAGGATTGAGGGGGAAAGATACTTATTCATTAAAAATGAAATGTTATTCTGTGCTCGTTAATTATTGATGACACAATTTTTATTTCATTTCAGAATTTGAGAATGAAATTATATTTTGTATGGGAAATCTTAGAAATAGAATAATATGAATTCCAGGGAAAAAAACTTTACATTAGAAAGGAAATACTGTATGCTTCAATTTTGAAAAATATATTTTTTTTGAAAAATTCAAAACATTTGAATATTGATTCAAACTAAAATTATATGACAGTAATGGGGAATAGTGGAAAGAGAAGAATGTCGATATACATTTTGTTGGGTGTTAAGAGAGGGAAACCTATGTATGGTAAGAGAGCTAAATCTTCACATTCTGTGATAGAAAGCAAATTGATAATATCTCAAACTTTAAAACAGGCAAAAGAATAGCAAATATAATGCCATAAAATATATAGGAAGATAGAATAAGCTACTCAATGAATTTAAAATGTTTGCTTCTCTGAAAAGGAAATTGATGGGAGGTGAGAGATGGGATAGAGAACAGTAGCTTGGGTTTCAAACCATGTAAAAATAACTTTTTAAAAATTATTATAAAGCACAGCCATAAAACTTAAATTAAATTAAAATATAGTACCATATTACTGGGAGTATAGTATTGCCTCATACCTACTACAAACTCTTATTAAAAGCAACCACAAAAATAAATAGCAAAGTGAAGAAATCTCTTGTGACATTCAAATGGGATAATACATTTTATTTAAGTAAGCATACTTGCCAAGCTGATTTTATAATTTATTTTTATATGAGAAATTTATACTGTGATGTATTTCTATAAATAGCTTTATTTTGGTATATCAGTATGATCTAACAGTAGCAGTCCTAGCCACTTCTGATCTCTTTTATGTGAACTCTGTCCTCCTAACTCCACCTCAAAAGCTTCTAGAATTTTTAATTTGTGTTCTTAAAAATGGCAATAATATGTGTAGGCATGTATCTTCTTCTTATCTATTCTCCCAGGTACTTTTATCTGTATACCTATGTCCTTTAATTCTGGGAAATATTCTTGTATTAATTCTTTGATCATTTTCTCCCTCCATTTCTCTAACATTGTTTTTTTTTTACTTATGTGAGTTCTCTAAAAATTATATCTTTTTCTGTTTTAATTTCTAACTATATTCCCCGGTGCCCTACTGTCTGAAAATTATATCACGAAGGCTTTTTTGTACTCCAAGTCTTCCATTTTTATAGTATATTTTTCTGTTTTTCATGACAGTATTATTTTCTTTTATTTACCTTTCTTAGGATACTGATTATCAGATTTTTGTAGGGTTTTTCCCCTGCTACATGTAGTATTTTGTATTTTTTATTTCCTTTTAGTTTCCGTTTGCTTTTATTTTTTGCTTGTATGTTAATTGATCCATGCTTTGGTTTGTTTTTCATATCAGAAAATTTCCCCAAATGTCTGGCTATACTTGGCAATATTTTTCATATTTAAGAATGAGCCACTAAAAGGTTGCTGGGGATTTGTGACCATGGATGGGACTTATTGACTAGAGAACTTACTATTAAGATGTTGGGCAGATGTTCAGCTGTTGCACTCTGGGAGTCCCAGTAGTTGGTGTATTGAAACAGGGAGGGGTCTTTGTCTTATTGCTGGTGGTAGTGAGGTAAAGCTGGAGTATGAGGGAAAAAAATAGCAGGCTGATTTTGTGTTTCCTGATAACCAAGTGAAAAATACTGGAACAATTGAACATCCAGACTTTCACATAACTCCCTTATTTCCTATGGAGCTCCCCAGTCTTCAGTGAGTTCCAACACTCTTAAGCTAATGTATCTGTGACTGAAGACCTGCCAAGGGAAAACTCCAGAGTTGGAGCAGGTAGGGGAAGAGGCTGTATTTGTTTTATCTGCACACTTTAAATCATGCAAAGCTTGTTTGCAGATAAACCTATACACAGGTCTTCAAATAGATACAGTACCTGATATTATTGAAATCTTCCAGAGTTCTGTTGTATTCCACTTATTTCTAGGCTGTCTACTTTTCACTCCTATAAGGTATTTAGGTTTTGGTTTCTCAGGTCCAATATGCCAGTTAACGCATGTCCATATAAATTGTTTTTGGAGATCTTCTCTTTCTATGTATATCTCTTATGGTTATGGTTTGCTCATACACAGTCTTTATTCTTCCAGTTCATGAATCATAAAAAAAAATTCCCATCTAGTCATTATACTGAGGTTTCAGAAGTGTGTTAATTTTCCCATTTTCAAGTAGAAGAACCAATTTTCTATTGGTACAAAATATCATGGGATCATACATACATTTAATGTTTTTTCCTGACTCCTGTTTCTGAAAATAATTAAAGACTATGGAATAAAATCCCTGAAGTGTAAAGCTGCATACAGTATAGTCAAGGTATTAAATTTTGTATCAATTTGGTATTAAAAACTTTAATAATATATTAGGGCAAATAGCTTCTTAATCAATAATATGAAAATATTAAACTATTTAGAAAATGCTCTATCCAAGATTATTCTCATATTTACATATAAATACTTGATTAAGTGGCACCATGTGTATCTGTTATAAAAGAATGTTTATTTTTGTTCATACACTTGGCACAGTTGGCCGTCATATATTTTCATTGTGAATTTCCGGTTCTTTTAAAATGTTTCAATTAGACTATGGATAACCTGATTTTCTCTATATACCTTACCTATTTAAGCAAAGAATTCATTAGAATCTTATTTAAGAATATGTTGTTCTTGGGAAGGAGACAAAAGCAAAATTTTACTATCTAAAAAGTATAGACAACGTTTCTGATTAAATTTGCATTGACTTTGATTTTATTCATAAAGATAGTTTTTAGAAACACAAGTAGAATTTTTTCTCTCTACTGATGTGTTCTACAACTAGAAGCTCATGAACCAGAAATGGGAAAAGGCCCAGAAATGTATGGGAATTTGAAAATAAGAAGATAATTCAAATTCAAATAAATATCAGTATCATGATTTTTTAAGCTAATCTATGTTTAAAGTTCATATATATATGCCCTGATATTTTGACAACAAAAGCAGGAATGATGGAACACAGTACAAATGAATGTGGTGGAAATTATTACATTATTGAATAATGAATATTTGTTTGCTTTCCATTTTCTTTTTCTTTTTTTATAGTTTATTCTGATATCATTAATCTACAATTAAATGAGTAATATTATGGTGATTACACTACCCCCTTCATCAGGTTCCCACCCCCCCAACCCCATTGCAGTCACTGTCCATCAGCTTAGTGAGATGCCATAGAGTCACTACTTCTCCTCTCTGGTTTGTACAGCCCTCCCTATGCCCCCCGAACATTACATCTGCTAATCATAATGTCGCTTCTTCCCTTTTACCCCACCCTTCCCACCCATCCTCCCCAGTCCCTTTCCCTTTGGTAACTATTTGTCCGTTCTCGGGTTCTGTGAGTCTCCTGCTGTTTTGTTCCTTCAGTTTTTTTTTTTCCTTAGTTCTTATACTCCACATATGAGAGAAATCATTTGGTATTTGTCTTTTTCAGCTTGACTTATTTCACTGAGCATAATACCCTCTAGCTCCATCCATATTGTTGCAAATGGTAGGATTTGTTTTCTTCTTATGGCTGAATAATATTCCATTGAATATATGTACCACATCTTCTTTATCCATTCATCTACTGATGGACACTTAGGTTGCTTCCATTTCTTGGCTATTGTAAATAGTGCTGCGATAAACATAGGGGTGCATCTGTCTTTCAAATTGGGCTGCTGCATTCTTAGGGTAAATTCCTAGGAGTGGAATTCCTGGGTCAAATGGTATTTCTATTTTGAGTTTCTTGAGGAACCTCCATACTGCTTTCCACAATGGTTGAACTAATTTGCATTCCCACCAGCAGTGTAGGAGGGTTCCCTTTTCTCCACATCCTCGCCAACATTTGTTGTTGTTTGTGTTTTGGATGTTGGCCATCCTCACTGGTGTGAGGTGATATCTCATTGTGGTTTTAATCTGCATTTCTCTGATGATTAGTGATGTGGAGCATCTTTTCATGTGCCTGTTGGCCATCTGAATTTCTTCTTTGGAGAAGTGTCTATTCATGTCCTCTGTCCATTTCTTAAATGGATTATTTGCTTTTTGTTTGTTGAGGTGCGTGAGTTCTTTATATATTTTGGATGTCAACCCCTTATCGGATACATCATTTATGAATATATTCTCCCATACTGTAGGAAGTCTTTTTGTTCTACTGATGGTGTCCTTTGCTGTACAGAAGCTTTTCAGCTTCATATAGTCCCACTTGTTCATTTTTGCTTTTGTTTCCCTTGCTCGGGGAGATATGTTCATGAAGAAGTCGCTCATGTTTATGTCCAAGAGATTTTTGCCTATATTTTTTTCTAAGAGTTTTATAGTTTCATGACTTACATTCAGGTCCTTGATCCACCTCGAGTTTACCTTTGTGTATGGGGTCAGACAGTAGTCCAATTTCATTCTCTTACATGTAGCTGTCCAGTTTTTCCAACACCAGTTGCTGAAGAGGCTGTCATCTCCCCAATGTATATCCAAGGCTCCCTTATCAAATATTAATTGACTGTGTGTGTTTGGGTTGATGTTTGGATTTTCTATTCTATTCCACCGATCTGTGGGTCTGTTTTTGTGCCAATACCAAATTGTCTTGATTACTGTGGCTTTGTAGTAGAGCTTGAAGTCAGGGAGTGTAATTCCCCCTGTTTTATTCCTCCTTCTCAGGATTGCTTTGGCTATTCGGGGTCTTTTGTGGTTCCATATGAATTTTAGAATTATTTGTTTGAGTTCATTGAAGAAAGCTGTTGGTAGTTTGATAGGGATTGTGTTGAATCTGTAGATTGCTTTGGGTAGTATAGCCATTTTGACAATATTTGTTCTACCTAGCCAAGAGCATGGGATGCATTTCCATTTGTTAGTGTACTCTTTAATTTCTCTTAGGAATGTCGTGTAGTTTTCAGAGTACAGGTCTTTCACTTCCTTTGTTAAGTTTATTCCTAGGTATTTTATTGTTTTTGATGCAATTGTGAATGGAATTGTTTTTCTGATTTCTCTTTCTGTTAGTTTATCGTTAGTGTATAGGAATGCAACAGATTTCTGTGTGTTAATTTTGTATCCTGCAACTTTGCTGAATTCAGATATTAGTTCTAGTAGTTTTGGAGTGGAGTCTTTAGGGTTTTTTATGTACAATGTCATGTAATCTGCAAATAGTGACAATTTGACTTCTTCTTTACCAATCTGGATGCCTTGTATATCTTTGTATTGTCTGATTGCTGTGGCTAGGACCTCCAGTACTGTGTTGAATAACAGTGGAGAGAGTGTCTTGTTCCCGATCTTAGATGAAAAGCTGTCAGCTTCTCGCCATTAAGTATGATGTTAGCTGTGGGTTTGTCATATATGGCCTTTATGATGTTGATTTACTTGCCCTCTATACCCATTTTCTTGAGAGTTTTAATCATGAATGGATGCTGAATTTTGTCAAATGCTTTTTCAGCATCTATGGAGATGATCATGTGGTTTTTGTTCTTCTTTTTGTTGATGTGGTGGATGATGTTGATGGATTTTCGAATGTTGTACCATCCTTGCATCCCTGGGATGAATCCCACTTGATCATGGTGTATGATCCTCTTGATGTATTTCTGAATTCGGTTTGCTAATATTTTGTTGAGTATTTTTGCATCCACGTTCATCAGGGATATTGGTCTATAGTTTTCTTTTTTGGTGAGGTCTTTGCCTGGTTTTGGTATTAGTGTGATGCTGGCTTCATAGAATGAGTTTGGAAGTATTTCCTCCTCTTCTATTTTTTGGAAAACTTTAAGGAGAATGGGTGTTATTTCTTCTCTATATGTCTGGTAGAACTCAGAGGTGAATCCATCTGGTCTGGGGGTTTTGTTCTTGGGTAGTTTTTTGATTACCACTTCTATTTTGTTGCTGGTGATTGGTCTGTTTAGTTTTTCTGTTTCTTGTTTTGTCAGTTTTGGAAGGTTGTATTTTTCTAAAAATTTGTCCATTTCTTCTATGTTTTCCCGCTTGTTAGCATATAGATTCTCAAAATATTCTCTTATAATTCTTTGTATTTCTGTGGGATCCGTCGTGATTTTTCCTTTCTCATTTCTGATTCTGTTTATGTGTGTAGATTTTCCTTTTCTCTTAATAAGTCTGGCTACGTGTTTATCTATTTTGTTTATTTTTTCAAAGAACCAGCTCTTGGTTTCATTGATTTTTTTCTATTCTTTTGTTCTTCTCAATTTTATTGATTTCTTCTCTGATCTTTATTATGTCCCTCTTTCTGGTGACTTTGGGTCTCATTTGTTGTTCTTTTTGCAATTTCAGTAATTGTGTCTTTAGACTATTCATTTGGGAATGTTTTTCTTTCTTTAGATAGGCCTGGATTGCAATATACTTTCCTTTTAGAACTGCCTTTGCTGCGTCCCACAGAAGCTGTGGCTTTGTGTTGTTGTTGTCATTTGTCTCCATATACTCTTTGATTTCTGTTTTGATTTGGTTATTGACCCATTGATTAATTAGGAGAATGTTGTTAAGTCTCATTGTGCTTGTGAGCCTTTTTGTTTTCTTTCTAAAGTTTAATTCTAGTTTAATACCTTTATGATCCGAGAAGTTGGTTGGTATAATTTCAATATTTTCGATTTTACTGAGGTTCTTTTTGTGGCCTAGTATGTGATCTATTCTGGAAAATGTTCCATGTGCACTTGAGAAGAACGTGTATTCCGTTGCTTTTGGGTGTAGAGTTCTGTAGTTGTCTGTTAGGTCCATCTGTTCTAGTGTGTTGTTCAATGCCTCTGTGTCTTTACTTATTTTCTGTCTGGTTGATCCGTCCTCTGGAGTGAGTGGTGTGTTGAAGTCACCTAAGATGAATGCATTGCTGTCTATTTCCTCCTTTAATTCTGTTAGTATTTGTTTCACAAATGCCGGCGCCCCTGTGTTAGGTGCATATATATTTTAAATGGTTATATCTTCTTGTTGGATTGACCCCTTTATCAGTATGTAATGTCCTTCTTTATCTCTTGCTACTTTCTTCATTTTGAAGTCTATTTTGTCTGCTACAAGTACTGCAACACCTGCTTTTTTCTCTTTGTTATTTGCATGAAACATCTTTTTCCATCCCTTTACTTTTAATCTGGGGATATCTTTGCATTTGAGGTAAGTTTCTTGTAGGCAGCGTATAGATGGGTATTGCTTTTTTATCCATTCTGTTAATCTGTGTCTTTGGTTGGTGCATTCAGTCCATTTACGTTTAGGGTGATTATCGAAAGATATGTACTTATTGCCATTGCTGGCTTTAGATTCGTGGTTACCAAAGGTTCAAGGGTTGCTTCTTTACTATCTAACAATCTAACTTAACTTTCTTGTTAAGTTATTGTAAACACAGTCTGATGTTTCTTTATTTCTCTCCCCTCTTATTCCTCCTCCATTCTTTATATACTAGGTGTTTTATTCTTTGCCTTTAGTTAGTTTTGGGTGTTCTGCTTTCTTGCTATGATTTTATTTTCTCTGGTGACAGCTTGTTAGCCTTGGGAGTGCTTCCCTCTAGAGCAGTTCCTTTAAGATGTCCTGTAGAGGTGGTTTATGGGAGGCAAATTCTCGCAGCTTTTGCTTGTCTGAAAATTGTTTAATCTTGCCGTCATATTTAAATGATAATCATGCTGGATACAATATTCTTCTCTTTTGTTGCGTTAAATATATCATGCCATTCTCTTCTAGCCTGTAAGGTTTCTGTTGAGAAGTCTGATGTTAGTCTGATGGGTTTTCCTTTGAATGTGATCTTTTTTCTTTCTCTAGCTGCCTTTAATACTCTGTCCTTATCTTTGATCTTTGCCATTTTAATTATTATGTGTCTTGGTGTTGTCTTCCTGGGGTGCCTCGTGTGAGGAGAGCTGTGGGCTTCCATGGACTGCGAGACTATTTCCTTCCCAAGCATGGGGAAGTTTTCAGCAATTATTTCTTCAAAGACACTTTCTATCCCTTTTTCTCTCTCTTCTTCCTCTGGTACTCCTATAATGCGAATGTTGTTCCTTTTGGATTGGTCACATAGTTCTCTTAATATTCTTTCATTCCTAGAGATCCTTTTTTCTCTCTTTGCCTCAGCTGCTCTGTGTTCCTGTTCTCTGATTTCTATTGCATTAACAGTGTCTTGCATCTCGTCCAGTCTGCTGCTGAGCCCATCGATGGCTTGTCTCATTTCTGCATTATCTTTCCTGACTTCCCTCACTTCCTCCCTTAGCGCTTGCATATTTCTCTGTAGATCCAACAGCATGGTTATAACTTTTATTCTGAATTCTTTTTCAGGAAGATGCTGCATTTCCATCTCTTCAGATTCCTTCTCAGAGGGGCTCTGAATCTTGGTGAGCTTTGTCTGTATTAGCTTCCTCTGTCTTGTCATGCTGGCAGGAGTGGTCGCTGGCAGGTGCCACCTATGTCAGCTGGTCTCTGGAATGGATTCTCTACGCGTGCTGTAGATGTCGCTGTTGCTCCACTAATTCGCAGCTGCAGCCGTGCTGTTTTTGTAGATAGGAATGAATGAGACGTTATTGTTTTCTGTATAAAGTTCCAGCGTGGTTGCTTCCTTGTTTCTGTCACTAGCGAAGGGGACCTAAGTTCCCCAGGACTTCCAGCCTGCAGGGCTGAGCCCGCTGGGGCACTGGTTTTCCCTCGCTGGGTCCGCCGCCTCTCTGAGACCACTACAGATGGCGCATGCTTTTCTCTTGTCCCTGGGCGCTGGCTGCACTAACGAAGGGGACCGAAGTTCCCCAGGACTTCCAGCCTGCAGGGCCCAGCCCGCAGGGTCGCTGGTGTTCCCTTGCTGGGCCGCCGCCTCTTTGAGACCGCTACAAATGGCGCGCGCTTTTCTCTTGTCCCTGGGCACTGGCAGCACAGTCCCGGCACCTTCCCGGCTCAAAACCTGCACCTTCTGCCTCTCCAATATCTGATGCACTGCGTGATGTGTGTCAGTGCTCCCGGTGCTCCGGCGCAGACCCCCGGGGCTGGTTATTTCGCGGACGTGCTCTTCCACTCCCTCCCAGCTCTGACTCCTCTCCTCCCGCCGGCGTGCTGGGCTGGGTGAGTGTTCGGGTGCCGCCGGGTCGCGATTCTGTATCTTACCCGGCTCGCGGGGTGCTGAGTCCTCCCAGGTGTGGCTGCACGCTGTGCACTTTCCTGTGTGCTCTCATTTCTCTTTTAGGAATAGTTGTATTTACTGTGTTTTCATAGATTTATATGGTTTTGGGAGGAGATTTCTGCCGCCCTGCTCACACCGCCATCTTCCCAGAAGTCTCACTTTCCATTTTCTTTACTTTCATAAATACTCATTGCAAGAAAGACTATACCTCTTTCATATCAAAAGCAAATTATTTTGTAATTGAGAGATTATAATAATGATGTATCTTTTTAAAACTGACCACTTAACAGCAAATAATTTCAGGGAAGAAATATACTTTTGAAAATAAATATGCATACACATGCTCTCACATAGGTAAACCCAGAATAGTTATTTGGCTGATTCTTTGTGAAGTGGAAGACCTGTAATGCAAAAACTTTCCAGACATGACCCAAACATCTGGTAAAAGGCACACACTTGCAAGTGATATGTTTGAAGTGTTTTGAATATAACATTGTCTTCATTTTAGGAGCTTCATTAAAGAAGAATTATATTGGTCAATTATCTTTCTTTATATTATGGATTATGCATGACTATAAAATTATTGTAAACTGAGCTTACTTTGGCCATTAAGAAAATTACATCAATTTTAATTGCATTATGTTAAATTTTTAATTTCATATGGAATATTCTTTACTTAAGATGGTAGTTAATTAATGAATACTTCAAATATGACTATCTCTAGAAGGGTTGGGAAAAAATTCAGCACATAGACTTTGTAATGAAACTAAGGAAAAGCTTTTTATTGCATATTTAAATTATTTTAAAGCTTATTTATAACATAGGGGTTATCATTCAAAATTATAAGCTAAAATGAAATTGTTCCCAGATTTTTCTGTTTTTTTGTTTTTCCTGGAAATTACGTTCAAAGAAGTGAAGGAATTTATGAAGTTTTTACTTTAGGTCTCCAGGTGTTATACATGCTTATATCCTGACTGTATATTATAAATCATGATTACAGAATACAAATATGAAAAGTACATTTATACAAAAGCTTCATAAGAGTTCCACTTTCCACCATTGCTAAGTTGTTCAATAGAAGTCCTCAGAGTATGATCAAATATTAAAGCTATACAAAATATTAAAGAACTGGATTAAAAGCTTCAGAGAACTGTGAAGTTAATAAGATTTTAGGATTCAAGTTCCAAGAGAAAAAGAAAGGATCAAAGAGTCATATACTTCTCCAAAGGGAATTATAGATTCCAAAATTAGAGAATAAGAGTGTGGAAAATTTGAAGGAAGGTTTCTGAATATTTGGGGCTGAATAAAAATTGGAGTTCAAAGCTCTTCAAGGATAAGATTGCCCTCCCATCCCCTCATTGCCTAGCATTAAATTATCTCATATCTCATGTTAATTAAAGCAATTTCCCCATAGCTTATATTTCAAAAAGAAAATAAGTCATGTTGAAGGTAATGAGTATTATTATCAACTAATATAATCTCCATAATCTTTATTTGCAACATTTAGTATAAAATATTACTAAAAATAAAAATAGGACATTACTAAAAACCCAGAGGAAAAATGTCAAATAATAGGAAACAACCCCCAAAATATTCACATATGTGAAGGTATGAGATGCTGAATTCAAAATAAATGTATTAAACTTTACAATAATTAAAAGTTGAGCAGAATTTTGGTATAAAACTGGAAAATATAAAAATAAAAGAAATAACAATTCTAAAACTAAATATAAAACCTCAATAGTTGAAATTAGAAATCAGAGAATGAGAATGGCAATATATTAGAAAGAGATGAAAAGATAATTGCTGAGTTGGAAGATTGATCAGAAGACAATTTCCAGAACAAAACACAAAGATTTTGGGAAACTGAAAAAACAATGACCAAATATAGGGCGGATTGTAAAATTTTCTAGTATATATGTTAATTTATGCCTCTTAAAGAGAAGAGAAAGTAATATGCAGAAGTAATAGAGAGAATGATAATGCCTAGAATTTTTCTAAAATTAATAATAGATATTAAACCACAGATTCAAGGATTATTAAAAGTCCCAAGCAGGATATATACAAAAGATACAGAAATTTGTCAAAGGACAGAAATGTATGGCTGACATCTTAGTAGAAGTAATGGAAGCAAGAAGACAATGGAGTGGTATCATTAACATCCTGAAAAGCACTACTGATAGCACAGAATTCTATAACTAGTGAAACCCTATTTAGAAGGAAAGATATGCATTAATTTTAAAAAAAGCATACTGAAAATTTTTCAGAAAATTAGAATTTATAATTTTTCAATGGCATTTAGTTTAAAAATGCTAAAAATTAATTCTTATTGAAGAAAAATTATTCCAGATAGAAGCTCAGTGATATAGATAGAAAAACAAATGAATATACCAGCTAAATAAAACAGCAGTACAAATGTATTACGCAATTTAAATAGAAAGTGTTATATATAATGACAAAAGCACCATGTACCAGGAAATGTGAATGCAATGAAAATGTTCCATGTTGCATATTATGCACAAGAACAAGTCAAATAACTTTTGTATTAGATACGTATGTCTTGAAATTAACATATTAACCAATAAATAAAATCCATAAAAAGTTCCACCTCAATATAAACGATAGAAGAAAACTTGGCACAGAAAATATGGAGCAAAAAATAATGTTAGATTTTTAACAATCTTTGGGTTAACTATTCTAATGCTAAGACTGTCACCCAGATATAATACAAATGATTGTTATATGGAATATATTAGAGAGCATTCTAAATGTAAAGAAAAATATTGAAAGTTGAAGTGTGTAAAAGATATACTAATAAAAACAAATAGTAGTAAGGTATACTAAATTATGTAAAGTGAAATTTAAAACAGAAGTCTCACTTGGGTTATAACATTAAGTTTACAAAGAAGATATAAAATTCCTAAATTCTAACTGTGTATATCAATAAAACTGTAGCTTCCATGTATAAAGCAAAGATGACAAAACTAAAAGGAAAAGAAACTATGTTTTTTGTTTGTGTCGTGACATTTTACCTCTCATCAGAGATGTAAACATACCTCTCAGTAACTGCTAGGATAATTTCATTGGCTGAGTCACAAATTAAAAAACAACTGTGAACCAGAATGAGAAAAAACAAAAATTGCCTTTGTGAAAACACTATTATTTCAATGAATGTCTCCAGGACTGGACATTGATTGAAAAAATTGCAGTAAAATTACCTATGTCAAGGATGAAAGGAACCATCACAAGATGGCTGTCCGTTCAAAAATACGGTGTCTAAATATGACATGGAACTAGTTCCAGATTAAAGGAAATCATACAGACATGACAATTGAATGCAATACATGATATTTGATATAATTTTGCTACCAATAATGGCAAAAAAACAAATTTTAAAAAATCTCAAAGAACTCTAAATTAGGTAAAAACATTTTTCACTGTTAATGTCCTTATTACATAGGTAAATATGTAGCTATACATATATAGGTACCTAAGTGTGTGTCTTGTTATAATGAAATAGACACCAAAAGATTTAGGTGTAAATGGATATTATATCTACAAAGTACTCTTTAATAGTTCAGGTCTTTCTTTTATTATTTAATACCATTCATACAATTTTTTAAACATGAAATTATGCATAATTTAAAAAATAAAGCCAAAAATTAAAACACTTATTTGAAATGACTATTTTATGTTCTCCAGTTAAATTGTATATTGGTATGTGTATGGAATTTTATTAGTCAAAGTTATCTGGTGACATCAAAATAATTCCCGGATTCAGCTATCAAGAAAAACATAATTTGTCTGTATATTGATTTTTTTAATTAAGGTATTATTTATATACACTCCTATGAAGATTTCAAATGAAAAAACAATGTGGTCACTACATTTATCCATATTATCATGTCCCCACATATACTGTAATACAGTCACTGTCTATCAGTGTAGTAGGATGCCACAGATTCACTATTTGCCTTCTCTGTGCTAAATTGTTTTCCCCATGATCCCCCATACCATGTGTACTAAACAAAATACCCCTCAATCCCCTTCTCCCACCCTCACCACCTGCCCTCTCACACCATCCCCTTCGGTAACCACTAGTTCCTTCATGGAGTCTCTGAGTCTGCTACTATTTTGCTCCTTCAGTTTTGCTTCGTTATTATACTCCACAAATGAGAGAAATCATTTGGCATTTGTTTTTCTCCATCAGGCTTATTTCACTGAGCATAATAATCTCCAGCTCCACCCATGTTGCTGCAAATGGTAGGATTTGTTTCTTTCTTTTAGCTGGCTAGTATTCCATTGGGTATATGTACCACATCTTCTTTATCCATTCATCTACTGATGGACACTTAGGTTGCTTCCATATCTTGGCTATTGTAAAAAGTGCTGCAATAAACATGGGGGTGCATAAATCCTTTTGAATCTGAGAATATGTATACTTTGGGTAAATTCCAGGGAGTAGTATTCCCGGGCCAAATGGTATTTCTATTTACAGTTTTCTGAGGAACCTCCATATCGCATTCCACAATGGTTGAACTAGCTTACATTCCCAGCAGCAGTGTAGGAGGGATCCCCTTTCTCTGCAGCCTCGCCAGCATTTGTTGTTCTTAGTCTTTTCAATGCTGGCCATCCTTACTGGTGTGAGGTGATAGCTCATTGCATTTCCCTGATGATTAGTGATGTGGAGCATCTTTTCATGTGTCTGCTGTCCATCTGAGTTTCTTCTTTGGAGAACTGTCTCTTCATATCCTCTGCCCATTTTTTAATAGGGTTATTTGCTTTTAGGGTGTTGAGGTGTGTTAGTTCTTTATATATTTTGAATGTTAACCCCTTGTCGGATATGTCATTTACAAATATATTCTCTCATACTGTAGGATGCCTTTCTGTTCTGTTAATGGTGTCCTTTGCTGTACAGAAACTTTTTAGTTTGATGTAGTCCCATGAATTCATTTTTGCTTTTATTTCCCTTGCTTGAGGAGATACGTTCAGAAAGAAATTGCTCATGCTTATATTCAGGAGATTTTTGCCTATGTTGTCTTCTAAGAGTTTTATGGTTTCATAACTTACATTCAGGTCCAAGATCCATTTTGAGGTTACTTTTGTGTACAATAATCCAATTTCATTCTCTTGCATGTAGCTGTCCAGTTTTGCCAACACCAGTTGTTGAGGAGGCTGTCATTTCCCCATTGTATGTCCATGGTTCCTTTATCATATATTAATTGACCACATATGGTTGGGTTTATATCAGGGATCTTTAGTCTGTTCCATTGGTCTATGGGTCTGCTCTTGTGCCATTACCAAATTGTCTTGATTACTGTGGCTTTGTAGTAGACCTTGAAGTTGGGGAGCATAATCTCTCCAGCTTTATTCTTCCTTCTCAGGATTGCTTTGGCTATTCGGGGTCTTTTGTGGTTCCATATGAATTTTAGAATGATTTTCTCTAGTTCCTTGAAGAATGATGTTGGTATTTTGATAGGGATTGCATTGAATCTGTAGATTGCTTTAGGCAGAATGGCCATTTTGACAATATTAATTCTTCCTATCCATGAGCACAGGATGTGTTTCTATTTATTGGTATCTTCTTTAATTTCTCTCATGAGTGTCTTGTAGTTTTCAGAGTATAGGTCTTTCACTTCCTTGGTTAGGTTTATTCCTAGGTTACTTTATTCTTTTTGTTGCAATTGTGAATGGAATTGTTTCCCTGATTTCTCTCTCTGCTAGGTCATTGTTCGTGTATAAGAATGCCACAGATTTCTGTGTATTAATTTTGTATCCTGCAGCATTGCTGAATTCAGATATTAGATCTAGTAGTTTTGGTGTGGACTCTTTAGGGATTTTTATGTACAATATCATGTCATCTGCAAGCAGGGACAGTTTAACTTCTTCCTTGCCAATCAGGATGCCTTTATTTCTTTGTGTTGTCATGGCTAGCACCTCAAGTACTATGTTGAATAGAAGTGGGGAGAGTCGGCATCCTTGTCTTGTGCCTGATCTTAAAGGAAAAGCTTTCAGCTTCTTGGTGGTAAGTATAATGTTGGCTGTGGGTTTGTCATATATGGCCTTTATTATGTTGAGGTACTTGCTCTCTATACTCATTTTGTTGAGAGTTTTTATCATGAAAGGATGTTGAATTTTGTCAAATGCTATTTCAGCATCTATGGAGATGATCATCTTGTTTTTGTCCTTTTTTGATGTGGTGTATGATGCTGATGAATTTTCGAATGTTGTACCATCCTTGCATTCCTTGGAATAAATCCTACTTGATCATGATGGATGATCTTTTTGATATATTTTTGAATTAGATTTGCATATATTTTGTTGAGTATTTTTGCATCAATGTTCATCGGGGATATCACTCTGCAATTTTCTGTTTTTGTGGTGTCTTTGCCTGGTTTTGGTATTAGAGTGATTCTGGCCTCATAGAATGAGTGTGGAAGTATTCCCTCTTCTTCTAATCTTTGGAAAACTTTAAGGAGGATGGGTACTAGGTCTTAACTAAATGTTTGATGAAATTCAGCAGTGAAGCCACCTGGTCCACGTGTTTTGTTCTTAGGTAGGTTTTTGATTACTAGTTCAATTTCTTTGCTGGTAATTGGTCTGTTGAGATTTTCTGTTTCTTTCTGGGTCAGCCTTGGAAGGTTGTATTTTTCTAGAAAGTTGTCCATTTCTTCTAGGTTATCCAGTTTGTTGGCATATAATATTTCATAGTATTCCATAATAATTCTTTGTATTTCCGTGTTGTCCATAGTGATTTTTCCTTTCTCATTTCTGATTCTGCTTCTGTGAGTAGACTCTCTTTTTTCTTGATAAGTGTGGCTAAGGGTTTATCTATTTTGTTTATTTTCTCAGAGAACCAGCTCCTGCTGTCATTGATTCTTTCTATTGTTTTATTCTTCTTGATTTTATTTACTTATGCTCTAATCTTTATTGGGTCCCTCATTCTACTGACTTTGGGCATCATTTGCTCTTCTTTTTCTAGTTTCTTTTATTGTGAGTTTAGACTGCTCATATTGGATTATTCTTCTTTCCTGAGGTAGGCCTGAATTGCAATATACTTTCCTCTTAACATGGTCTTTGCTGTGTCCCACAGATTTAGTGGTGTTGAATTATTGTTGTCATTTGTGTCCATGTATTGCTTGATAACTGTTTTTATTTGGTCATTGATCCATTGGTTATATAAGAGTATGTTTTGAAGCCTCCATGCATTTGTGGGATTTTTTATTTTCTTTGCATAATTCATTTCTTGTTTCATGCCTTTGTCATCTGATAACTTGGTTGGTACAATCTTTTTTAATTTACCTTGGCTCTTTTTGTGGCCTAGTATATGATCTATTCTTGAACATGTTCCATGTGCGCTTGAGAATAATGTGTATTGTGGTGCTTTGGGGTTTAGAGTTCTGTAGATGTCTGTAAGGTCCATCTGTTCTATTGTGTTGCTCAGTGACTCTCCTTACTTATTTCCTGTCTGGTTGATCTGTCCTTCAGAGTGGTGGAGTATTGAAGTCTCCTAGAATGAATGCATTGCATTCTAATTCTTCTTTTATTTCTGTTAATATTTGTTTCACATATGTAGGTGCTCCTGTGTTGGGCACATAGATATTTATAATAGTTATATCTTCCTATTGGACTGACCCTTTATCATTATGCAATGTCCTTCTTTGCCTCTTGTGACTTTCTTTGTTTTGGAATCTATTTTGTCTGATACAAATACTGCAACTCCTGTTTTTTTTCTATTAGTTGCACGAAGTATCTTTTTCCATCCCTTCACTTTTAGTCTGTGTATGTCTTTGGGTTTAAAGTGAGTCTCTTGTAGGCAGCATATAGATGGGTCTTGTTTTCTTTATCCATTCAGGGTCTCTATGTCTTTCGTTTGGTGAATTCAGTCCATTTACATTTAGGGTGATTATCCATTGGTATGTACTTATTGGCATTGCAGGCTTTAGATTTGTGGTAACCAAAGGTTCAAGGTAAACTGACTAAGAGTCTAACTTAACTCACTCAATATGCTTTTAAAAACACAATCTGAAGGTTCATTTTTTTTCTTCCTCCTTTTTTAACCTCCTCCATTCTTTTTGTATTATGTACTATATTCTGTACTCTTTGTCTATCCCTTGACTGACTTTGGAGATAGTTATTTTAATTTTTACATTTGCTTAGTAATTATCTGTTCTGCTTTCTTTACTATGGTTTTATTACCTCTGGTCACAGCTGTTAAACCTTAGGAACACTTGCATCTATAGCATTCCCTCAAAAATATACTGTAAAGATGGTTTTTGGGAGGCAAATTCTCTCAGCTTTTGCTTATCTGGAAATTGTTTGATCCTTCCTTCAAATTTAAATGATCTTACCAGAAAGAGTATTCTTGGTTCAAGGCCCTTCTGCTTCATTGCATTAAATATATCATGCCACTCCCCTCTGGCCTGTAAGTTTTCTGTTAAGAAGTCTGATAATAGCCTCATGGGATTTCCTTTGTATGTGATCTTATTTCTATCTCTGGCTGATTTCTACAGTCTGTCCTTATCCTTGATCTTTGCCCTTTTAATTACTATATGTCTTGGTTTTGTCTTCCTTGGGTCCCTTGTGTGGGTGATCTGTGCATCACCATGGCCTGAGAGACTATCTCCTTCTCTAGATTGGGAAAGTTTTCAACAGTTACCTCCTCAAAGACATTTTCTATCCCTTTTTCTCTCCCTTCTTCTTCTGGTACCTCTGTTATGTGAATACTGCTCCGTTGGATTGATCACACAGTTCTCTCAATATTCTTTCATTCTTAGAGATCCTTTTTTCTCTCTGTGCCTCAGCTTCTTTGTATTCCTCTTCTCTAGTTTCTATTTCATTTATCGTCTCCTCCACCTTATAAAATCTGCTTTTAATACCCTCCATTGCACTCTTCAACAATTGGATCTCCGAATTGAATTCATTCCTGTGTTCTTGAATACCTCCATGAGCATGTAAATGATTTTTATTTTGAAATTTTGAACTCCCTTTCAGGGAGAGTCATGAGGTAAATTTCATTTAAATCTTTCTCAGGAGCGGTATTAATAATTTTACTCTGAAGCAGATTCCTTTGGCATTTCATATTTGCATATGGCTCCCTCTAGTGCCCAGAAGCACTACTCCCTAGAGCTTCTCAGCTCCTGAATCATTGTCAGGAGTTGCACGGGAGTGAGTTGGTGCCTGACGGGAGTAAAGAATTGTTTCCTGCTACCCAGCTGCTATGCCTGTCTCCACTGCTTGAAACAATTGACTGAGCACACATGTATAAGCCTCTATGCTTTGCATTTGTAGTTGCTGTAGACAGACCTTCCCTCTGGCTGGGCTAACACCAGGGTAGGGTTTGCCAGTTTGTGAGCCCGGTGAGGTCGGCCCAAAGAAAGGCACAGTAGGCTGTATCATGGAGGGTGTCCTTGGAGCTGTGTAGCCAGCCAGGAAGCTGGAGCACCTGAAGATCATCTAAGGAGGAAGCTTTCTTTTTCCTCCTTAAATATGAGAGTCTATATAGCAAAGCTCCCCACCTGCTGGGCAGAGTTCACCTGGACAATTTTGTCTACCTGTCCTCTCTCCTGAGCAGTAATCTCTGTGCAGTTCTTGCCCTTTAGCAGCCCTCTTGCTAAGGGCTTCCTTGTTAGTACGTCTCTCCGAGTGCTCACCTTTCTTTTGTCCCAGAGAAGCCATATATGGATCCCTGCTTTCCACAAGCGGCTGGAATCTCAGTCTCTCCAGGAATTCTGCCTGTCTTAGCTTTCCAACCCCATAATCATGAGAGTATCATGCAAGCACCATGAATTATAGGTTTGTGCTCCCAGAGCAGATCTCCAAAGTTAGGTATTCTGCAGTCCCAGGCCTCCATTCCCTCCCTGCTTGGTTTCTCTTCCTCCTGCAGGTGAGCTGGGGTGGGGGAAGGGCTTTCATCCCCTTGGGCCACAGCTTTGGTGCATTACCCTGTTCTGTGAGGTCAGCTCTTTTCTCTGGGTGTGCGCAGTCTGACCACAGACTTCTTTCCTGTTGCTCTTTCAGGATTACTTGTATTAATTATATTTTTGTATTATACGTGGTTTTAGGAGGAAGCCTGTGTCTCACCTCTCATGCTGCTATCTTTAATCCTATCTGACTTTTAAATCTATTCAATTTTGTTAGTACCAGAATTATGAAATCAGGGCAGCCATTCTGATTATTAATTCCAATAATTGAACCAAAGGCAAGATATCTGCTAAAACTTGTGCTTACCCACACACAAACATGCATACTCTCACATCTCAACAAAGTGTCTAAATGTGTCTTTTATGTGTTTTCATTATTTCAAAATTGTTCATCATTCATTTTCAATGTTAAGTGAAACCCATATGAAAGAAAATCTCTTTAACAAACTCTGAACTAGATATTGTATTAGAAAATTAATTTCATATTTTATTTCATAAAAGGGTCAATATAACTTTCAAGTCTGTGCTTTTATTCTAATTGACTTCTGTTTGGTGATACAGATCAACCATTATTTTTTCATCTTTCATAAATCATATCTCTATTTGATTTCCTTTCTGTTGTTTTTGCAGGAAGAGGCCAGTGTGTTGATTCAAAGCAACAGAACTGAGAAAGGAAATTTTTAAATAAAATTAGTGGATGCAATATATGACCAGGTTTCATGTACAATGTATATGGTCAAATCGGAGAATTGCTCTTTTTTGTAAAGTGGAATACTGATATAACAATCATATTTTAAGCTTTGCCTTTGCAAGACTTTCACATATCTAACTTTCCTAAACTGGAAGCTTGTATCAGTCAGGAACATTTGTCTCCCAAACAAATCAGTAAAGATTTCTGAGTTTTAGAAAACAATATAAGAAAAATCTATACTAGGAATTACTTTTTTTTTATTTTCATAAATTACCTTTCAAACTTATCAATCTTGATAGACATTTCAACTATTAGAATTCAAAATTATGATAACATATTAAAAGAGATAGTGTCAATAAATAATCTCATAACTTCTGCCAGAAATTATTAAAGAAAGTTATTAACATACATTATAAATAAAATTGAAAAAACATTTTTTCTTCTCTGGAAAAAGACATTGATTTATTTTTTCATCTAAAATCAGCTGTAAGAACAATTCTTTTTCTCTAAATATAAATACAAGGCATATGACTTTCTAAACAAATGTATGCTTGTGTGATAGAAGGAAAAATTTTTTGATAATATTGAAACTACTGAATTTATTATAAAATGCACTTAAAATGATTGGGTATTTAACAAAAGCTCTATTAGATGAACGTTAGCCATGGTTGTAGTTTACTGTACATTTAAAAGAAATAATTTTCAAATTAAAGAGAAATTAACATCTCATATTTGATACAACTTTATGTTGAATAAAATTAAAGAATCCCTCTCCCATTTGATTACATTAGTACTACTATATTTTTCCTTCTTTGTAGTCATTCTGTCATGTTTTAATCTATTTAAAATATGCTTGTTGATTAATATCTATGCCATTGGTCATGACATAAGTGGTAGGTGTACAACTCACACCATGCAAATGGAAAAGAACTTCTTAGATGATCTGTGTCAGTGTGATAAATCCTTATGTATAAATGAGAAAATATAGAGATATGTAATAGTTGAAATATTTGGATTATTTAAAAAGTAAATTATAAAAGCAATTCATCTATATTTGTTGTTATATGGTTAGATTTATGGAAACTCCCTCAGTCTTTTATTATTTAGTCCACACTCATTGTTTGAAGAATGTCAAATTAATCTTGTTTTCTGTCTTTCCCTAGTCTCTCTCTATATATCTGGAACAGATCACCAACTTAATAAATAGTTGCATGTAAGAGAGATATGCATCAATGACTACATCTAAGCTCCCCCACCAGTAAATTAAAAAGTAAATTAATTTGATCTGAAAGAACCATGATTTTTGTATTTGCATGACAAAGTATGTTTGCTTTGGTTTTCTGGGTCTACAATTACTGTTATTGTCTTCTTAAAGTTGGGTCAGGTGATTAGAAAAGTAAGTTTTCTTTGAAGTTTCTTATACTATTTGATACACTCCTTAAACTTGGAACATTTAATAGTTTCTTCAGTGAGCTTCTTTCTCCAGATAATACCTTTTGTTCATCACCTTTCCAAAATTTTACCATTTGAACTTATTTAAAAATATTGGGAAAGTGTTTAAACTGAATAAGAGCTGAGTAGTAGGTTCTTTCAAGAGTGAGAAAGATAGCCAAGATCAAGGGCTAGGTAGTGAAACTGAAAGTAAACATAAAAATTCAGAAATGGGATTTTTCAAATATTTGTTTTGTATTTTATTTATTTTCTCCCAGCAGTGAGTATTTTTCCCAGTGCAAAGAAAATTTAGTCAGATTTTTGTTGTTTTATTGAAAAGAGAAATTTAGTTTCATCATTAGCTGGAAAGCAAATAAAACTCATAAAATATAATATGTAGTTAAGTAAACAGAATATAATTTTAAAACTATAAGAGCATGTGCAGAGTATTAGAGTTTAAGTTTTTGTATTCTTTGAACATTAATAAAGGAAATAATAGATACAGGTTCTAGTTAATTAGATTCTATGTCCTTTGCTAGAAGTATCATGGCAATAGGAGTCTCTAGATCAGTAGAGGCTAAAGTCGATTTAAAAAGCATCCATTTCCCAACGGGGTCATTGCAGTGATTGTAGGAAGGCCATTCCTATTGGCATATTTGCTTTTCAAATTCATATAGAGCTCTGAGGCATGCAGACCTGCATAAATTCCCTTGTAATATATATTACAATTTAAAAGAGGGCACTCAAATGTACTAAATGTTACTCATAAGCTGGCATCCTAACTGCAACTTCAAGAGTCTTTCCAATATTCTAGTAAGCCAGCAGCATCCAGGAGTAGAGATGGAATATGTCCCTTGGAGAGAATAAAGAGCCTGAAATAATTAACCTGCCATCAAATGGCTAAATCTTGAAGACATTATTCTAGGCTGCTCATTGATTGGGCATTCACCAATAACAGTCTCTGAAACAAATTTGGAAGAACGGGTATCCTAGATCTGGGATCATGTATGTTCTCCATCTCTGACAAAATTACTGCTCTTTTCAAAAGGCCTTTGCACAAAGATAGGGAGGAATCAGTGACAGGAGCTTGATGACCTCTTTTAACAAATCATTTGTCCATATTGTTGTTCAGCAGTGGACATGCTTTTCTGAGAACTGGCCAGAGACAAAAAGGTCTACATGATTTGTCTTTGATCGCCCAATCTTACTCCTTAAGGGCTCTAAGCAAAGCATCCCTAGGCATTGTATTATAAACATTAAATATCAATATGATAATAATACTTATAATGTAACTATGTTAGGATGGTTAAAGCATGAAAATGTGCAATGGATGTTAGTGGGAAAGAGTGGAAGAGAGTTTAATCATTTCTTAAAATATTGTTAGTCACATTCTTCTTTCTTTCTTTTACTGACTCCAGTTACACTTAATCTGATGTCTTAACATTATCCCATAGCTCATGGATATTCAATTCACTTTTATTTATGTTCCCATTTCTCCCTGTGTTTCTTTTACTGTGTCTTAAGTTTATCAATAACCTTTCTGCATGTCAAAATATATTTAGTACATTCAAATACATTTTTTCACCTTACATGTTTTTACTTAACTTTTTCTTTCCCACTTCTTTGCATGCTTGTGGATTTTTGATTGGTTGTAGATGTTGTTATTTTACCTTATTGATACTGATAATTTAGTACTGATAATTTTAGGTCATATATCTCTAGGTCCCTTTGTAGGAGTTTTGGAAGAAAAAAATAATATGGGGGCTTCATTGGTCTGAGAGAATATTAATGGAAGTTAAGTGATAAAGCTTTGACTAAGTTCTGTAGTACAGTGATTCTCACAATGGGATTGTATGATTTGAATAGACTGAATTAGCAAACTTATACTACCTGCCCTAGTTCCCCTGATGACTAAGGCTGTGATAGACTGGGAAGAGTTAAGTAGAAGATCCCCAGAACTCCCTCTTCTTAATAAAATAGCACAGTTTAAGTAACACCTCATTCTTGGAGTAATTAGAGAAAGTAGTGACAATATCTAAGATTTGAAAGATATAGGAGTGCTGGTTCTTCTCAAATCTCCATTTAATTGATGTGTTTAGCTGGTGCAAAATCCACCAGGATTATTTGTTATTTAAAACTAAGGAGATGATGTCTCTAAACCCAGTTGCTGTTTTGCATGTTGTCCTTTGACTAGATCAACTCACAGCTTGCTCCCTGGAAAGTAATGGAAGTTTAATTTTTCTCCAAAACAATTAACAAGAATGTGCAGAAACAAATCAATTTTTTAAAAGAGTTGTAAGGAAAATCAGCTATCAGAATATTCTACAGAATATCATGCTGCCCCACCGTTGGTAACTCAAGATGGTGGGATCTGATAAGTAGAAAGTAGCTCCTAACCAAATACTCTAGTAAAATACACGCATGTTAGTGGTGAGAGATAAACTCAATGAAAATTCTGGGTCCTATGAGACTACTAAAGTTTCTAGACATTCAACACTTTTGAACACATTGAGAAACTCTTTCTAGAGTAAGGGAGACTCTGCACTGCCCAGCAACAAGAAAGTGGCAAAATGCATCTTGGTTGTCTTCAGATTTTAGGGGCAACATAAACCACATTGGCTTCCTGCTCCAACTCATTAACAATTTGCTCATTAAGCTGACAATTTTGGTTGGAATCAAGAGAAAAATATTTCTCTCCAGCAGTCTCAGACTGAAGTGAAATCCATCTTATAGGCCTGATTCACCACCAAATACAGTGGTGCTCCCACTGCCAACCATGAATATGGATGTTTTATAGATCCTCTGGTTAGCCCCCACAAAGATTACAGCACAGATTCTGAGGATTTTGTGGCAAAATAATGCCCTCCTTTAGTGATGATTCTTTTTGAAAGGCAGCTCTTCTCTTTCTACTGCGCCCTGACAGAGACTGAAATATAACTGGTATACCCTATGACTATGAGAACTGACATCATGAATTGAGTTAAATTTAATCCACTGAACCATAAAACTGATTTACAGCATTAGTTTTCTGCTGCAAATCAGAACATGAGGAATATATTTGGATCCTGTGTTATTCATTGGGATACTTTAGTACTTCCATGACTGACTTTAATGGGAATATACAAGCAACTCTGTAATTCAAGGAGCACTGAGGTCCCAGATCATCCCAAAGGACAGTGTGCCTCATCTCACTACATAAACCTGACCGGCTTAGGTGCTGGCTGTGTGCAAAGTGGCAGATGAAAACCTAAATAACACCCACTACAGCCTATGGGCAGCACAGGTAGAAGAACCACAGGAACACCTTGTTTCATTGTACATCCCTTTATCACACTTCTCTGATACTGCATTTGTGCCAACCTGCATTGAGGAAGTCTGTTGTTACCATTTTTACAACAGCATTTGTTCACTGCATGTCTCTGTGTCACATTCTGGTAATGGTCACAATATTTCAGACTTTTCATTATTATTATATTTGCTATGGGGATCTGTGATCAATGATCTTTGTGTTACTATTGTACTTGTTTTGGAGTTCCACAAACCACACCTATATACTACAGTGAATTTAATGCCGTGTGTGTTCTGCCTGCCTCACCAACTGACTATTCCCTTGTCTCTTTCCCCTCCTTCAGCCTCCCCACTCCCTGAAACACAATAATGAAATTAGGTCAATTAACAACCATATAATGGCTTCTAAGTGTTCAAGTGAGAAGAGTCACACAGCTCTCATTTTAAGAAAAAGGCTAGAAATTATTAAGCTGAGTGGGGAAGGCATTTTAAAAGCCACATTAGACTGAAAGCTAGGTTTCTTGCACCAAACTGAATGCAAAGGAAAAGTTTGTGAAGGAAATTAGAAGTGTTACTCCAGTGAACAAATGAATGTAAGAAAGTGATACAGTCTTACTGCTGATATGGAGAATGTTTTAGTGGTCTGGAGTGAAGATCAAACCACTCACAACTTTCCCTTCAGCCAAAGCCTAATCCAGAGCAAGGGGGTCTAAAACACTCTTCAATCCCATGAAGGCTGAGAGAGGTGAGAAAGCTGCAGAAGAAAATTTAAAACTAGCAGAATTCAGTTCATGAAGTTTAAGGAAAGAAACCATCTCCATAACATAAAAGTGCAGGTGAAGCAGCAGGTGCTGATGGAGAAGCTGCAGCAAGATATCCAGAAGATCCAGTTGAGTTCATTAATGAAGGTGGCAATACTAAGCAAATGATATTCAGTAAAGACAAAATAGCCTTATATTTGAAGAAGATGTCATCTACAGCTTTCATAGCTAGGAGAAAAAAGTCAATGCTTGGCTTCAAAGAATAGGCTGAATCTCTTCTTAGAGGCTAATACAGCTGGTGACTTTACATTGAAGCCAAAGCCTATTTACCATCCCCCAAATCCTAGGGCACTTAAGAATTATGCTAAATATACTCTGCCTTTTTTTCTATAAGAGGTACAGCAAAGCGTGAATAACAGCACATCTAATTACAACATGGTTTATTGAATGTTTTAAGCCCACTTTTGGGGAATACTACTCAGAAAAAAAGATTCCTTTCCAAATATGACTGCTCACTGGTAATGCACCTGGTCACCCAATTTTGATGTTGTTTTCATGTCTGCTAACACATCTATTATGTGACTCATTAATTGAGTAATTTCAACTTTCAAGTCTTAAGAAATATGTTTCATAAGGCTGTAGCTGCCATAGGTAGTGGTGTCTCTGATGGATCTGGGTGAAATAAATGGAAAACTTTCTGAAAAGGCTTCATCGTTCTAGATGCCATTCAGAACATTTATGATTCATGGGAAGAGGATAAATCTCAACATGAACAGGTGTTTGAAGATGGTGATTCCAACCCTCGTGGATGAGCTTGAGGGGTTCAGGCCTTGGTGGAAGAAGTAACTGCAGATGTGGCAGAAGCAGCAAGAGAAATAGAAATAGAAGTGGAGCCCAAAGATATGAGTGAATTACTGCAATCTCATGGGCAACCTTCAGTAGATGAGGAGTCGGAAAAGTGGTTTCTTGAGATGGAATCTACTCCTGGTGAAGATGCTGTGAAGATTGTTGAAATGACAACTTAAGATTTAAAATATTACGTAACTTAGCTGATTAAGCATTTGAAAGGATGGGCTCCTGTTTGGAAAGAAGCTTTACCGTGGGTAAAATGCTATGAAACAGCATCATGTGCTATAGAGAAATCGTGAAGAGCCAATTGGTGCAACAAGCCTCATTGTCATCCTACTAAGGAAGCTGCCACAGCCACCCCACCTTCAGTGGCAGCCACCACGCCGATCGCCCAGCAGCCATCAGCGCTGAGGCAAGATCCTTTACCAGTGAAGACATATGACTCATTGAAAGCTCCAGTGCTGGTTAATATTTTTCAACATTGAAATATTTTTAATTAAGGTAGGTACATTGTATTTTTATATATAATGCGATTGCACACTTAGTAGACTACATTATAGTGTAAACATAACTTTTATATGTACTTGGAAACCAAATAATTTATTAGAATCACTTCATTGAGATATTTGCCTTATTGCAGTGGCCTGGAACTGAAATGCAGTATCCCCGAAGTATGTTAGCAGAACAGCTAGATGCATATTATTTGCATAGTAATCATTTTACTTTTGCCCTTTCCCGTCCCTGAGGTACGGTGCTCAAGAACACTATTTAGACCTTACTGGGAAAGTTTGTGTATCATGTTGGTTTGGGTGTGATGCCAAATGACAGTTTGGGTTTACTTTTCTTAGAGAAAGATTAGGTCATGATACGTAGTCACCTAAAGCTAAATGTAAGCATAAAGGGTTAAATAAAGTAAACAATTTATGTAAATAGTACGGCACCTGAGTTTCATCTCATTTTTCAGTGTCATAGTAGATGAGGTGGCTATCTGAAGATCAGAGTAATATTTATTGATTATTAATAGTAAGTTTCCTGGGGACGTAAACTCTGTCTCATGCACTAGTATAGGTATCTCCATATACTTCTAAATGGTTTTAGATTTTAAATATCATTTATCCTGTGATGTAGTACTGATTTGTTGATCCTCTTGATATGTTATACTCTATTTACTATAAATAATTCTTAGTTTTATATTTCTAAGCCATGTATATTCTGAAGCTTTCTTAAATATAATGCATATATGAGATCATCAAAACCTGAAAAATATGGTAAAACCTAGCTGTCAAACATATTTTATTTGAGGCTTAGGTAATTTTTAATTGCTAAATCCACGGAAATATTTCAATAATAATAGATTTAAAGACTGACTCTAACATTAGAACTTGAAAGAGCTGGTTAATATATTTTTTTCATTTAAATTTTTTCATTAAATTAAGATTACATTGATACAATTGACAAGATTTCTTTCAGCTTTAAATGACCATCTTTTACCTTCTTTTAAACTTCTTCATCAAATTCAATGAAGAGATGTTTATACATTGATGAATAATGTTGAATTGTTCTCATCATGCACAAGAAAGCCAAGACTATGATGTATAAATAATCTGTGGCGTATTCAGAAAATGTTTCTCTTCTGTCTCCATGACATTCTGCTTCAAAATACCATACTACTCATGAATACTTAGAATTTGAACATCACAGATTATATTCAGAAATTAATGATGACTATGGTTCCTGATTCTATAGATGATAAACTCTGGTCTTCTTATATTGTAAAATTAATCTAACAGAGTGAGTGTGACATTTAAATCATCTGAAGATAATTCTGACAATGTTTGGTAGAAAGATTGAAATTTCCCACCCACACGCTAGTGGAGTTTTTCAAAAACATTTATTTCAGGAAACAAGAGGTTTTCAGAGACCAAAGCTGTTAGAGCATACGTGGAACCCATTCTATTATCAACCAGAATGTCACCACTTAGAATCACTTCATGCCTTGTCACTCATTTCTCCTGACATTCTTGTTGAAGCTAACTGCAGCAACAAGGTGCAGAGCTGATATTTATGCTCTTGTCATAAGTAGTCCTACTAAAGTAAGCTGCCAAAAATCCAAAAAAACAAAAAATTGAATCAAAACACCTTCATGTTAACTAATAAGAAAATTTAATAAATAAAATCTAAATTACTGTAATTAACTGAAAAAAATACCTATAACCTTAAGTCTAATGAAACTGGATAAACCAGCCTGGGTTTCATGACACACTGAGAGAAAATCATGGAACTTGGTGTTTCATATGCTAAAATAGTTTAAACAGTATTTTCAGTCCCCTTGTTACAATATTTGATTTCATTTGTTTTTTGAAACTACTTTAACTGAAGTAAAGTCTGCTATTCTCTAAGGAAAATTGGTTATAATTATATGAGATTTTTCCTCCCTTTAAAATAAAAGTGGCTCTATATTTATGCATCTCTGACAGTACTGAATATCTACCTTGCAAATAAATGCCAAAATATGTATTGAATGAATGAATTATAAAATGATACATGAAACAATACAGCTTCTGTGGTTTCTTTACTGTATTCCTCTAAATATTTGATTTGCTGTATCATCTTGCTATGATTTATTCTGTACTCTTTTGAAATGCTACACTTACCTTTTAGAAATAACATTTTGGCAAATTCTCCCAGGAAGAAAAGAGCTTTATTAGATAATTAACTACAAGATCATTTATGTGAAGTGGAAAAATATGAGGTAATTACCACAATTCTCATTACAAATAATGCTCATTATAAAATATATCTTCATGCTTCAGAAGTATATTTGGAGAGTGAAGTCTAAATTATGTATTATAATCTTGGCTTTAATGATGCAGAAAAAAATTTTCCCACTCATCTGAGTCCTTCCTTTTTATTCATATATTAAGCAAATTTTAACTTACTACAATATTCTTACTGAAATACTTCTACTTTAGAATGCTGGGATCTATTTGTTAATCTAAATTTGTGTATCTATTAAGGTGGACATTTAGTGGGGACTGCATTTCCTAAATACAAATGCGTTTGGTTCTGAGAATTCTGCCGAATAACCATCTAGTCACCATACTACAATAGACAAGATTCAACTTTTGAGACAGGCCTGGCCAGCTTTCTTGTTCCTTGATAAATGGTATGAGTCTTTACAGAAACACATGATATAAAATTATTATTTTGCCTAAAAGCAGTTTCTGTCAGAAATATAGAAAAGCCATTCTTCTTTTTTTCATGAGTGGTATGGACAAGAGATATTTAAGGTGATTGTTTTTGTAACATTACCCTCTGTTTGGAATAATTTTGTGTCACCATAGATTTCAAGTGTTTCAATGCAAAAGCATTAGAATGAAAAGAACATATAACTCAACTGTATCAACAAAATCACATTCCGTATTTTTAAAAAGAGTGATATATTGTCATAAGATTAATTCTTAAGCATTATATGTTATGACTGCAACTTTACTGGGTAGTCGAACACACTGAATATGTTCAACATGCCATTTCATAGGATAACATTTTCAATTCTTTTCTTCCAGGTCAGTGACTAAATAGAATGCATAGGGGAACTAGTGATTATCATATGATCATAATAAACCAGCCACTGTTTGGGCATTTTACATACATTATATCACTGTTCAAAAATATCCAATTTGAATTGTGACATTTTTGACTATCAGGGAAAAGAGCTTAGAGAGATTTAGTAAAGCATGAAAAGGTACGAAGTGGTAACTATTTAAACCAGGATCCATCTAATGCCAACATTTATTTGTCAATTCTGCTAGTGTGATAATCATTTGTACACACTAACATTAAACATCCTAGCATGCACTTTAGACCATACTTACTTTTTTGGTGTAGAAGATTTTACTATAGAGTTATTTAACTGTCAGAATTATGCCTCGGTTGGACAGATCTAACAATCTTCTTCATCTCATGTGCCATTCGTTGTACGGGTCATAGAATATCATGTTAGACAAATGTGAAGGGGGGCAGTTCTCATTTTCAAATTTATTCCTCTCTCTTTGTTCTATGGACTTGACATTGTCTTCACCGTGCTTTTATGTACATCACAAAGCTCCCAAAGGACATCTATAGAATGACTCACCTGAAGAAATATGGCCTCTGTGCCTATTCACTTTGAATAATGTGGATGCTTGGGCTGGTATGGAGAACTGATCGTGATCTTTATGCAACTGAAATTGCATAAAGATGTCATTTATCCCACACAGATTCCTTGTGAAAAGATATTCATTTTCCCTTTTCCTTAAAACTGTTGAGGACACACTGCTCATTATAAGAAATTTTCATGCAGGAGATCCCATGAAAAAATGGATTTTCATACTCCTGTTTATCTTGAATTATCTACATCTTTTTCTGGCTATTAATAAGGAATCACCTATGCTTTTTGAAAAAGTCATGAATCACCTTAATACTGTATTTATATATAATAATCTATTAAAAACAGAATTGCTTATCACATGTGTTTTTTAACCGAACAATCAGCCTCTACAAGTCCTCTCCATTCACTCTGCTCTACTCCCTACAATCCAAAATCACTGATATTTTTTCAATTCCTCAAAGTCAAGAAAGATCTTTTCTACTAGGGACCTTTACACATACTGTTTCTGTAGCATAAAGTGTTCTTTTCTCTGTGTTTTTTTTCTTTCTCATCATTAAAGTCATTTCCTCAATCCTTCCAAAAGCATCCTATACAAAGGAGGCCCTTGTAATATAATGCAAGTTCTCTTTTGTTTGCAGAATAACAGTTTCTTTAACCAGGATATACACCTTTTACGGTTTCTACTATCTCTTATGTCAGTTTGCATATTTTCTGTATTTCAAGTTATTTGGCCACTTTATCTAAGTTGTTAGTTATTGGAATAAATTTCTTGTATAATGTTTGCTTTTCATCCTTTTACTCTGTTGGCTCTGTAGTGATACTTGTCTATTATTTTTAATTTCAGTGACTTGCATCATCTCTATTTTTCCAGTCTCACTATATGTTTACCAAATTACCAGCCATTCAAAAACAATTTATTGTTCTCATTTATTTTTCTCTATTTTTGTCTTTTTATTGGCATTATTCTTTCTTATGACTTATTTTCAATGGAATTTTCTGTGTTTTTCTAATTTCTTACTATGGATCAGATATTATTTTATACTTTAATTCTATTATAACATTTAAAGATTTGACTTTCCCTTAAATATTTCATTATGTACTGCTCTGTTTTCCTTATTTAGTTCAAAATATTTTCTAATTTCACTTGCATTTTTTCCTTTGATCCATTGACTAAGACTATGTTAATTTAAAAAATTTGAGTCTCTTCCAGATATTATTTTTGTTACTGATTTTAAATATAATCTCTTTTGCTCAGAGAATAGACTCTAAAGCTTTCAGTCATTTTATATTTTACAAAAAAGCAACTGGTCTATTATGGTCAAATTACATGTGTGAAAAGAATATTCTGCTTATGTTGGGTGGAGTGCTATGTATATGTCATTTAAGGCAAATCGATGTCTTCTATCACATTTTTATCTTCCAGTTTGTCAGTTTCTAAGAGAGAATTGTTAAAATCTCTGAAAACACTTTGGATTTTTCTATTTCTCTTTCAGTTCTAGCTTCTTTTATTTTCAAACTCTATTAAAAGCATTTAGTGTTTTATGAAATTTTTATTAACTTAGTTGACTACAATTTTTGTTATGAAATTTCCCTTTACAACCATTGCAATGTTCTTCATTCTGAATTCTACTTTGAATTATATTAATATAGCCACTCTTGATTTGTATAATTAGGGCCTTTTTAGTATAACTTTTTCCATCCTGTTAATTTAGCTTAGAGATGAATATTTTTATATTCTCCCAGTCTCTGCATTTTATTTGGTGTGTTTCATACATTTATATTTAAAATAATAAATGATATGGTTAGGTTTATATTTACTAGATTGGATTTTGTTGTTCTTTATAGTACTGACTTCTGTTATGTCATTTTTCTTTTTTTACTTTTGATTTGGTTTCACTCTTACAAAGTTCATTGTTAAGGTGGTTTTTATTTTATTTTATTTTTCTGACAAGAATAGAATATATTTTACTCTGTGTTTTTTAATCTTGCTACTAAGTCATGTACTTTTTTGAGGTCTCTATTAAAGGTCCACCACATCTAATTAAGTCTCTCTACTCTGGTGGAAATTTGAATGATCCCAGCTCTTAAAACTTCCTAATTGGGAGTAATTGTCCACTTCCTGTTTTGCCGTAAGTTAGTAAAGCATGCTGTTTCCAACACCATGATGCGTTTCCCCTCATAGCACATCTTAATTCCATACAACTTAGATATTCTCTACTATAACTCTACCAAGTACTTAATGTTCTCTCTTCATGTTTTTTCTATGTTTTTCCTTTGCTTTGTCTTCTTCTGTCTACTTTTAATTCTGGAATTCCCTCTCTTATTTAGGTTCTTTGAAAAATTTCACCAGTGTCTCTAGAATCTGATGAATAGAATGAGAACTTTATCTCTGAAGGTTAATGTCCTAGTTTGCTAGGGCTGCCGTAACGAAAGAAATTAATTTTCTCATAGGTCTGGGGGCTAGAAGTCTGAGGTTAAGGAGTAGGTATTACTAGTTCCTTCTGAGATCTGTGATACGTGTTCCTCCTCTAGCTGCTGGTAGGTTACTAGCAACCGAACACCTTTGGCTTGTAGAAGAATTACCCAAGTCGCTGTCACATCTTCACGCGGTGTTCTTCATGTTCTTTCATGGGTACTTGTCTTGCCAAATTTCCTCTTTTTAGAAATATGTCAATTATATTGGACTAGGGATCAACCTGGTGACTCCATTTTAACCTGACTACCAATGTAAAGACCTTAGCTACAAATAACATCACATTTTGAGGTACTGCGGGTCAGGACTTTAATGTGTAAATTTCTGAAGGAAATAATTCAGCCCTTAAAAATTGAGTATAACAGATGTACATTAATAATATAAAGATATCAAGGAATGAGAATTGATGTAAAGGTCATAACCCAGATGTTCTAGTTCTTAACAAAGCATCAAAGCAGATAAAAATTGAAATATTTATCCTAAGGTAATATCATAATTTAAGCATGACGAAAATAATAAGATATTATCACAGGAAGCAGAAGAGTAATAAGAGTTTAATCAGATGCTAATATAGCACATTGCCTTTGGGAAGTTCTACAGATACTCTTTTTGAGACTATTGTAGTTTACTTTTAGTTATGTTATTCTTTATAGCAAAGTCCAAATTTGGCTTTATAGAGTTTGCATTGTATATTATAGCATAACTCTTCACACACAAACACACAATTTGTTCTGCAAAGGCAAAATAGGCAAATTAAAAGGGGCTATGATAAGAATCTTTTAGGTTGTTAATTGTGGTACCAAACTTTGTCATTCATTTAGGGTTACAATGTTGCTTTTGGTTTAAATTTTGGCATGGAGTTGGAATTCCCTGGCACTCAGCCCATATGCCTGGCCTTTTCTTCCATAATAAACCTCATTCAAAGTTGTAGGCATCTAATTGGAGAATTCTAACACTCTCTAAGTATATCTGGTCCAATTTCACATTCACTGTGTGCAGATATATGTGTAAGATGGCTTTGTATACATGGAGATCACTGTAAGACATTCCTGGGATAAATCATACTTATTACCTGATTACCATGAGCCCTAAGCCTAACTAGCAGACTTCAGTGACACTCTGTATTAGAAGAAAAATTATCAGTTTAGAGCAACACACAAAAAGTTCAAAGACTGGTTTATGTCTCTTTGCCTAGAGCCCTGTTCCTTGGTAAAGAGTCTTTGGTTCTTTGGGGAAAATTAAAGAATAAGATTTACAGTACATGTATGTGTATAGTGTGATTGGAAAATCTTTTCTCAAGGTCATATGATCTCTTTCCTTTAATTGGTGCTAAATCATGTGTGGGAATTGGAGGAGGGATCATTAATTTTCGTGGCAACCCAAAATCTGTTTGAAAAACGTCTAGTTTCTGTTACACACATCAAGTGGTCCCTTAGTGCAGTACCCAATTTGTTAATGATACCTTAATATCACTTAACCACAGCCACATAATCTCTATTGTTTTTCTGGGGCCTAATTTATCTCTGGAAACTATAAACTACTATTTGGTTTCTTCCAATATGATGGCACATCACTTCCAATAAAATCAAGGAGTTGATATCAGTGATAGCATATCCTACTTTATTTCATGCTTCAGTAGGTAGAAATTTCAATGCTTAGTAATGATGCTATCCCTTCCCTCATCAACTTTCTCAGTAGTGTGGTCCAGGTTACCTTGAGGTATATACTTAAAGGTATATGAAAGTATCACCTGATAAATCCCCTCAAAATTCTCATTCTCTAAGTCATTTTATACATTTCTCTATATTGAAAGAGGTAATGTCTGGTACCTAACTTCATTAAGGAATTCCATCAGAATCCATTTTTGGTCAACTAATCATGTTAAGGAGCTGAACAAATTATATATTGATTTGCTATTTTTGGTAGGCAGACTCATTCTTATTGATAAAGCACTACATCTAAAATTATATCCTCCCTTCTCATTTCTTCATCCTGCCTTCTGAAAATTGATCATATTAGTACATACATCACAAGGTTATTATAAAAATTTAATGAGTTGATATTTGTAAGGCTCTTAGAAAAATGCTTGTCACACCATTCCTATATAACTGCCAAACAAAAATTTATAAAGTATATAAAGGCCCTTAAACAGTTGACTTCCTTTTATTCTTTGTCCTTTTGATCTCAGACTTTTTCTAGATGCTTTTCTAAGTCTTTCTTTCAGTTAAATGCATTCACAATTAAAAATTTAACCTAAAGCTCTCCCTGGTATAAGTATTATAGAAATGCCATTCCTTTAGTCATTTACCATTTCCTTAAAACTAACTACTATGAGCCCTTAATAAAGTTATATGCAAATACAATATATTGCCTTTAAGGAACCTACAGGATAAAAGAACAAATTAGAATATAATATGATAAGCATTAAACAAGAAAAATGTGTGATCAAGCAAGAAATAATGATATTTGTGTCTTTGGAGAAAATATCAAGAACAGATTTATATTGAATATGACATTTACCCTAGATCTTAAATGTTAAAGAAGATATTAAATGACAGAGTAAGACAATTCAATGTGACTAGTGCATGTGTTATATAAGAATGTGTAAAAATTAGCTGCAAACTGAGTATTCTTTGAATATGTAAACAATTCCCATGTCGTGCCTACCATAGCAGTATTCATTATTATGTACAAGAATATTATCACCTACAAATAATGGAAAATAAATTTTTGATTGAGTAAGCAGATAAGGGGTTTATTTTATAAGTCACATTACAATATAGGTATGTGGAGACCAGAATTGGCTGCTGTAAAAAATACTTTTAATAAACCAGTTTCTTTCTGTCTTTCTTGTAATTGGAGCAATTGGTGTTGTCTCAACATCAAGTAATCTTTCAAATGTTTTCCCAAAATTACTCATCAGTATTACACTTATATCTCATTGGTTAGAATAGCCATCCTTAGCTATAAGAAAACTGAATAAATCATTATTTACCTGGGTGCATTGTCTCCCAACAAAGATGGAAGAAAACACGATGGTTATTGGATAAATATTGGCATGCTATTCTTCAGTTTCTGCTAACAAATATATGAGCTTGCTAAAAATACCAGAAGTGATTTATCTTTCAATAAAAACATTTCCTTTCTTTAATAAATATTTCCTTTGACTGCATAGCTCTACCCTCAATTATAGATTACAGCAGTTTGCTCAATATGTGAGAGACACTGCTCTGTAATTTGGAGGACTCAAGTTGTATCTCTAATGATAGACAGAAATGCTATTGATGGATTGTCCATCCTTTAGTTCAGTATGAATTATACATGATATGCTATAAATTTGGACCAACAGGCATTCAATTTTAATTAAGTTATTTAAAAATTCTTGACTGTGCCATAAAATTTCCATTATGTATTTATATTTCTTTTGCTAATCAGATCTATGATATTTACAGCTCTGCTAGTTATGGGTTTCAACCTGTCTTTTCCAGAAATGCAGAATAAGACTAAATATCCGCATTGATTGCCTTTGTATTTTTCAAAAAATATTGATTTGAGAATAAGAATAATCATTAAAAAATTATTACAGTTTTATGTATCACCCAATTATCAGTAAAACATGTTAAGCACTAGACCTACATATGAAACACGTGTACTGGAAATTATATGCCTGTACTACTATGCTAAAATGACATATCTCTTAAAATACAAACAAAGTAAGAAAAAATAGTGGCATTTTCATATTCAGTTAATACTTGGACACAATATACATTAGTAATTTGTCACTATTAAAAAGAATGCAAGTTTTTTAATAGTGTTTCTTCAAATATTAAATGTGTATTGCTTTGGGATTGGATTAAATATGGCAGCGTGAGAGGTGAGACACAGGCTTCCTCCTAAAACCACATATAATATGAAAATATAATTACTACAACTAATCCTGAAAGAGCAAAAGGAAAGAGGACTTCACCAGAGTTCATAAACCTGGAGAAAAGAGCAGACCTCACAGAAGAGGGTAACATACCAAAGCTCAGGCCCGGCATGATCCAAGCCCTTCCCCGACCCTAGCACACCCACGGGAGGAAGAAAAACAGAGCAGGGAGGGAGTGGAGGCCTGGGATTGCTTATTTCCTAACTGTGGAGATCTGCTCTGGGAGCACAAGGATAGAGGACAGGTAGACAAAATTGTCCCGGTGCATTCTGCCCAGCAGGTTGGGAGCTTTGCCATATAGACTCTCATATTTGAGGAGGAAAAAGAAATCTTCCTCCTTAGATGATCCTCAGGTGCTCCAGCTCCCTGGCTGGTTACACAGCTCCAAGGAGCCCTTCTGTGATATGAAGCCTACTGTGCCTTTCTCTTGGAGAGCCCCACCTGGCTCGCAAACCAGCAAACCCTACTCTGGTGTTAGCCCAGCCAGAAGGAAGCTCTGTCTATAGCAACTACAAACGAAAAGCATAGAGGCTTAGATCTGTGTGCTTGGCCCACTGGTTCAGGCAGTGGAGGCAGACAGAGAAGCCAGGAAGCAGGAAAAAGGTCTTTCCTCCCCCCAGGCACCAGTACCAGTCTCCTGCAACCCCCAAAATTACTTCAGCGGCTGAGCAGCTCCAGGGAATAGAGCTTCTGGGGACTAGAGAGTGTCATATAAAAATATGAAATGCCAAAGGAACCTGGTTCAGAGTAAAATTATTAATACAACTTCTGAGAATGATTTGAATGACATCAACCGCATGATTCTTCCTGAAAGGGAGTTCAAAATAAAAATCATGAACATGCTCATGGAGGTACGGAAAGATATTCAAGAACCCAGGAATGAATTCTGGTCGGAGATCCAATTGTTGAAGAGCACAATGGAGGGTATTAAAAGAAGATGGGACAGAGTGGAGGAGATGATAAATGAAATAGAAACTAGAGAAGAGGAATACAAAGAAGTTGAGGCACAGAGAGAAAAAAGGATTTCTAAGAATGAAAGAATATTGAGAGAACTGTGTGACCAATCCAAACGGAACAATATTCACATTATAGGGGTATCGGAGGAAGAAGAGAGAGAAAAAGGGATAGAAATTGTCTTTGATGAGGTAATTGCTGAAAAATTCCCCAATCTGGGGAAGGAGATAGTCTCTCAAGCAATGAAGGTGCACAGATCTCCAGCACAAGGGATCCAAGGAAGACAACAGCAAGACATATATTAATTAAAATGGCAGAGATCAAGGATAAAGACAGACCATTAAAAGCAGCCAGAGAGAGAAATAAGATCACATACAAAGGGAAGCCCATCAGGCTATCATCAGACTTCTCAACAGAAACTGTACAGACCAGAAGGGAGTGGCATGATGTATTTAATGCCATGAAGCAGAAGGGCCTAGAAACAAGATTACTTAATCCGGCAAAGTTATCTTTTAAATTTGAAGGAGGGATTAAACAATTTCCAGATAAGCAAAAGCTGAGAGAATTTACCTCCCACAAACCATCTCTACAGTGTATTTTGGAGGGACGGCTATAGATGGAAGTGTTCCTAAGGTTTAATAGCTGTCACCAGAGGAAATAAAACCACAGTAAAGAAAGAAGAACAGTTAGTTACTAAGCAAATGCAAAATTAAATAAATTATCCCCTAAAGTCAATCAAGGGATAGACAAAGAGTACAGAATATGACACTTAATATATAAAGAATGGAGGAGGAAGAAAAAGAAGGAAGAAAAAAAAGAACCTTTAGACTGTATTTGTAATAGCATATTAAATGAGTTAAGTTAGACTCTTAGATAGTAGGGAAGTTAACCTTGAACCTTTGGTAACCACGAATATTAAGCCTGCAATAGCAATAAGTATGTACCTATCGATAATCACCCTAAATGTAAATGGTCTGAATGCACCAATCAAAAGACATAGAGTCACTGAATGAATAAACCCAAAGACATACACAGACTGAAAGTGAAGGGATGGAAAAAGATATTTCATGCAACTAACAGAGAGAAGAAAGCAAGAGTTGCCGTACTTGTATCAGACAAAAATAGACTTCAAAACAAAGAAAGTCACAGAGACAAAAAAGGATAATTATAAAACGGTCCATCCAACAAGATATAACCATAATAAATATCTATGTACCAACACAGGAGCACCTACATATGTGAAACAAATACTAACAGTATTAAAAGGAGAAATAGAATGCAATGCAGTCATTCTAGGAGACATCAACACTCCACTCACTCTGAAAGACAGATCAACCAGATAGAAAATAAGTAAGGAGACAGAGGCACTGAACAACACAATAAAACAGATGGACCTAACAGACACCTACAGACTCTACACCGAAAAGCAGTAGAATACACATTATTCTCAAGTGCACATGGAACATTTTCAAGAATAGATCATATACGAGGCCAGAAAAAGAGCCAAGGTAAATTCAAAAAGATTGAAATTGTATCAACCACTTTCTCAGATCAGAAAGGTATGAAACTAGAAATAAACTGTGCAAAGAAAATGAAAAAATTCCACAAACACATGGACGCTTCACAACATGTTCCTAAATAACCAATGGATCAGTGATGAAATATAAACAGAGATCAAGCAATATATGGACACAAATGACAATACTTCAACACTGCAAAATCTGTGGGATGCCGTGAAGGCTGTGCTAAGAGGAAAGTATATTGCAATACATGCATACCTCAGGAAAGAAGAACAATCCCATATGAGCAGTCTAAACTCACAATTAATGAAACTAGAAAAAGAAGAACAAATGAGGCCCAAAGTCAGTAGAAGGAGGGACATAATAAAGATTAGAGCAGAAATAAATAAAATCAGGAAGAATGAAACAATAGAAAGAATCAATGAAAGCAAGAGCTGGTTCTTGGAGAAAATAAACAAAATAGATAAACCCCTAGCCAGACTTATCAGGAAAAAAAGAGAGTCTACTCACATGAACAGAATCAGAAACAAGAAAATAAAAATCACTACAGATACAACAGAAGTACTAAGAATTATTAGAGAATACTATGAAAAATTATATGCTAATAAACTGGATAACCTAGAAGAAATAGACAACTTCCTAGAAAAAAACAACCTTCCAAAGGCTGACCCAGAAAGAAACAGAAAATCTGAACAGACCAATTACCAGCAACGAAATTGAACTGGTAATCAAAAACCTACATAAGAACAAATGCCTGGACCTGATGGCTTCACCACTGAATTTTATCAAACATTTAGTGAAGACCTAATACCCATCCTCCTTAAAGTTTTCCAAAGAGTAGAAGAAGAGGGAGTACTTCCAAACTCATTCTATGAGGCCAGCCTCACTGACATAACAAAACCAGGCAAAGACACCACAGAAAAAGAAAACTACATACCAATATCCCTGATGAACATAGATGCAAAAATACTCAACAAAATATTAGCAAACCAAATTCAAAAGTACATCAAAAAGAACATCCATCATGATCAAGTAGGATTTATTCCAGGGATACAAGGATGGTACAACATTTGAAAATCCATCAACATCATCCACCACATCAACAAAAAGGAGGACAAAAACCACATGATCGTCTCCATAGATGCTGAAAAAGCATTTGACAAAATTCAACATCCATTCATGTTCAAAACTCTCAACAAAATAGGTATAGAGGGCACGTACCTCAACATAATAAAGGCCATATATGAAAAACCCACAACCAACATTACACTTAACAGCGAGAAGCTGAAAGCTTTTCCTTTAAGATTGGGAACAAGACAAGGATGCCCACTCTCCCCACTTCTATTCAACATAGTACTGGAGTTCCTAGCCATGGCAATCAGACAACACAAAGAAATAAAATGCATCCAGATTGGCAAGGAAGAAGTTAAACTGTCCCTGCTTGCAGATTACATGATAGTATACCTAAAAAAATCCTAAAGAATCCACTCCAAAACTATTAAAACTAATATCTGAATTCAGCAAAGGTGCAGGATACAAAATTAATATGGAGAAACATATGGCATTCCTATACAATAGCAATGAACTAGCAGAGAGAGAAATCAGGAAAATAATTCCATTAACAGTTGCATCAAAAAGAGCAAAATACCTAGGAATAAACCTAACCAAGGAAGTGAAAGACTTATACTCTGAAAATTACAAAACACTCATGAGAGAAATTGAGGAAGATACCAATAAACGGAAACACATCCTGGGCTCATGGATAGGAAGAATTAATATTGTCAAAATGGCCATTCTGCCTAAAGCAATCTACAGATTAATGCAATTCCTATCAAAATACCAACAGCATATTTCAACGAACTAGAGAAAATCACTGTAAAATTCATACGGAATCACAAAAGATCCCGAATAGCCAAAGCAAACCTGAGAAGGAAGAATAAAGCTCGGGGGATTATGCTCCCCAACTTCAAGCTTTACTACAAAGCAACAGTACTCAAGATAATTTGGTACTGGCACAAGAACAGACCCATAGACCAATGGAACAGACTAGAGAGCCCTGATATAAACCCAACCATATATGGGCAATTAATATATGATAAAGGAGCCATGGACATACAATGGGAAAATGACAGCCTCATTAACAGCTGGTGTTGCAAAACTGGACAGCTGCATGCAAGAGAATGGAACTCGATTATTGTTTAACCCTATACACAAAAGTAAACTGGAAATGGATTATGGGCCTGAATGTAAGTCATGAAACCATAAAACTCTTAGAAGAAAACATAGGCCACAATCTCCTGAATATAAGCATGAGCAACTTCCTGAATGCATCTCCTCGAGCAAGGGAAACAAACACAAAAATGAATTCATGGGACTATATTAAACTAAAAAGGTTTTGTATGACAAAGGACACCATCAACAGAACAAAATGGCATCCTATGGTATGAGAGAATATATTTGTAAATGACATATCCGACAAAGGGTTAACATCCAAAATATATAAAGAACTTACATGCCTCAACACCCAAAAAGCAAATAACCCTATTAAAAAATGGACAGAGGACATGAATAGACAGTTCTCCAAAGAAGAAATTCAGATGGACAGCAGACACATGAAAAGATGCTCCACATCACTAATCATCAGGGAAATGCAAATTAAAACCACATGAGGTATCACTTCATACTAGTAAGGATGGGCAGCATTGAAAAGACTAAGAAAAACAAATGCTGGTGAGGATGTGGAGAAAGGAGAACCCTCCTACACGCTAGTGGGAATGTAAGCTAGTTCAACCATGGTAGAAAGCAATACGGAGGTTCCTCAAAAACTAAAAATGGAAATACCATTTGACCTGGGAATCCCACTCCTTGGAATTTACCCAAAGAATACAAGTTCTCAGATTCAAAAAGACATATGCACCCCTATGTTTATCACAACACTATTTACAGTAGTCAAGATATGGAAGCAACCTAAGTGTCCATCAGTAGATGAATGGATAAAGAAGAGGTGGTACATATACAAAATGGAATACTATTCAGCCATAAGAAAGAAAAAAATCCTATCATTTGCAACAACATGGACGGAGCTGGAGGATATTGTGCTGAGTGAAATAAACCAGGCAGAGAAAGAGAAGTGCAAATTGATTTTCCTCATTTGTGGAGTATTACAATGAAGCAAAACTGAAGGAACAAAATAGCAGCAGACTCAGAGATTCCAAGAAGTTACTAGTGGTTACCAAAGGAGAGGGGTGTGGGGAGGGTGGGAGAAAGAGATTGAGGGGTATTATGTTTAGTACACATGGTGTGTGGGATGAAGGGGAAAACAGTGTAGCATAGAGAAGGCAGATAGTGAATCTGTGGCATCTTACTACACTGATGGACAGTGACTGCAATGGGGTATGGGTGGGGACTTGATAATATGGGTAAATGCAGTAACCACATTGTTTTTTCATGTGAAACCTTCATAAGAGTGTATATCAATAATACCTTAATATAGAAAACATGTATTGCTTTGTTTTAGAATATATAATCTTTATTTTCCCCTTGCCACTAGCTGAAAAGAGAATATATGTAACTATAGAAGAAGCCCAGCTCTTCATTTGCTTATTGCTTATATTTTATTCTTAGTGCCCTTAGTAATTATTTCTTGAAATAATTCTTTTAAATTTATGTAAAAACAATATAAGAACAATAATATAATCTCTGTATCCTTGTGGCCAGTTACAGATAAACTGAAATGTTACAGAAATATCTTAAATCTATGAACAATTAAATAAGAATGACACTAACAACTGCTCTTCATTAAAGAACTGAATTTATTCTTAGAGAAATACAGATGATAGATAAACCGCTATGAATTTTAATATCAATACAGTTGCATATAGGTACAAATATGTATATGTACTAAATATCATGGTTAGCTAATAATTAATAAGCTGGACTTATTTTTTTTTTCATTTCTATGTAGAAAAAATAGAAATTCATTTTTTTTCTACTTCTACAATGGATTGTCTTTTTTACCCCTGATGGTACAAAACCATATTTGGGTTACTAACTGAAGCTATAACTAAGAGTTAATTTTATTCCTCTTGTATTCTCTTGGAAGACTGAACTTTTTAACACACTTGATATGTAGTCTATATATTTCTACACTTACAGAAATAACTTGTACCTTCTTTTCGTTCCTCTGTTGACACAGCTTTCTTCAAGTAAAGTTCAACAAACTCAGACCATCTCCAAGTATCTTTGTATTTGTTGAAATTCATATATCAACTTCTTAATTAAATTACACACACTTGAGCATTCTTTATTCTTGTTTTATTATGAGAGCCTGTTTCCTCTCAAACAATGGTCATTGAATCTTCACTATCATCATCTTTTACTCTCTTTATAAACAGTAGAAAAACTTAAGACACAGTCCATACTATTTAAAACATAAAGCGTCTCATATGGAAGGACTACTCAAAATTAACTTTTTTAAAATAAAAGATTGTCCATGTTTCATATAACTGCAATATTTAAAGCCATATTCATGAATGAGATTTCATTTGTCTGGGCTGGTTTTTTCATACAATGCTTTGAGACATGAGCAATGCAAAATTAATTATGAAATAAATGAGCACCCTGAGAAAATTAAATTCAAAATGTAGTAAAGCGTAAACTATAAGGCAATAATTCGGGAATTGGGAAGTAGTTGATGTATATAAGGGAGAATGTGAATAACGATATTCTAAGTGGTTTTACAATGAACTAGGAGAGTCAGTTCTTTTCAGAGTGCAACAGAATAGAAGAGGCGGTTTTGGTTTCTGAAAAGGAAGAATAATTGAAGTAGAATCATTTTAGGTAAAGCCTGAGTTCACTAAGTGCTGAGAGGTGGGGAGAATAACATCATTAAAAGAGTGGTCATAGACTGGAATGCCTGATTAGAAACCCTGAAATAGAGTAAGTATAAACAATCTAGATGAAGGTTAATTCAATGGAAGAGAAGCAAAGATTGTTACTGTTAAATGGGTGTACTAATGGGAGGCAATCATTAACAGAAATGTGTGTAAAAGGATAGTTTCCCAAAGCAGTGTCAGAGGGTTATTTGGAGAGGGTAATCGATTTAATATTAAATATTGTACTTATAAAAACACATTATGGTTGGAAAAACATTTTTAATGTTCTGGTTTATATTATTTACTATTTATCAAACAATTTTTTAAAGGTTTTATAATTCTTTGTAAGTACAACTCAAACCAATGTATGGATGTAAGACAAATGATTGGCATGTTTCACACAGCTACCTTTATCTAAATAAAGACATGTTTCTTTCAAAGCGTAAGAAAGAATAACACTTTAATGTGCCCATATTTTACGAGTTGTCCTATCTTTTTTCAAATTGTAGATATGAAAATGAGGAAATGGCCTTGTGTCTGTAATAGCAATATGGTCATACAAGAGTTTCGTGCTTATGTTAGGAAGTATGTAGATGTTAAACTTCAGTTTCCTTGAATATAAAATCAAGACTAATAATATATAATAAATATATAGAATTTGTCTTAACTTTTATGAAATATACATGTAAAAATGTGTTGGAAATTCTAATGAGCGAGCGTATTTTGTTATTTTGTCTATATTGAATTAGAAATGAAATGTAATGTTTATAATACCCAGTTTACTATTTCATTTACTTTATTATTACTTTGAAATTGAATTTCAATCATAACCCTCAAAATTTATGAGCTAATATTTAAGGCATCATATCTGTTGGCACATGTACTTCTAAGAGTGGGTCTTGGTTGCGCTCACCTTCAGAGCATTCATTTTTTTAATGGCTGCTATTAAATGGCTTTTTACTGAATAACTACTGTGCTCAAGGGACTTGGGACTAAGAGTTCCTCTGATTGTGCAAGGATCTGTTCTCAATTTTAGAAACATTTAACGAGTCAATTCTTAATGATTTGGTATGTAATTATGAGTTAGAAGCAGAGAATATGGTTCCTAAGGAAAATTATTATGACCACAAATGTCCTCCAGATTTCTGCCTTTTATTAAAATTCTCAACCATGATGTGCCATTAATCAATAATATGGAATCCTGAAGAAGATATAGACATGAAAAAAGTTGAAAGATTGAGAAACACTTTTTTAAATAAAAGTAATTTTGTTTAAACTGGCATTCTGTGTGTGCGTGTGTGTGTGTGTGTAAAACAGCAGGAAATATTATGGATTAGAAATGGCAGACTAGAAAGAAGGGACCGAAATAGGTAAGGAATGGAATATGCATGTAACACTGCTGTGTATCAGCTTAAAACAAGGTTGGAATTGTTATGCACACTTGCTAAATAAACCATTTGATTAATATATCATATTCCTCATTAGTCCTGATAATATTCTTTTTCATGAGGTCTAATATGTCTGATATAAATATTAATACTCCAATTTCTTTTGGTTAGTGTTTACTAACTGTGTTGTTAGTAAATTACATTGGCATATATTTTTCCATAATTTTTCTTTTAGTTTATCTATATCTTAATATTTAAAAAGTTTTTTTTTAAGAAACTGAGTCCTTTTTTTCCAAGTTGATCAGCTCTGCTTCTTAACAGTGACAGTGAGTCTGTGAACATTTAATTTAGTCATCAGTATGATTGAGATTAAATACACCAACTTGTTCTTTGGCATTTCTCTTCTCTGCATATTTTTGTTTTGTTACATTTTACTTCCACTAATAGATTATTATTTAAAATCATTTATTTTTCCAGTTTGTTCTAGGTTTAAATATATCCCATAACATATCAGAGTCTATCTAAAAATATCACACCCTTAATTATAGAAGAAAACATTGTACTATCTTTCTATCCCTCACATCCTCACATGTGCCCTAATCCCACATTACATTGCTAAAATTTTTGTGTTAATCACACAGCATTTCTATTCCATTTTAGTCATTGTATTATCTTCTAAATATATCAGAAATAAAATAAATAAAATGGTTCTTTTATATCTACTCTTTTTTTTCCCCTTTTAAAATTCTTCTCTTCATTTCTTTACATAGATCCCAGTTCCATCTATTACAATTTTCCTGTCTAAAAAACTTTGTTTAAATTTGTTTCCATTGCAGGTTGGCTAGCAATGGATTCACTAAAATTTTGTTTTCTGAAAAAACTCATACTTTTCCATGATTTTTGAAAGATAGTTTAGATGAATATATAATTTCGGGTTCACAATTTTAGTATGTTAAAGAAGCCTTTCAATTGTCCTCTGGTTTCCAAAATTTCCTATGAAAAGTTTGCTATATGTTCTTAGATCTGTTTCTCTATACATAGTTTTTTTTCTTTTTTTGATTGCTTTTAAGACTGTTTCCCTTTCAACTGGTTTTCAGCAGCTTGACTATGATGTGATTTTTAAAAAATATTTTTTGCTGGGGATTCTTTGATACTCTTATCTATGCATTGTTGTTGTTTTAAATTTGGAAACTATATGCCACCGTTTTTTAGAATTATTCTCCTGCACTTCTTTCCCACTCTTTGCTTGGCACTACAAATATATGTAATATTGTCCCTCAGTTTCCTGGACTTTTTTGTTCTCCTCTGTATACTCTTTTGTATCTTTGTTTTTAAATTTGTATAATTATTATTAATCTATCAATCTCAGTTGATTTATTCTTTTTTTCACTCTGAGGATTTTGACAAACCTATAAAGCTCTTGATAATCCTTTTGAAAGAATTCTTTATCTATGATATCCTTTATAAATATGCTTTATGTCATAAATTATATACAGTTTAGCATTTGTTCTTAACCTTTTGTTATACTTTCAAGTGTTTTGCTGGAATTTCCCTTCTGTCCATACCCATTTCCATTTTTCACTAAATTCTTTAACATCTTAATCATAACTATATGAGTTAAAATGTCTTTCTGAAAAAAACCCACATCCGTATGGTCAAATAATATATGACAAAGGAGGCAAGAATAAAAGATGGAGAAAAGATATTCTCTTCAATAAATGGTGTTGGGAAAACTGGACAGCTACATGCAGAAGAGTGAAACTGGATCACCATGATACACCACACACAAAAGTAAGCTCAAAATGGATTAAGCACCTAAATAGAAGACCTGAAACCATAAAACTCTTAGAAGAAAACATAAGGGAAAACTCTTGAATATCAGCATTAGTAATTTTTTCCTGGATATATCTCCTCAGGTAAGGGAAACAAAAGCAAAAATAAACAATTGGGACTACATCAAACTGAAAAGCTTCTTCACAGCAAAGGAATCCATCAGCAAAATGAAAAGAACCTACTATATGGGACAATATATTTGCAAATAGTATGTCTGGTAAGGGGCTAATATCTAAAATATGTAAAGAACTCATAAAACTCAATACCAAAAATACAAACAATCTAATTTAAAAAGTGGGCAGGGAAGCTGAAGAGGGATTTTCCAAAGACAAACAGGTGGCCAACAGGCATGTGAAGAGATACTCCACATCACTAATCATCAAGGAAATGCCGATCAAAACCACAAGGTATCACCTCACAACAATCAGAATGGCTAATATAAAAAAAAAAAAAACAAGAAATAAATGTTGCTTAGGATGTGGAGTAAAGGGAACCCTCAAACACTGCTTGGTGGGATTGCAAATTGGTGCAGCCACTATGGAGGTTTCTCAAAAAGCAGCACAAAAGGCAGAATGGAGGTTTTGCAAAAAACTCAAAATAGAAATACCATAGGACCCAGCAATTCCACTACTGGGAATTTACACTTAAGAGAGCAAAATCTCTAATTCAAAACGATATATGCACTTCTATCATAGCATTTTTTTTACAATAAATAATAGCATTTATTTTATCATAGCATTATTTACAATAGCGAAGTATAGAAATAACATAAATGTCCATCAGTAGATGAATGGATAAAAATGATGTGGTACATATGTACAATGAAGTATTAATCCACCATAAAAATGAATGAAATCCTACCATATGCAACAACATGGCTGGAACTAGAGGGTATTATGCTCAGTGAAAGTAAGACAGAGGAAAACAAATACCATATGATTTCACTTATATGTGTAATCTAAACAAAAAAACAGGTAAAACTGAAGTAGACATGTAAACACAGAGAACAGTCTGGTGGTTGCCATAAGGGAAGGGGATGGGAGATAGGTGAAATAGGTGAGGGGGGAAAATTGATAAAAATGTTTGATGTCTTGATCTGGGTGATGTTACAAAAAAAAGAAGGAAAAAAGTCTTTCTGATATTATCTAACACCCAGGTAATCTCAGCTGCTCCCTTGTAATTTATGTAGGGTCTGAAGTGCCAGAGGGTTTTTCCCTGTCCTTCCCCAGTAACACATTTTTCCTTCTTGTATCTCCAATTTTATGAGTTCTCCTCAACTCAGTCTTAGGAAAGCCCTGTGCACCTGGTGTTGGAGTTGGACTTTGTCAGTGTTCCCGTGCATCCTCCAGAACCCTGGGGTAGTATATTTACCTCCTGTCTATGGAGGTATTTTGTGGGACTGATTGTCTTGCCCTCATGCCTAGTGTGATCAGAATTCTGATTTACATCCATACGGGATTCTTGGGTCACCTGGCATCCCTGCCTCTCTCACTAGGTCTGGTGCCTTTTGCTTCTGATCTGCCTGGTGAACCTTTGACTTAAAATAGCTTTCTGCCTCTGCTGCAGTGCTAAGTACCTAATTAACTTGTTATTTGTGAAATAGCTGCAGTGGGACAGGGTCTTTCCTTCCTCTCCCCCAGGAGCAGAGGATTTTGCTTCTTCCTCTCCTTTGTCAGGGATACAGAAAAGGAGTATGTCTTGCCTATGTTGAAATTTAGTTCAAATGGTTTTCTTGGAATCATCCATCTTTATCGTCAGTTGATTGTAGTTTCTCCTGGCCTTCAAAGTTGGAACATACCACACTGAGCATGATTCTAGTGTTTACTGCTGCACATTTTTTACAGTTCCTAAAATTAAGCCTAATTTTTCACCTATAATCCAAGGGAGGAATAATACTTGCTAATATCAAACCTGATTATGTTGGATTCCTGATAGTTAGTATATACTTCTCTTTAGTGGCACTTTCCAGAGATATGGCTCAAGGATAATCTGCCTGGGATTTTTTCATAATTTGCTGACTTTATAATTATTTGACCCTTATGTAAGTGGTAAATTCACTGTATAACTTTAGGGTTGTATATTACATTAACCTATGTCTTTTGACTATATAACCAAAACTCCAAAATTATACTCATATAGGTTCATATCACAATAATTTTCTTCTAAGTAAAACATTGAGAATGAGTAAAATTTCAAGTCTTACTTCAATAATTAATTTTTCCTCTGACCTTGAAGAGATAATTTAATCCCAATTTTCTTTCCATGTAAATATTAGGGTGCTCTATTTCTCTTTAAAAAATCATGTCAATTAAGTAGGCAATGGCTTAGATCCTTCCAGGTGTATAAACTACTCCCTGAGTGTAAATTACATTGTACTAACTGCATTAATCCACCAGTGCCTGAAATTCAGTGAATTACTGCTCTACTGCACTAAATGTTTCCCTAATGACTTGAAAGAGACACTGTACTTTTAAACATTTCCAGCTTAAATACTAGAGGTTTTGTAATGTTCTTTACAAAACTTGAAGAGAGGCATATTACCTATACATGGCATGTTTTCTCACTACTACTAGAAAAACAAAACTGACAGGAAGCTTGAAAACTAATTAGATTTTACAATCAACCTGCTGCTTTTAATATATGAGATGCACTTTAAGGGGATAAAAAATATGCAAGTTAAGGATACTATTTAAATTCATCATGCTAAACAGAATTTCTGCAGCATAAAGCAAAGGGTGTCCCAAAACACTTAGTAACATACCTGTCAAAATACTTGCTGATTAGTAAAATCTAAGAGCAATTTATACTGAATATAGTTACCCATACTTTCAAATTGAGTGCATTTTAAAGTCTTGATATATCACTCTATATTACATTCAATAGCATTTCCCTGACACCTTTGTTATGTGCTGAAATGTGTTACAGTTTCAGATAAGCATGCCTACATGACCAGCTGTTTGATAGTATTTTTTCTTCAATTTGATCATAATAGTTTGTTGTTACATTATTGCTTCCATGTGAAGTAATTTCCAAAATGTTGGTGCAATTAAGGATATTACTAACTTGAAATGTAATATAGTAGATTATTAATTCTTCAGCTGGGTTACAACTGCAACAACATAGCAGTTTTTAAACATCCTCACATTTTTATGTCTCATGAATACACTGTTTTGGCTTCATTTTCTCCTCCTTGATGAAAGAGCACCAAGATGTTGTGTTCCGAACTCATTTTCTCTCCCTTCTGCTCATGTTTATCTATTCTTATGACATCACTTTTACTTCTGATTAGTTTCTTCACAAACCAAAATTCTTTATCTCATTCATTGTCCCATGAATATACTAAATTAATTTACATTTTTTATACATATCTGTCTCATAATCAAGTGCTAAAAATAAAAATCAATGTATCTTGACTGCTACGTCAGATTGTGCTCTCAGCCTGTCTCCTGCATGTTCTGTCATCTAGTCATATTTGACTTCCCCAAATGTTATCTGTTCTATAATCTAAGTAATATATTTTCTTATGTTATTTACAATTTCTTATTTACAAGAGACTCAGCACAAATTTCTGGCTCCCTTCAAAAAGATCAACTCTGGAAGATCTATGGAAGGAATAATCATGACACATAAGAAATATCAGAGAAAACTAAAAAAATCCAGAAACCTTGAATGAATGGAGACTGATTATTTATGTTTTTATGCTATGTTTATGTATGAATGTTATGGATGATGGACTTTTGTGTTGTTTCCCTAAAAATTTTAGTAATAAATAAAAGTGAATTCTGCATCTTTTTTTATAAATAGCTAAAATAAATTTTTAGGTACTATTTTATTTACAATTACTGTCTGTCAACTCCAAATCCATCTTTTATATTCTGTGCTGTAAAAGTTGGAACTCAGCAAACTACACTGCCCCATACCTCTTTGTCAATTTGAGTCTCATGAATTTTTTTCTATTAAAAGTCACTAGAGGGAAATAGGAAGTCAGGAGGAAATGTGAACAAATCTTTCCTTTTATATATTCTTGCCAGCATCACTGAGCACTGGAAGCTCAGCCCAACACCAGCTGGTGGACCTGGATTTTTTTGGCAGACCTTGAAAGAGTGACACTGAGACTCTAGAAATATCCCTCCCTCAGACGTGATCAAGAGCCCCTCACAGTTCCCCTCTGAAGTCCTGAGGTGCTAGTGTAGTTAGGTGACCCATTTCTCAAATAATATAACTGCAAAGAATCCCTTATTCAATCTCCTGGATTCTAGAAACAACCTCTTCGGTTTTGTTTTCCCATCCTGAGAGTGATAATGCTGTCTGCACTATGTTCTCTGATGTCCACAGTGTTTTTTGTTTCACTTTTCAGCCTTTTGACTCTGTAACAAATTCCTTATATTAAATATATTTTATTGTTTTATTGGCTAGTTCCTGACTGAAAAAAGGTATTTTTTTGGCTATGATCTTGGCTATGATCTGCAAAATTAATTTCCTAAAAGCTTTTGGCAACTAATATTAATGGGATCAATGCATGAATGTGCATTTTTCTCTGTTTTTTATCTTATTGGTGAAAATATTTTGCATAGTTTAAAAATATTTGTTAACATTCTGGGTTCAAAGAGCTTATTTTATTTTAATTCACAAGTATTTAGTAAAAAATATTTGTAGAGATATGTATGCACAGGTTTCAGACATTTTTGGAGTACTTTGAAGTCTTTTGAATAAATATTTTGTTGAGAATATTCAGATTCACTTTTATGAACCACAATATTCATATACATCAAGTTCTTATTTTTCTGAATAGCTTTTGGAGAGCATCAGGAAAGGATATATTCAAAGTTTTACAATCTAGAGATGAAAGTTTCATGTGATTGTCAATTACTAAATTCTTCTGCTTACAAACAGAAATGTGCTGGAAGAGGAAACTGAGAACTCACAGTGTACCTACTGATTTATTTGCAAGAACAACTAGAACAAATGATATAAAGAATAGGTCAATTAGTGCATTTCTCCTTGCTGTACTGACGCCTGCCAATGAAATTATCAGGTTTTCATTCATGTATCAACATTCTCTCTTAATTCAAGTGAAGTAATTCTATCATCTGTGCCTTTCGGCCTTCAGTGTTTATTCTTCCTAGTCCATCATTAATACTTGTCATTTTTTCCCTAAAATATCCTAAGCAAAAAAGTGTATCTACTGTCCTGCGATCTTTGCATATTTTTCCATATGCCTGTAAAATACACTTTAGTAAGCTTTCCACTTTAGAATTGTTTTAGAGTCACAGAAAAGTTTTTTAAATGGTAGTAAGAATTCTCATATACCCGGAGACCAGTTTTGCCTTTTATTAACATCTTATATTAGAACGGTACACTTGTCACAATTAATGAGCTAATATTAATACATTACCTTTGGCTAAAATCCAGTTGATTAGGTTTCTTTGGTATTTTACCTAATGTCCCTTTTCTGTCCCAAGTTCCCAGTCAGGATTTGGTACTCCATTTAGTTGTCATCTCTGCTCAGGCCCTTCATGGCTGTGACAGTTCTAAAAATGCGCAGTGTCATGCATGTACCATTACTTATACCATGGAACAATCTCACCAGCCTAAAATATCCCCCATCCTGCACATATTTTACCTTTTGCAATAGCCTCACAGTTCTTGGACTTTCTTTTCTATTTTTTAAATTTTTTCCGCTCTTATTTTTCACTGCATTTCAGCTTGGGGAGTTTTTATTGCTCTATCTTCAAGCTCACTTAATGCTTTTTTTTCAGTTGTGTTTAGTCTACTAATGAGCCCAACAACCTTTCTCTTACTATGCTTTTATTTCTAGTATTTCATTTTGCTTCATTCTTAGAGTTTTCACCTGCCTTAACTCCGCATTTCTTCTTCTCACCTGCCTTAACTCCACATTTCTTCTTTCATGTTCTCCAGTTCTCATTAGAGCCCTTCACATACTCATCATAGTTACTTTAAATTCTCTGTCTGATAATTCCAACATTTTTGCAATAGCTGAATCAGGTCCTGATTTTTTTTGTCTCTTCAGGATATCTTTTTTTATTTTTGCCATTCCTTTTAATTTTTGTAGCTGTTGTTGTTGAAATCCAAACATATTAGATCAAGTTATAAGAACTGGGATAAATAGGCATTTAGTTAGAAATTTTTGTTAATCTGGCTAGGAATTGAACTGTGCTTAATATTTGAAACTAGGGTACCAGAAGTTTCAAATTCCTTTAATGTCCTTTTTTTTCTGTCTTTCTTCTTGACACTGAGCTTCTCTATGTATTTCTTCTTCTTTTTTTTTTCTTCATGATTTTAAAATTTATTGGCAAACATTGACCACTCTGGGAGCCAATATGAATACTTACAGTCTAAATAAGATGCTCTTAAGTAAATTCTAAGAGATGTGCCATTCTAAAATCCCCAAATACTTTTCTTATACATTCATCATCAAGTAAAGACAAAATAAACCAGAAGCTGTATGTTTTTTTGGGACTAGATATAATGGTAGTTATTGCTATTTTTTTTATTAATATAATTTATCTTATTATCATTAATTTACAATTACATGTGCAATATTACGATTATTAAACTACCCCTTCATCAGGTCCCCCCCACCAACCCCATTACAGTCACTGTCCATCAGCGTAGTGAGATGCTATAGAATCACTACTTGTCTTCTCTGAGTTGTACTACCCTCCCCGTGCTCCCCCAACATTACATCTGCTAATCATAATGCCCCTTTTTCCCTCTTATCCCTCCCTTCCCGCCCATTTTCCCCACTCCCTTTCCCTTTGGTAACTATTAGTCCGTTCTTGGGTTCCTTGAGTCTGCTGCTGTTTTCTTCCTTCAGTATTTTTTCTTTGTTCTTACACTCCACATATGAGTGAAATCATTTGATACTTGTCTTTTTTGGCTTGGCTTATTTCACTGAGCATAATACTCTCTAGCTCTATACATGTTGTTGCAAATGGTAGGATTTGTTTTCTTCTTATGGCTGAATAATATTCCATTGTGTATATGTACCACATCTTCTTTATCCATTCATCTACTGATGGACACTTAGGTTGCTTCCATTTCTTGGCTGTTGTAAATAGTGCTGCCATAAACATAGGGGTGCATCTGTCCTTTTCAAATTGGGCTGCTGCATTCTCAGGATAAATTCCTAGGAGTGGAATTCCTGGGTCAAATGGTATTTCTATTTTGAGTTTTTGAGGAACCTCCATACTGCTTTCCACAATGGTTGAACTAATTTGCAGTCCCACCAGCAGTGCAGGAGGGTTCCCTTTTCTCCACATCCTCGCCAACATTTGTTGTTGTTTGTGTTTTCGATGTTGGCCATCCTCAATGGTGTGAGGGGATATCTCATTGTGGTTTTAATCTGCATTTCTCGATGATTAGCGATGTGGAGCATCTTTTCATGTGCCTGTTGGCCATCTGAATTTCTTCTTTGGAGAAGTGTCTATTCATGTCCTCTGCCCATTTCTTAATTGGATTATTTGCTTTCTGTTTGTTAAGGTGCATGTGTTCTTTATATATTTTGGATGTCAACCCTTTATCTGGTACGTTTTTTAAGAACATATTCTCCCATACTGTAGGATGTCTTTTTGTTCTACTGATGGTGTCCTTCACTGTACAGAAGATTTGCAGCTTGATATAGTCCCACTTGTTCATTTTTTATTTTGTTTCCCTTGCCCGGGGAGATGTGTTCATGAAGAAGTTGCTCATGTTTATGCCCAAGAGATTTTTGCCTATGTTTTTTTCTAAGAGTTTTATGGTTTCATGACTTACATTCAGGTCTTTGATCCACCTTGAGTTTACCTTTGTGTATGGAGCTAGAGTGTAGTCCAGTTTCATTCTCTTACATGTAGCTGTCCAGTTTTTCCAACACCAGCTGCTGAAGAGGCTGTCATCTCCCCATTGTATATCCAAGGCACTTTTATCAAATATTAATTGACTGTATATGTTTGGGTTAATGTTTGGATTTTCTATTCTGTTCCACTGGTCTGTGGGTCTGTTTTGGTGCCAATACCAAATTGTCTTGATTACTGTGGCTTTGTAGTAGAGCTTGAAATCAGGGAGTGTAATTCCCCCTGTTTGATTCCTCCTTCTTAGGATTGATTTGGCTATTCGGGGTCTTTTGTGGTTCCATATGAATTTTAGAATTATTTGTACGAATTCATTGAAGAAAGCTGTTGGTAGTTTGATAGGGATTGCATTAAATCTGTAGATTGCTTTAGGTAGTGTACCCATTTTGACAATATTTATTCTTCCTAGCCAAGAGCACGGGATGCATTTCCATTTGTTAGTGTCCTCTTTAATTTCTCTTAGGAGTGTCTTGTAGTTTTCAGAGTACAGGTCTTTCACTTCCTGCATTAGGTTTATTCCTAGGTATTTTATTCTTTTTGATGCAATTGTGAATGGAATTGTTTTTCTGATTTCTCTTTCTGTTAGTTCATCATTAGTGTATAGGAAACCAACAGATTTCTGTGTGTTAATTTTGTATCCTGCAGCTTTGCTGAATTCAGATATTAGTTCTAGCAGTTTTGGAGTGGAGTCCTTAGGGTTTTTATGTACAATATCATGTCATCTGCAAATAGTGAAAATTTGACTTCTTCTTTACCAATATGGATGCCTTGTATGTCTTTTTTTGTCTGATTGCTGTGGCTAGGCCCTCCAGTACTATGTTGAATAACAGTGGAGAGAGTGGGCATCCCTGTCTTGTTCCCGATCTTAGATGAAAAGCTTTCAGCGTCTCGCCATTAAGTATGATGTTAGCTGTGGGTTTGTCATATATTGCCTTTATGATGTTGAGGTACTTGCCGTCTATAGCCTTTTTGTTGTGAGTTTTAATCAGAATTGGATGCTGAATTTTGTCAAATGCTTTTTCAGCATCTATGGAGATGATCATGTGGTTTTTGTTCTTCTTTTTGTTGATGTGGTGGATGATGTTGATGGATTTTCGAATGTTGTACCATCCTTGCATCCCTGGGATGAATCCCACTTGAACATGGTGTATGATCCTCTTGATGTATTTTTTAATTCGGTTTGCTAATATTTTGTTGAGTATTTTTGCGTCTACGTTCATCAGGGATATTGGTCTGTAATTTTCTTTTTTGGTGAGGTCTTTGCCCGGTTTTGGTATTAGAGTGATGCTGGCTTCATAGAATGAGTTTGGAAGTACTCCCTCCTCTTCTATTTTTTGGAAAACTTTAAGGAGAATCGGTGTTATTTCTACTCTATATGTCTGGTAGAATTCAGAGTTGAATCCATCAGGCCCAGGTGTCTTGTTCTTGGTTAGTTTTTGGATTACTAATTCGATTTCACCGCTGGTGATTGGTCTGTTTAGTTTTTCTGTTTCTTGCTTGGTCAGTCTTGGAAGGTTGTATTTTTCTAAGAAGTTGTCCGTTTCTTCTAGGTTTTCCAGCTTGTTAGCATATAGATTCTCATAATATTCTCTTATGATTCTTTGCATTTCTGTGGGGTCCGTCGTGATTTTTCCTTTCTCATTTCTGATTGTGTTTATGTGTGTAGATTCTCTTTTTCTCTTAATGAGTCTGGCTAGGGGTTTATCTATTTTGTTTATTTTTTCAAAGAACCAGCTCTTGGTTTTTTTGATTTTTTCAATTGTTTTATTCTTCTCAATTTTATTTATTTCTTCTCTGAACTTTATTATGTCCCTCCTTCTGGTGACTTTGGGCCTCATTTGTTCTTCTTTTTCCAATTTCAGTAATTGTGTCTTTAGACTATTCATTTGGGAATGTTCTTCTTCTTTAAATAGGCCTGGATTGCAATATACTTTCCTCTTAGAACTGCCTTTGCTGCGTCCCACAGAAGTTGTGGCTTTGTGTTGTTGTTGTCATTAGTCTCCATATATTCTTTGATTTCTGTTTTGATTTGGTCGTTAACCCATTGATTAATTAGGAGAGTGTTGTTAAGTCTCCATGTATTTGTGAGCCTTTTTGATTTCTTTCTAAAATTTATTTCTAGTTTTATACCTTGGTGATCTGAGAAGTTGGTTGGTAGGATTTCAATGTTTTTGAAATTACTGAGGTTCTTTTTGTGGCCTAGTATGTGGTTTATTCTGGAAAATGTTCCTTGTGCACTTGAGAAGAATGTGTATCCTGTTGCTTTTCGGTGTAGAGTTCTGTAGATGTATGTTAGGTCCAAGTGTTCTAGTGTGTTGTTCAGTGCCTCAGTGTCTGTACTTATTTTCTATCTGGTTGATCTGTCCTCTGGAGTGAGTGGTGTGTTGAACTCTCCTAAGATGAATGCATTGCTGTCTATTTCCTCCTTTAATTCTGTTAGTATTTGTCTCACATATGCTGGCGCTCCTGTGTTGGGTGCATATATATTTATAATGGTTATATCTTCTTGTTGGAATGACCCCTTTATCATTATGTAATGTCCTTTATCTTTTGCTACTTTTTCGTTTTGAAGTCTATTTTTCTGATACAAGTACTGCAACACCTGCTTTTTTCTCTTTGTTGTTTGCATGAAATATCTTTTTCCATCCCTTCACTTTTATTCTGTGTATATCTTTGGATTTGAGGTGAGTTTCTTGTAGGCAGCATATAGATGGGTCTTGCTTTTTTATCCATTCTGTTACTCTGTGTCTTTTGATTGGTGCATTCAGTCCATTTACGTTTAGGGTGATTATTGATAGGTATGTACTTATTGCCATTGCTGACTTTAGATTCGTGGTTACCAAGGGTTCAAGGTTGCTTCCTTACTGTCTAACAATCTAACTTAACTTTCTTTTAAGTTATAGTAAACACAGTCTGATGTTTCTTTCTTTCTCTCCCTTCTTATTCCTCCTCCTCCATTCTTTCTATAATAGATGTTTTATTCTTTGCCTTTAGTTAGTATTTGGATGTTCTGCTTTCTTTGCTGTGATTTTTTTTTTCCTCTGGTGACATCTTTTTAGCCTTAGTTGTGCTTCCATCTAGAGCAGTCCATTTAAGATATCCTGTAGTGGTGGTTTATGAGAGGCAAACTCTCTCAACTTTCGTTTATCTGGAAATTGTTTAATCCCTCCATCATATTTAAATGATAATCGTGCTGGATAAAGTATTCTTGGTTCAAGGCCCTTCTGTTTCCTAAAGTTAAATATATCATGCCATTCTCTTCTGGCCTGTAAGGTTTCTGTTGAGAAGTCTGATGATAGTCTGATGGGTTTTCCTTTGTAGGTGATCTTTTTTCTCTCTCTAGCTGCCTTTAATACCCTGCCTTTATCTTTGATCTTTGCCATCTTAATTATTATGTGTCTTGGTGTTGTCTTCCTTGGGTCCCCTGTGTTGGGAGATCTATGAGCTTCGGTGGACTGCGAGACTACTTCCTTCCCCAGCGAGGGAAAGTTTTCAGCAATTATTTCTTCAAAGACACTTTCTATCCCTTTTTCTCTCTCTTCTTCCTCTGGTACTCCTATAATGCGAATATTGTTCCGTTTGGATTGGTCACACAGTTCTCTTAATATTCTTTCATTTCTAGAAATCCTTTTATCTCTCTCGGCCTCAGCTGCTCTGTACTCCTCTTCTCTGTTTTCTATTCCATTAACAGTCTCTTGCATCTCATCCATTCTGCTGTTAAGCCCATCGATCGCTTGACTGATTTCTGTATTGTCTTTCCTCAGTTCCCTCACTTCCTCCCTCAGCTCTTGCACATTTCTCTGTAGGCCCATCAGCATGGTTATGACTTTTATTCTGAATTCATTTTCAGGGAGGCTGTGCATTTCCATCCCTTCAGACTCCCTGTCTGGGGTTGTCTGGTTGATTTTAGTCTGAACCATATTCCTCTGTCTTTTCATGGCTATATAATTGGTCACTGATAGTTGCCACATAGGTCAGCTGGGCTCTTTAAGACTTTAAAAAGAGAAGAAAAAAAAGAGAAAAAAAAAGAAAAAAAAAAGAAAGAACGAAAGAAAGAAAAAAAGAGAAAATAAAGAAAAGAAAAAACAAAAAAAAAACAAAAAAATTGCGCACCGGACGTAGATTCTGTGGGAATGCTCTAGGTGGCCCTATTGCCCCACTATTCCCCAGCTGTGACTGCGCTGCTCCGCAGGGCCCTTTATCACTCTGGCAGGGGTGGGAACGAATAGGAGGCTGTTGATCTCAGTGAGAAGTGTTAAGTATGGCTACGCTTCCTCAGTCGCCAGCTAAGGTGTCTGAAAGTCCCTAGGACTCACAGCCTGCTGGACTGAGTGTGCTGGGGCGATCCGGCTCCTCCGCTGGTCTCCTGTTTCTTTAAGAGTGCTGAAGAAAGCGTGCGCTTTTTTTTTTCCTTCCCGGGAGCCGGCTGCAAGCACCCTGGCGCGTTCCCAGCTCAGATCCTGCCCCTCTGTGTCTCCAGTCTCCGCTGCACTGCGCAATGTGGGTCAGCGCTCCCCGTGCAGATCACCGGGGCTGGCTACTTCGCGGGGTGTACTTCCACTCCCTCCCGGCTCTGAATCCTCTCCTCCCGCCAGTGCGCTGGAGTGGGGTAGTGCTCGGGTCCCGCCGGGTCGCGGCTCCGTATCTTACCCGCCTCTTGGGGTGCCGAGTCCTCTCAGGTGTAGCTGCATGCTGTGCGCTTTCCTGTGTATTCTCGTCTCTCTTTTAGGAATAGATGTATTTTCTGTGTTTTTGTAGATAAACATAGTTTGGGGAGGAGATTTCTGCCGCCCTGCTCACACCGCCATCTTCCCGGAAGTCCAGTTCTATGTATTTCTTCTTAAAAATTGTCTGTGTCTCATAGCACTTTCATCTTAATCCCCATTTATTATAAAGGAGCCCTGGTCATGTGATAGTAAGGTTTAGGTGTGCTCTATGATCTCTCAATACAATCTCAATCTCCTATTGCTTATGCTTTTGGATTATGTCCTTGACAATCACTCTTCCATTAATATTTATACATATTTTTTCTCCTTCTCCTTTTCCCTTCCCTGACTACAGTGTTTCCAAACTATTTTCTTTAAGCACTGACTCCTGTTTTCTATGTATTTCTCACCCCAGCTTTGGTGAAACAGTAGTAAGTCTAAGCGGCGTGGGAGGAATGCTGTCTCTCACCTCGGACAAGGCTCTGGCAAACCTCTTCCTGCAGAGCAGCCTTTGTTATGGAGTAATATATGGGCACACTTACAGTGCTTGCTATTCCCTTCCTCCATCAGAGTCAGAAGACGATATTTCAGAGATTTACCATGAGAGCCCAGTGGGGTTCCTGTATCTTTTTAAAGTCCTTGAAGATATAAGGACCATAAAGACGGTGGTCAGGTGTTCCTTACTCTCACAGTAGTCTGCACTCAGCTTCCAGCAATTCATCAAAATCAACATCTAAGTGTTTTTGCCAGTTTATAGCTGTAGCAGGTTTTGCTCCAGATAAACTAAGCTCAGCTGACATAACTCTCTGGCTGCATCTCTTTCTTGAACTGGGAATGACTGCCCTGTAACCTCAGTTCTCTAAAGTGTTAAAGAAAATTTTTTGATTTTCAGTTCATCTAACCTTTTCTTATGAGCATGGGAGTCATGACTTAGTTCTTTACATGTTGGAGCTGAAATCAGACTTCCTGGATCATGTATTAGAAGCCAAAAATACTCCACATGATAGCAACTCAAAACTAAAATATTAATGAAGGACAACAGTAATATTAGGAAAATGAAAATAGCAACATTTAAACACATATAATAATTTTATGATTATCATCTGATAGAACAGCCATGCAAATATAATTTTCATCCATGTCCACATATCCAAACCATAACGAACCCAAAAGGCATCAGCTTTTATTTAATGAAATGTATTAAATTTCTCATCTCATCAAAAACTTTTATCTTTACCTCGGAAGAAGTTACTCAATTTTAAGAAAAGAAGCAGAAAGAAAATCCCCACAAAAATATACATTTGTACCAGTGTAGTGTGCTGTCATTTTAAGTCCAAAAAATATGCATAATTGATGCAATTCAAAATAATATATAGATCAAAGGAAAAATTTAACAAGAAGAGCACCAAAAAAACCCTCTTTCAAGATATGAAGACATGTTTCCAGTTATGAAATTTTGCTTTAAAATGTGGTTGCTGTTCTTTTCAATCCATTAAGGTTTTGGTGGCAAATGTAAAAATCTATAAGCCTTAGCCTAAAGGAGAACTAGTGGTACAAAGTTTACCAATTACCAGCAGTGTGAAATTGGGCAAGAAAATCAGCATCTCTGAGATTTACTTGAGGAATCTGATAACAGTAGAGAATATCAAGTGGCATTTCAGTAGTATTTTTGTGATCAGATATATATTGGCTATAATACGGAATTATTTAATACAATGTTTGGTATAATATTTCCATGATATAGATCTCATTTTATTCCCAATATGCAGAGAGTGATAGATTTCCCTTATTTGAAAGATGCGTCAGATCATTAATAGGCAAATGAAAAAAATGTGTGTGTGTGTATATATGTCATTATTGGATGCAACAGAAATTGACATTAATTAATGAAAAAATAGTGTTTTATATAGCTCTGCTACTTCAACTGTGTTTCAAAGGAAACTGTTTTCACAGTTCCAAGGGATTAATGGTATCTTGGTGGCACAATATATCAGAAGATGTTTATATCAAACTCCCAAAGATCATCAAAATGCAAGCTTACTGGAGAACTGGAACAAGGCCTTTATTTCTACAGTAGAGAAATACTATTTGACAAATAGTTCTGTTGCTACTATAACTTCTTTGCAGAAATGAAGAATTTACTTTGCGATATTAAGTGATCGTGCAGTTCACACTTCCAAGTGTTGATCTCGATTTGACTCACCAATGCGTGGTATCAGGTACATACAACAGCAATCCGCTGTTATTTGATACTCATACGAGCAGGCACAGTGACACCAAGTCAGTAGGATCATCAGCCCACTGTCACTTCTACCCCAACTTACCTCTGATCACACAGGATAGAGAATGAATAAGAAGGCAGAGACTAGTCCATGATGGACTGACTTGGTATTTGGGAATAAACCAGAATTATTCACTTGTTAATACTGAGGCAGCCCTAAAAGGCAGCGAGTAGGAAATCTTCACACTGAGCAGAGCTTTGGGCAGTTTACTGAGTTATCCAGCTTTTTAAGAAAAGTCAGATGAGAATATGTAATCAGATTCAGGAGCACTGTGGAATGGTATTGCTGGTTCCTCAGGGGCCTGGGATAGTAAAGACTGGGAGATCAGTGTATATACACAATGCTGTGGATAAAGTGAAGGTTCCTGTGGCCAGGAATCTCACCTGGACCTGGTTGGCTAGCTCACTACACATGTGCTGGCAATATGTTGCTATTGATTCTATATAAAAAGCCCTGCCCAGGGCTCTGGACAACACAGTGGCATGGATGCATGACAGCAGAGCAGAGCCTGGAGTCATGGCAGTGCTGAGGACAGAGGCCCAGAGGACAGCTGTGGGGGCCGAGAGGCCCAGAGGCAGAGACCAGTTTGCTGCATGCAGACTCACTCTGAGGAGACAGAATTTTAGTGACTGACCTGCCACTGTGGAAATAAAGTTGGGTATAACCCTTTCACCCTGAGAACATTCTACTGTCATTTCTTTGGTGGCACTGAATCCACAGTGAACTTGTCTGGGGCTGAAACCATTGGCAAGACAAATGCATTTCATTGCATGAAATACAGTTTATGAATTATAATGTAAAATTTAAAAAGATCTATGGGGACTTCCGGGAAGATGGTGGCATGATCAGAGCGGCAGAAATCTCCTCCCAACACTATATTTATCTACAAAACCATAGCAAACACAACTATTCCTAAAAGAGAGACCAGAATACACAGGAAAGCGCACAGCATGCAGCTACACCCGAGAGGACTCGGCACCCTAAGAGGCGGGTAAGACATGGAGCTGCAACATGGCAGGACCCGAGCACTCTCCCACCCCAGTGCACTGGCGGAAGGGGAGAGGATTCAGAGGTGGGAGGGAGAGGAAGTACACCCCACGAAATAACCAGGCCCGGTGACATGTGCGGGGAGCGCTGACACACATAACACTGTGTAGCAGAGATTGGAGAGGCAGAGGGTGCAGGATCTGAGCGGGGAAAGCACCAGGGTGCTTGCAGCCGGCTCCCAGGAAGGAAAAAAAAAAAAGAAAAGCGTGCACTTTTTCAGTGGTCTTAAATAGACAGGTGCCCAGCAGAGGAGCCAGACCTCCCCGAAACACTAAGCCCAGTGGGCTGGGAGTCCTGGGGAGTTTTGGACCCCTTAGCTGATGACTGGGAAATTGTGGCCACACTTAGACTTCTCACTGAGATCAACAGCCTCCCATTCGTTCCCACCCCAGCCAGAGCTATAAAGTGCCCTGCGGAGTGGAGCGGCCATGGCTGCGGAATAGTGGGGCAAGAGTGCCACCTACAGCATCCCCACAGAATCTACTCCCGGTGGGCATTTTTTTATTTTGTTTTGTATGGTTTTGTTTTTTCATTTTATTTGTTTTTTTGTTTTTTCTTTTCATTCTTTTTTTTCTCTCTTTCATTCTTTTTTTTTTCTTTTTAAAGTCTTAAAGAGCCCAGCTGACATATGGGGAAACAACCAGCGACCACTTCTATAGCCATGAAAAGACAGAGGAATATGGTTCAGACTAAAATCAACCAGATAACCCCAGAGTGGGAGCCTGAAGGGATGGAAATGCACAGTCTTCATGAAAAAGAATTCAGAATAAAAGTCATAACCATGCTGATGGGCCTAGAGAGATATGTGCAAGAGCTGAGGGAGGAAGTGAGGGAAGTGAGGAAAGACAATGCAGAAATCAGACAAGCCATCACGGGGCTTAACAGCAGACTGGATGAGATGCAAGACACTGTTAATGGAATAGAAATCAGAGAACAGGAATACAGAGCACCTGAGGGAAAGAAAGAGATAAAAGGATTTCTAGGAATGAAAGAATATTAAGAGAACTGTGTGACCAACCCAAACGGAACAATATTAGCATTATAGGAGTACCAGAGGAAGAAGAGGGAGAACAAGGGATAGAAACTGTCTTTGAAGAAATAATAGCTGAACACATTCCCTCGCTGGGGAAGGAAATAGTCTGGCACTCCATGGAAGCCCACAGATCTCCAAACACAAGGAACCCAAGGAAGACAACACCAAGACACATAACAATTAAGATGGCAAAGAACAATGATAAATAAAGAGTATTAAAGGCAGCTACACAGAGAAAAAAGATCACTTACAAGTGAAAACCCATCACACTATCATCAGACTTTTCAACAGAAACCTTATAGGCCAGGTGAGAATGGCATGATATATGTACCATTATGAAACAGAAGGGCCTCGAAACAAGAATATTGTATCCAGCACGATTATAATTTAAATATGACAGAGGGAATAAACAATTTCCAGAAAAAAGAAAGTTGAGAGAGTTTGACCTCTCATAAAGCACCACTACAGGATATCTTAAATGGACTGCTCTAGGCGGAAGCAACCCTAGGGGTAAAAAGATGTCACCAGAGAAAATAAAATCATAGCAAAAAAGGCAGAACATCCAAATACTAACTAAAGGCAAAGAATAAAACAGCTAGTATATAAAGAAAAGAGGAGGAAGAATAAGAAGGGAGAGAAATAAAAAAACATCAGACTGTGTTTAAAATTACTTAACAGGAAAGTTAAGATAGATTGTTAGATAGTAAAGGAGCAACCGTTGAACCTTTGGTACCAACGAATCTAAAGCCAGCAATGGCAATAATTACATATCTATTGATAATCACCCTAAATGTAAATGGACTGAATGCACCAATCAAAAGACACAGATTAACAGAATGTATAAAAAAAGCAACACCCATCTATATGCTGCTTACAAGAGACTCACCTCAAACCCAAATATATACACAGACTAAAAGTGAAGGGATGGAAAAATATATTTCATGCAAACAACAAGGAGAAAAAAGCAGGTGTTGCAGTACTTGTATCAGACAAAATACACTTCAAAATGAAGAAAGTAGCAAGAAATAAAGAAGGACATTACATAATGATAAAGGGGTCAGTCCAACAAGAAGATACAACCATTATAGACATATCACCCAACAATGGTGTGCCAGCATATGTGAAACAAATACTAACAGAATTAAAGGAGGAAATAGACAGCAATGCATTCATTTTAGGAGACTTCAACACACCACTCACTCCAAAGGACAGATCAACCAGAGAGAGACTAAGTAAAGACACAGAGGCACTGAACAACACACTAGAACAGATGGACCTAACAGACATCTACAGAACTCTACACCCAAAAGCAACAGGATACACAATCTTCTCAAGTGCACATGGAACATTTTCCACAATGGACCTCATATTTGGCCACAAAAAGAACCTCAGTGGATTGAAAAATATTGAAATTCTACCAACCAACTTCTCAGATCACAAAGGTATAAAACTAGAAATAAATTTTACAAAGAAACCAAGAAGGCTCACAAATACATGGAGATTTAACAACATTCTCCTAATTAATCAATGGGTTAACGACCAAATCAAAACAGAAAACAAAGAATATATGGAGACAAATGACAACAACAACACAAAGTCACAACTTCCGTGGGATGCAGCAAAGGCAATTCTACGAGGAAAGTATACTGCAGTCCAGGCCTATTTAAAGAAGGAAGAACATTACCAAATGAATAGTCTAAAGACACAGTTACTGAAATTGGAAAAGGAAGAACAAATGAGGCCCAAAGACCCCAGAAGGAGGGACATAATAAGGATCAGAGAAGAAATAAATAAAATTGAGAAGAGTAAAACAATAGAAAAAATCAGTGAAACCAACAGCTGCTTCTTTGAATAATAAACAAAATAGATAAACCCCTAGCAAGACTCATTAGGAGAAAAAGAGAATCTACACACATAAACAAAATCAGAAATGAGAAAGGAAAAATCATGACAGAACCCACAGAAATACAAAGAATTATAAGAGAATATTATGAGAATCTATATGCTAACAAGCTGGAAAACCTAGAAGAAACGGACTTCTTAGAAAAATACAACCTTCCAAGACTGACCAAGCAAGAAACAGAAAAACTAAACAGACCAATCACCAGCAGTGAAATTGAGTTGGTAATCAAAAAACTACCCAAAAAAAAAACCCCCGGACCAGATGGATTCACCTCTGAATTGTACCGGACATATAGAGAAGAAATAATACCCGTTCTCCTTAAAGTTTTCCAAAAAATAGAAGAGGAGGGAATACTTCCAAACTCATTCTATGAAGCCAGCATCACTCTAATACCAAAACCGGGCAAAGACCTCACCAAAAAAGAAAACTACAGACCAATATTCCTGATGAACATAGATGCAAAAATATTCAACAAAATATAAGCAAACGGAATTCAAAAATACATCAAGAGGATCATACACCATGATCAAGTGGGATTCATCCCAGGGATGGAAGGATGGTACAACATTCGAACATCCATCAACATCATCCAACACATCAACAAAAAGAAGAACAAAAACCACATGATCATCTCCATAGATGCTGAAAAAGCATTTGACAAAATTCAGAATCCATTCCTGATTAAAACTCACAACAAAATGGGTATAAACGGCAAGAACTTCAACATCATAAAGGCCATATATGACAAACCAACAGCTAGCATCATACTTAACGGCGAGAAGCTGAAAACTTTTCACCTAAGATCAGGAAGAAGACAGGGATGCCCACTCTCTCCACTATTATTCCACATAGTACTGGAGGTCCTAGCCACGGCAGTCAGACAAAACAAAGATATACAAGGCATTCAGATTGGTAAAGAAGAAGTCAAACTGCCACTATTTGCAGATGACATTATACTGTAAGTAAAAAACTCTAAAGACTCCATTCCATAACTACTAGAACTAATATCTGAATTCAGCAAAGCTGCAGGATACAAAATTAACACACAGAAATCTGTTGCTTTCCTATACACTTGTGATGACCTAACAGGGAGAGAAATCAGAAAAACCATTCCATTCACATTTGCATCAAAAGAATAAAATACCTAGGAATAAACCTAATGAAGGAGGTGAAAGACGTGTACTCTGAAAACTACAAGACACTGCTATGAGAAATTAAAGAGGACACTAACAAATGGAAATTCATACCATGCTCTTGGCTAGGAAGAATAAATATTGTCAAAATGGCTATACTACCCAAAGCAATCTACAGATTCAATGCAAACCCTATCAAAATTTCAACATCTTTCTTCAATGAACTGGAACAAATCATTCTAAAATTCATATGGAACCACAAAAGACCCCAAATAGCCAAAGCAACCCTGAGAAGGAGGAATAAAACGGGGAATTACGCTCCCTGACTTCAAGTTCTACTACAAAGCCATAGTAATCAAGACAATTTGGTATTGGCACAAAACAGACCCACAGACAAGTGGAACAGAATAGAAAACCCAAACATTAACCCAAACATATACAGTCAATTAACATTTGATAAAGGAGCCTTGGATATAAAATGGGGAGATGACAGCCTCTTCAGGAGCTGGTGTTGGAAAAGCTGGACAGCTGTATGTAAGAGAATGAAACTGGACTACTGTCTAGCCCCATATGCAAAGGTAAACTCAAGGTGGATCAAAGACCTGAATGTAAGTCATGAAACCATAAAACTCTTAGAAAAAAACATAGGCAAAAATCTCTTGGACATAAACATGAGCAACTTCTTCATGAACATATCTCCCCGGGCAAGGGAAACAAAAGCAAAAATGAGCAAGTGGTGCTATATCAAGCTGAAAAGCTTCTGTACAGCAAAGGACACCATCAGTAAAACAAAAAGACATCCTACAGTATGGGAGAATATATTCATGAATGATGTATCTGATAAAGGGTTGACATCCAAAATATATAAAGGACTCACGCACCTCAACAAACTAAAAGCAAATAATCCAATTAAGAAATGGGCAAAGGACATGAATAGACACTTCTCTAAAGAAGAAATTCAGATGGCCAACAGGCACATGAAGAGATGCTCCACATCGCTAATCATCAGAGAAATGCAGATTAAAACCACTGTGAGATATCACCTCACACCAGTGAGGATGGCCAACATCCAAAACACAAACAACAACAAATATTGGCGAGGATGTGGAGAAAAGGGTACCCTCCTACACTGCTGGTGGGAATGCAAACTAGTTCAGACATTGTAGAAATCAGTATAGAGGTTCCTCAGAAAACTCAAAATAGAAGTACCATTTGACCCAGGAATTCCACTCCTAGGAATTTACCCTGAGAATGCAGTAGCCCAATTTGAAAAAGACATATGCACCCCTATGTTTATAGCAGCACTATTTACATTAGCAAAGAAATGGAAGCAACCTAAGTGTCCTTCAGTAGATGAATGGATAAAGAAGTGGTACATATACACAATAAAATATTATTCAGCCATAAGAACAAAACAAATCCTACCATTTGCAACAACATGGATGGATCTAGAGGGTATTATGCTCGTGAAATAAGGCAAGCCTCAGAAGACAAGTATCAAATGATTTCACTCATATGTGGAGTATAAGAACAAAGAAAAAAAAAACTGAAGGAACAAAACAGCAGCAGACTCACAGAACCCAAGAACGGCCTAATAGTTACCAAATGGAAAGGGACTGGGAAAGATGGGTTGGAAGGGAAGGATAAGAGGGAAAAAAGGGCATTACGATTAGCAGATGTAATGCTGCGGGGGCATGGGGAGAGCTGTACAACTCAGAGAAGACAAGTAGTGATTCTATAGCATCTCACTATGCTGATGGACAGTGACTGTAATGGGTTGTTGGGGTGGACCTGATGAAGGGGTTCTTTAATAACCATAATATTGCACATGTAATTGTAGATTAATGATAGCAAAATAAATTATATAAAAATAAATAAATAAATAAGATCTATGCTCAGGAGTACTAAAATGCCAAGTTATGAGCAAATCAAAATTAATTCGGTGTTCTAGATGTGGAAATAGGAAATTGTAGGATCAGTCTGACCTCAACAGAGTAATAAGAATCAAACTTTCAAACTCAACCTGGTGGTGGTGTCGGGGACAATCTCATGACTGGAACTGGGTGTAGGCTTGGGGCTTCCCCGTCAAAGAAAGGAGATGGAGAAAAACAGCTGGTAGTTCTACCTGACAGTATGTGTTATAGAAACTGACTACCCAGTAACTTGGAAGAATATGCCTGGCTGTTAGAACCCACATTATAAAACTGATATCACATTACTCACATGTAGAAATGTTTTTCATATTAAGGACAACCAGAAAATAAAACATAGTTTCACTTTACCATTTACGAACTGGTCTCTCAGAGAATCATCCCTAACCTAAATACAACTGCTATTTAAAGCAATTACATAATATTAAAAGTATATATAAAATACATTAAATTAAATATATAAAAATAGTACATTGTTTTAAATTAAAATAAATATATTACATTAAATATATATATATATATACTGAATAACGATAATGAGCTCAAGCCAATTGCTGACTATATGCCTGTCTCTGTATTATCCCAAATATTCATGAGCCTGAAGTTCCAAATTTCCCCTAATTCGTGGTCTACAGTGGGTGCCCAATGAGGGAGGCTAAACACATACAAACACATACATACACACACAAATGGAAGGGATATATGTGTGTGATCAAATGCAATAGTCCAAGAAAAGAAATGAAAAAAAGGAAAGGGAAAGTGTACACATTTCCCAAATATCCTACAGAAAATGAGTCTGCAAATCAAAAATCACATAGATAAATATGACTTTTGAAAACATAAATGTTTAATAACCATAAACACTAAGCACAAAGGTGAGATATCAGAAGAAACTATCTAAAATTTTAAAAATATGAACATTTAATTTTGAAATATAATAAATGAAATAAATACTACTCTTGAAAAGTGCAGTCATGAGAAATTTGCTAATTCAACTGGAAAGTAAAAGGATTATTTTTAAGATATCATTTCCAATTCCGAACAAATTAAAATGTAACTGCGGCACATCAAAAAGAAAAACGTAATTTAAAAGCTATCAGACTGACAAGACAGGTAGCCTTCAAAAGAAAAAGAACCCAATTATCATTAAATGTAACCATAGGAGAAAGAAGTGAATGTTGTAACGACTTCAAACTACTGAGCCAAGATGACAGGCAACACTTTATTTCATGTACAGTGCAATATCCACTCACGTATAATAAAAAACATTTTTTCAGACATGCCCAGAGTCAAATATTTTGTTAAAAAATACCCATACTGAAAGATTGATTGACAGTTATATTTCTTAAAACACACATGCACCTCCCCATGTACACTTTGCAAGGAAAAGCATCATATGCAAGAAGCAATGTTGACTACAGAAATTGAAAACAATAAAATTTCAATAAAAAAATTTAAAACATTTAAAAATATTGAAAACAATATGTATGTTATGGGACTGAATCAGGGTATGGGACATGTTTGCATTTGGGTAATTAAGGCATCTGAATATATTGTGACTAACTCCCTGGGAACATAACCTATGCACTCTGCCAGTCACTAAGCTCCTTCCCTATCCTGACTTTAAACACCATAGATTAGTTTTGTTTTTTAAACTTTCTATAAAAGAAATCACAGAGTGATATATTTTCCACTGGATCCTATTGCTCAGTATTGTACCATTCACCCATGTTGTTGTACATAATAGTATTGGGCTTAATTTATCATCGCACAGCATTCCATTGTATGGATGCTGTTTTTCTTCTTCTGAATGAGGTATTATTTCCTTTTCATTTTTCAAGGATAATTACAGGGTATAGATTTTTGGGTTAACCCAACCCCCAATTCAAGACCTAAGATCTTATCCAATGTTTCCTTGTTCACATGGTTTCTGATAATTTGTCTTTGTTCCACTATAGGTAAAGTATTAATTTCTTTTTCCATATATTTTTCTTCTTGTATTTGGTTTTGGTTTCAGCAGTTTAACAGGATATGATTGTTTTCTTATTTCATTTCAGTATTTATACTCTGCTATTCTCAGAGCTGCTCTGATTTGAGATTTGGTGACTGTCTTCAGTCCTGGGAAATTCTTATTTATTATTTATTCAAGTATTTATTCTGTCTTTCTTTGTTTATATGTATAGAATCTTCTGATGGATTCCAATTTTGTGTATGTTACACAATTTCAGGTACTCTCATAGTTCTTAAATGCTATGTTCTCTGTTTTCTACTTTCTTTTCATCTGTTATTATCTTTTTTTTATATCTGCATGTGCTTCAATTCAAGTGTTTTCTATTAATCTAGCTTTACATTCACTGCTTCATAGAGCTGGGCATGACCTTCTCACTGCCCTTGAATAAAGAAGGCAGTATCATTGCATATGAGATACAGAAAGTTATTATTTTTAAGTCTCAAGATAATTACAATATGAGGCAGTCTTTGAAACCACTGTTCGAGTAGTTTGAATGTCAGAAGAACTGATGAGGAACAATGACATCTGGGATTTTTTTGTGGGTCTGTTTCTAAAGCCAACAAATTGAGAGATAACATTCTATTACTGATACAGCAGAACTGGTACAGAATTTTATATATTGTCCTGATACAAAATCAATGAGAGTGCTGCTAACATATTTTGATGTTTTATTAGATCTATAATCCAAAAACATTGGCTTTAATTGCAATTTTTAAAATGAATAGTTGCATAATAATGAAGAATTTACTTATATCTTCATGGGCCTCAGTTTCTGAGCTCTTCAGTTTGTAGAATATTAGTGTCTTTTAGGTCTACTTTTAAAATAGAAAGAAAACTATGAAGTCTTGTGGACCTTCTCTAACATTTTGCTTTATAAGATATTATCTCTTCTTAACAGTTAATATCATACTTTTTATATGACTACTTTATTGATAATGAGGACCAATTTTGATGACCCTAATATTTTCTTATGAATTTATATATTTATTCATATGTTTATTTATATATTACTTATATATAGATGATAAATTCATATATTTATGTGTATATGAATATTGTGTATTTTATGAATTTATGTTAAAAAGCAGGATTTCCAAGTATCTTGAAGTAATTTCAGTCTGCTAACCAAACTCTTTTCACACATTACACAAAAATTAATATATATGTATCTACCTATCTATATACATACACAAATATTTTAAATTAATACATTATTTTTAGCAGTTTTATGTTTACAGAAAAATTGGACAGAGTTCTCATACGCACATTCCCCAACCCACCCCAGATCCATATTATTAACATCTTGTATTGATAGTTTACAGTAAGGTTCACTATTTATGCTGCACAGTTTATGATTTTGACAAATGTATGACTTGTGGCTACCATTAGAGTATCGTACAGAATAGTTTCTCTGCCCTAAAAGTCCTCTGTGCTTCCCCTTTTCATCCCTCCCTTGTTCTGAACTCCTGGCAACCCTGATCTTTTCACTTTCTCCACAGTTCTGCCTTTTACAGAATGTCATATATTTGAAATTATATTTTGTATGTATGTTGGTTTTGCAGATTGTCTTTCACTTAACAGTATACATTTAAGATTTCTTTATGTCTTTTCATGCCTTGGTAGTGCATTTCTTTTAATCACTGAATAGTATTTTATTGTCTGGATGTACCAGTGTGTTTATCCATTTACCTACTGAAAGACATCTTAGTTGTTTCTATGTTTTGGCAATTATAAATGGAGCTGTTATAAATATTCATATTCAGGTTTGTTGGAACACAAAGTTTCAATTCATTTGGGTTAACTCCATGGAGTATGGTCACTGGAGTACCTGATAAAAGTATATTTTATCTTTCTCTCCACTAAAAACGTTGATGAAAATGAATAACTCAGCAACAATGAGTAACTCTAGAGTCCCAATCACAGCTTCTAAATAACTCCCAGTAAAGGAACCAAGAAAAATGGCCCATTCTTGGTTTGGTGCAAAATGAGCTTGGAACTTTCTGTCTTATGAAAAAGCAAGGAAGCTGTCAATGACTACTGGTATCATATCAAAAGGACCCAGGAGAGAACTTGAAGAAATATTTGAACATCAGCATGAAAAACATTAATGGACCAACACACATCTACCATGTTAAAAAAGACAAAGTGTCAATAATGTCAATAATGTAAGAACAGCCTTGACTCATCCTTGGAGGATTCTAGGGAACCAATTCACTTTGGTTGAATATTGGTAAAATAAAGGAACACATTCAGGGAATTTCTTGCTGTTTTAAACTGTAACACACTAAGCAAATGGACAAGGGAAGGTTTCTTTATAGGGATATCCATGCTAATGAATAAAGAAAAATGATGTAATATCAGTATTTGCAAACCCTTGATGAAATAATGGATCTATGGAATGATCATAAATAGTGGCTAACATCACACAAAGTTACACAATAACATCTATAGTAATGTTTATACACTGCTCAATAATATCTATAGTAGTGTTGATAAAATAAATACAATTTTATCTCATCAAGTCTCTAACTAAAACTAGCAACCTTTTTTAAAGTACAGGAGACCAAGGGAAATGTTAAATGATGACAAAGTAATGCCATCAGTAATGCAAATTTTGAACTACTGGACAAATAACCCGCTTTCTACAAGTTGCAAGATTAATAAAAGCAGTAGAGGAGATTAAGTGAAACAAAAGAGTGTAATTTGCTTGCATCATAATTCACACAAATGAGCAAAAAAGGTTAGAATCAATGAAAGAAATTTGAAAACTGACATATGTTTATGTTTACAAGAAACATTGTATTTTAGAGACATAAGTTGTGGATAAAATGATATGATTTCTGGGATATGCTTCCAAATAATCCAGAAGAAGCAAGGTATAGGAATTTAGATGAAGTATGATTGTCTATGAGTTAATTTCTGTACAAGCTTGGTTATGGGCACGTGATTTTCATTACACTATCTATATTTATATTTACATTTACTATTTATATTTGTTTTTCATAATAAAGAGTTAAAATTGATCTGAGTGTGCATGTCTTACCTCATGAAATAGATATCATTTTTTATTAACTATTGACTGAAATTCTAATTTTTAATGTAAAAGATAAAATAAAATTGTCCACGGATATTAAAATGAATCAGCATTATTAAAGTTGTTCAGAAATCATTTTAGAATTTATTTTCTCAAAGATTTATACTGATTTTTCATTTACATATTACTTCAAGATTCATGTAGTTTTGAAAGATCTTCTACCTCAGATTATAGAGACTATAATATTCACCAAGATATTCAGCTTTATACAGCATATTATGGATTCCTAGAGAGTTTAACTAAAAGTGTATGAAGAGATGAGTCTAGTTGACATCAAGAACTGGTGTTCTACTCTAGTGAATAGATCATATTTTTCTTAAAGAGATTTGAAATGAAGAAACTTGAGTTATATGGATATAATTTAAGACATATTCTCTCCCCCCAAAATAGTAAGATTTCTAGAAGGTATAAGCAGGTTTAAAAAACTATAATAAGTGAATAAAAAGAAATTGTTAACTATTGTATTCTTGATTCTTCTTTACCCATTACTTTCATCCTGCATAGAATAGAATATTTTATTATGTTTAATTGTTTAGTACACATAAGTCTTTCCTTCTCATTAAGTATTCTCATTCAGAGTCACATTGTTTTAGTGCTATTCAGAGTCTGATTCCTCTAAAAAGATATAATCTCAATCTATATTTTCACAAATAAATTGCTTTCATTGGGTAAGATTGCCAATGTGCAATTGTTAAGTAAGAATTCTCTCACTCACTTGGTTTTGAAAAAAGAAACTATCAATCCCAACAGAATTGTAATATATATATTGTGCATTCAAGATCTGATCTCAAAGACACAGTACGTATATTTTATGAAAATTAATGTACTCTACTCACTATTGTTAGATAATCTGACTATGAGAAGAGTTAAATTCAATATAATTACATAAAGGAAATGCAAAAGGGACAAAATGATACATGGTTAAGGTTTTCCTTTAAACCTAGTTTCCAATTCTTTAATTTAAAATCCTTCTAAAGCAAGAATTGAAGATCACTGAACTGTGTATGGTTACCTTCTGAGAAAGTCTATTCAGTTTTTTCACAATCAAAAAGATGGGGAAAATATTTAGATGACAATCATCGTTTTACATTTCCCTTCACTTTATTTTTAAAGTGTCTTTTTTCATTTAAGTTTCTATATGAAAATACATTTATTACTTGGCTGCAATTTAGATTACAACTCAGTCTTGTCAGTAACACTATGGTAACACTGCAGAGGATAAATACACAAATAACAACATGTTCTTCTGTGCTTAGAAACACGGTGAAACTAAAAATATCTGGCATATGCATGGCATCATATATACTCCTTGCAAATTGAGCTACTAAATTTTAGTACTACTAAATATAACTACTAGATTTTGAACTCAATTATGACATAGTTTCTTAAATAATTTGAATGTACTGACATTTCTATAATAGTTGTTTTGCACTCTATTGCATTCTTCCAGATCTATTACTAACCCAATTCTTAATTCTAAATTGTTTGCAAAGTGATTTAAGTGTCTTTTAGTCATTTTGTATAGATAGTATGCTGTTTCCAAAATTAAGCTATATATTTCTGAGGGCTGGCCATTAGACTTTTTGTTTCTTGTGTATGTCAGCACATTGCTTATAATTACAGTGATAACATGCCCTTATTAGTCTGGGACAATTCTGTTTTACATATATTGTCCTTGAATTCCATTTGTTTTATATTTGGTCCCAGATTTTCCATATTTTCTGGGTCATTATAATTTTGAATTGCATTAATAAAGCTAGGATGGGCTTATTTGGCCTCCACTTTGTACTGTGGCTTCTGCCATCCCATTTAGTAGTGAGTGAGATGCATGTGCTGTGAGCAGCATTTTCACTTCAGCATATTGTAAAATCTATCCTTTAAGATACAGCATTACTGATATCTACCTTTCATGGAAGTAATTAATGATGCTCTGCCTGATTATCACTTACTCTACCAGTCATAGTGTTTGATAGTCCATGTCTAATCATATGCAAAGCCAGGCCATCAGACCGAGAGAATGGAGGGAAATATATGAGATTACAGGGGCAGTACATGTAAAACGTGTATGGGAAATAAGGCTGAGTTGTTTTATCTTAGATTGTATAGAGTTATCTGAATAGTTTTATTATAGTGATAGCGTCATTTTTTGTATGAGATAAAAATGTACTATTCAGTTTTTTTCACATGGTGAGATTCTATGTTTTTCGATTTTAAAATTAAATATTTTACATCTGAGTTAAAAAAAATTGCATACAATTGAAAAAATGAATATTGAATATTTCTGCTTTGTTCATCTGAGAGACTTAGTGATTATGTAACTTGAACAAACTGTCCACCTGACATCAACTCTGGGTATAATTGTTTTACTGACAATACAGAAACCAGAAGATAAATGTCTTCTGAAGAAGCACTAGTATGCATGGCTTCGCTAATGAATCAAATAACTATTTCAGTAAATTTTAAACTTCTTTAAAAATGAAGATGAATTTTTTATGTTTGTAATGACCATATGAATACGAATTTCAGTGAAGCACAGAATCATGATGTAAACTAATAGCCTCACTAAATTAAAAATATCTATTACTGGGGTTGGTTGTAGTACACACATATTTTTAAATACATCTAAACTGTGATACGTAATAATCAAATAGAAGCTCTTGCGATCAAATGTTACAAATATTTTTCACATATATATACTATGAAATAGCATCACAATATTTTTGTAATAAAGCTAATGCTATATAAAATACATATATATGTTTTAGCAGAATTAAGTATATACTATATTGTCTGATAACAATTGAATTAGGAAATATTAGAATCTTCGATTCTTAAGATTATCAACTTTTAAAAACAAATCTAAGTATCCTACAAAATGTTAAAATAATTTTGTAAATAAACCACCTAGTATTTTTGCATTTAAAAAGTCGATTTACAGTAGTTAATCAGTGTTCAGCAAATGGAGTGTCAAAACTTCAAGTTTTGACCTTTTTATATAACAGACAATTATTAAAAGCAGAATTACAAACAGGTTAAAATTGAATTATTTCCTTTTAAAATCAAGGAGAAAAATGAAAAAAAAAAAGTGAGCTTCAAAAAAATTCCAAAATTGTTCCTTGGAATATCTTAAATTGTATAAAGAACCTATTGATGGAAATTATACATTAAGTTGTATTTAAATCCATATGCTATAATGGAATGAAATGATACTGAGAATGCCTAAGATACTTATTTCATCATTTAGTTCAAAGGAAATCAATTTACTGTATTATCTGTATCTTATAAAAATGTGTATTAAAGAGAATATCTTGACAGGAGGCATAAAGACAGTATTAATGAAACTATTTGGGGTTAAATATTTATAGGCTTTAATGTAAAATTTAGAATTAACAATATCTTTGATTTAGTTGAATTTACTGGGTGCCTCAGTGTGTGTAAATAATGTTTTGTTAATTAAAAATAAAATGGTCTAGTGATTAACATATTAACCTTAATTGCAAAAACAAATTAAGTTTAGTAAATTAACCTTAATAAATTAATAAATTTACCTAAACTTTCCTAAAGATTTCAGGTAATTTTTACAAAAAAATGAAAATTAAAAAATATTGAAAAGAAATATTTCTTAGAAAAATGTCAATGATTTATTATTAGTAACAGTTAAGAATCTGATAAAATGTATGAACAGTTCTAAAAATAATCACTGGTGTTTTTTTGAAAATGTTCAGGTAATCAAAATTTAAAAATAAATTTTTTTGGCTTTCAATGATATGAGTATTGCCATTTTATTTATGGAAGAATTATCTTTAAAAAATATTTTTCTAAGTCAGGGAAAGCCAACAAGTTTAGTAAAATCAGTTTTTGGCCAATAAATAATTATTTGAAAAAATAAAGAAAAGAATCCCAGGCCACCTTATTAATGACAAAACTGCACTTAACAGCTTTTCAGTAATTAATGCTAATTAGATTCATTTTTCTCTATAAAATACCAGCTTTATAGTTGTTAAATTCTGAAACTTCATAATTTATTTGTGTTTCAACAGGGTTTAGAAAATCAAGATTCTATAACAAAGTACAATAAGATTACATTGGGTTATTTGTTTGCTTTGCCTATTGTTTAAGTAGTTTAAGTGCATGTTACTTGAAGAAATATCAACCTAGAAGTCAAAATATGCAGTCTTGTTTTTTAATCAATTAACTTACTCTCAAATATTAAAATGTGTTGTATAAATACATCACATGGACCTAGATATCCAGATTCAAAATTAAATACATTGATATTTAAACAAACATCAAAAGGCCCTCAGATCTTAAGACGTACTAAATAAGATAGTTTTGCTTTTTGTCATGAGGTTATTACAAGACTTTAAAAAAAAGCCTAAAATAATCTTTCTCAAGGGGAGTTTACTGGTACATCGAGCTCCACTGGCAATCCTTTGACTTCAACCATAATGGTTCTTCATTATTTTTTATGGAGATCAGTTTCTGGTTCCTAAAAGTTTCTGTAGTTATGTTTGTTCATTAATGCTCTTAATGTTCCTTGTTATATTGCTGCCTCAGATTTTACTATCTTGTTCACATCAGGTTCTCACAGCTTGGAGTTTACCCTGAGTCATAAAAAATTGAGATTGTGACCTACACACTCTAATGATGTAGAACAGTGGATGAGTCTATAGGGCTCAGTGGGATTAATGGGGGTTTGTACATACTTTTAATCAAGTACTATAATGAACATATACAGAATTTTTTAGAATGGCTACATGATAAATAGGCCTATTAGGAGGAAAAAATATGACGTGCTGAATCACATAAAGTGATCAAGGGAGAGAAAGTGCTACAGATCTCTACTTAAATATGAGAATCCCACTGAGTATTCGCAATGTGCTCTTAGCTAATGGCCATAAATAAGCACATATTCTATGCAGAATAATTAACTTTTATATCTTCAAGGCAGAGAGTGATAGTAGAGATCTGATATAATTCATGAATAAAATAATAGGGAAAAGGAATATCTCTTCCAAGTTCAGATATATAATTTTTATTAAATTTGAATGAAAATAAGAATAATAAAAATAATAGACTTGAGACGAAATTAAGTTTCACTCCAATTTATCTTTTGGCACTCATCATGTCAGCTTTTGCTTCAGAAAACTGAGGCAACTGAGGCAGTGTCGGTTTACTCCAAAAGGGTTGACAGGATGAAACCTGTCAATTCTTAATGGATGGTGAACCATTGCACAGAGGATTCTGGTCACTGCTACATTCAGCAGTCAAGAGCACTGTGGTGGAGGAGAAATACCCAACAGAGGCTGTGGAGGGGTGATTTTGGTGGCATAATAATCATGCCTTGTCCATCCAAAACTCTAATTGTGTCAGGATTAAACAGATCAGTTTCAGTGTGTATGTGCATATATCTCTTAATGCCTTACTTCTTTGTATATTTTTCAACTACTAAAATTGTAATTAGTTTTGCAGGAAGATACATTCATACGTGATTTTGTATAAATGCATAAGTACATTTGTATTCAGTTACTATACTAATTACCATAACTGTAAACAGTTATTATTTTAATTTTTTTTTTAGTTCCCCACTTCTCTCTTGGACCTCTTCCCTTCCACTCTGGCGTCTTTCCATCTTCATTAGCACTCTATATCTCAACATCTCACCTTTTCAAACAACTGAATGTACATCTTTTGGAATTTTCTTTTTAACTTCATATAACACTGCAGAGAAATATATATTTTTAAGTAGGTATAAAGGCATAGTATGTATGAGATGAATTATGACTTATTTAAAAAATAATGTTATGCATACTTTTAGACATCTTGGATTTTTTATTCTCATACAACAGCATAAAATCCTTACATGCTATATATTAATGCTCCTAGTCATACTTTTAATGTCTACTAAATTTTGCATACATTCTATCTACCATAATTTTCAGTCATTTTCCTAGTGAAGTATATATACTTGCTTTCTATGTTTGCTTATTAGAAATCTCTGCCCATGAGAAATATATTTTAATAACATCTGCCAAATAATATTTTATTAATTATATATATATTATATATGTAATATTTGGTAAGTGTTCATACATAAATGACTTTTCTTTTAAAGTTCCCTAGTTTAAAATCTTAAGTATGAATCTTCTACTTCTGAAATGTATATTTTCTATTCATAGTTTGAAATTATACTGATTTTTTTAAGACTAATTCTATCTGAATTTTATTTTTAAAATACTGTGATATGAGTTTTCATCTTCTTAAAACACTTAAATGGTTACCAAGGTATGTCAGAACCATTAAATAATATACTTCACATAGATTTATCATATTTTAATTATTCTCTTAATAAATGGGATCTACTGGATTATTAAATCAATATACAGAAATCTTCCAAATGCCTATATACTAGCAACAAAGTAGGAGAAAGAGAAATCGGGAAAACAATTCTATTTACAATTGCATAAAAGAATAAAATCCCTAGGAATAAACCTAACCAAGAAGGTGAAAGACCTTTACTCTGAAAAAGCACTTAACAAAAGTCAACATCCATTCATGATAAAGCCTCTCAATAAAGTGGGAGTAGTGGGATATTGGTAAAAGAACTGAAGAAGACACAAATAAATGGAGATTTATCCCATGCTCATAGGAAGAAGTAATACTGTCAAAGTAGCTATCCTTCCTAAAGCAATTTATAGATTCAATACAATCCTTAACAAAATACCAATGACATTTCTCAATGAACTAGAGCAAAGAATCCTAAAATTTATGTGGAAGTATAAAGACCCTGATTAGGCAAAGCAGTCTTGAGAAAGAATTATAAAGTTGGGATTATCATACTCCCTGATTTCAAGTTATATTACAAAGCTACAGTGATTAAAACAGTATGGTGGTACTGGCACAAGAACAGATGCATGAATCATTGGAATAGAATAGAGATGCCAGAAATAAACCCATACACATATGGTCAATTACTATATTCCTATATGACAAAGGAGGAAAAGATAGTCTCTTCAATAAATGGTGTTTGAAAAAGACACCTACATGTAAGAGAATGAAACCAAGATCATGTCTTACACCATACACAAAAGTAAACTCAAAATGGCTTAAATCCCTAAATGTAAGACATGAAACCATAACACTCAGAAGGAAGCATAGACAAGAATCTTATGAATATCAGCTGTAAAAATTTCTTTCTGCATACATCTCCCTGGGCAAGAGAAATAAAAACAAAAATAAACAAATGGGATTACAACTAAAAAGCTTCTCCACTGTAAAAGAAACCCTCAACAAAACAAAAAGGCAACCTACCATTTGGTAGAATACATTTGCGAATAATATATTTGGTAAGGGCCTAATATCTAAAATATATAAAGAACTCATAAAACAACACCAAAAAACAAATAATTGTATTAAAAGTGGACAGAGGACCTAAATAGACATTTTTCCAAAGAAGACACACAGATGGCCAACAGGCACATTAGAAGATGTGTCTGTTTGATTTCACTAAATCGTCATGGAAATGCAAATCAAAAACAATGAGCAATCACCTCACAGCAGTCAGAATGGCCACTATAAAAAAGACAAGAAATAACAAGTGTTGAAGAGGATGTGAAGAAAAGGGACCCTCTTAAACAGTTGGTGAGAATATAAATTTGTCCAGTCACTGTGGAAAAAAATATGGAGGTTCCTCAAAAAATTAAAAAGTAGAAATACCATTATGACCCAGCAATTCCACTTCTGGGATCTTACATGAGGAAAAAAATCACTAATTTGAAAAGATATTCACATGTATGTTTGTTGCAGCATTATTTACAATAACAAAGATATGGAAACACCCAAAGTGCCCAATGATTGATTAATGGATAAAGAAGGTGTGGTACATACACACAATGGAATATTACTTAGCCATAAAAAGGATGGGAATCTGAAGATTCAAGATGGCGGCATGAGAGGTGACATAGAGAAATCCTCCCCAAACCACAGACAGTGCAAAAATATAGTTAATTAAAACAACTAACCCTAAAACAGCAACAAGAAAGAAGGCTGACCCAGACTGCATAAAGAGCTCATGAAGAGAGCAGACATCATGAAACAGGGTAACGTATGAAAGCCTTAATCCGGCAGGGCCCAAGCCCTTCCCCTACCCCAGCTCACTGGTGGGAGGAAGAGAAACAGAGTGGGGAGGGGCTGGAAGCCTGGGACTGCTGAATACCTAGCCCTGGAGATCTGCTTTGTTAGTGGAAGACTATATTGTATGGTGCTCTGGATGTTGGGGAGCTTGGACAGGCAGAGTGCTTGAGAGACTGACATTCCAGCTGTTTGTGGAGGATGGGATCCACACCCAGCTGCTCTTTTGAGAGACTGACATTCTGGCCATTTGTGGAGGACGGGATCCACACCTGACTGCTCTGTGTCAGAGAAAGGGTGGGCGGTCTGAGAGGCTTCATAGCAGCGAGAGGGCTGCTGAAGGGGCGGGGTTTCCATGGAGCTTGCTGCACAGGAGAGGAGAGAGCAGGACAAGGTTGTCTGTGCATGCTCTGCCCAGCTGGTTGAGAACTTTGAGGAGCTTCAGATGCTCCATCTCCCTGGCTGCCTACTCAGCTCCAAGGACCCCAACTGTGACACACAGCCTGCTGAGCATAAGGCCAGCCAGAGAGAGGCCCAGCATACAACAGCTAGAGACAAAAAGCACAGAGGCTTACACATGTGTGCTTGGCACCCTGGCTCTGACACTAGAGACAGGCAACAAAGACAGGAATCAGGAAACAGATTTCCTCCCCCCAGGCACCAGCTCCACTCCCCTACGTCGAGTAACCTCACTCTAGGGGCTGAGCAGCTCCAGAGATGGAGTTTCTGCGCACTAGTAGGCACCACACAGAAATATGAAATATCAAAAGAACTTGGTTCAGACCAAAATCTCACAGACCCCAGAAAAAGGGCCAAATGAAACTGAACTCACCAATCTTCCTAAAAGAGAGTTCAAAAAAAAAAATTATAAACATGCTTATGGAGGTACAGAAAAATATTCAAGAACTCAAGAATGAATTTAAGTCCGAGATTAAATCATTAAGAAATTCCATATCTGAAATGAAACATACAATGGAGGTATTTAAAAGCAGATTAGATGTAGTACAAGAGGCGGTAAATAAAATACAAATTAGAAAAGAGGAATACAAAGAAGCTGAGGCACAGAGAGAAAAAAGAATCTCTAAGAATGAAAGAATATTGAGAGAAATGTGGGACCAATCCAAAAGGAGCAATATTCACATTAAAGGGGTACCAGAAAAAGAAGAGAGAGATAAAGGGATAGAAAGTGGTATTGAGGAGATAATTGTTGAAAACTTCCCCAATCTGGGGAAGTAGATAGTCTCTTAAGCCATGAAGGTGCACAGATCTCCCAAAACAAGGGACCCAAGGAAGAAAACATGAAGACATAAAATAATTAAAATGTCAAAGATTAATGATAAAGACAGATTTTAAAAGGAGCTAGAGAGAAAAAGATCACATAAAAAGGAAAACCCATCAGGCTATCATCAGACTTCTCAACAGAAAACTTACAGGCCAGAGGGAGTGGCATAATATATTTAATGCAATGAAACAGAAGGGCCTTGAACCAGAATACTCTAGGTTATCATTTAAATTTGAAGGAGGGATTAAAAATTTTTCAGATAAGCAAAAGCTGAGAGAATTTACCTCTGACACCACCACTACACTGCATTGTGGAGGGACTCCTATAAATGGACATATTCCTAAGGCAAAATGGATGTCACCCAAGGGATAGACAAAGAGTACAGAATCTGATTCATAACATAGAAAGAATAGAGGAGGAAGAAAAAGTAGGTAAAAAAAAAAAGAAGCTTAAGTTGTGTTTGTAATAGCATAGGAAGTAAGTTAAATTAGACAGAGAGTAAGGGAATTACCCTTGAAACTTTGGTAACCATGAATATAAGCCTGCAATGGCAATAAGTACATACCAATAGGTAATCACCCTAAATGTAAATGGTCTGAATGCACCAATCAAGAGACATATAGTTACTGAATGGATAAAAAAACAAGACCCATCTTTATGCTGCCTACAAGAGACTCACTTCAAGCCCAAAGACATAACAGATTGAAAATAAAGGAATGGAAAAAGATATTTCATGCAATTAATGGTGAGAAAAAAGTAAGAGTTGCAGTACTTGTATCAGACAAAATAGACTTCAAAACAAAGAAAGTCACGAGATAATGAAGGACATTATATAATGATAAAAAGGTCAGTCCAACAAAAGGATATAACTATTATAAATATCTATGCACCCAACACAGGATCACCTACATATGTGAAACAAATAATAACAGAATTAAAGGAGGAAATAGAATGCAATGCATTCACTTTAGGAGACATCAACACACCACTCACTCCAGAGGACAGATCAACAAGACAGAAAATAAAGAAAGGGACTGAACAACATGTTAGAACCGATGGACCTAACAGACATCTACAGAACACTCCACCCAAAAGCAACAGGATACACATTCTTCTCAAGTACACATTCAACATTTTTGAGAATAGATCATATACTAGGCCACAAAAAGAACATCAGTAAATTTAAAACGATTGAAATTGTGCCAACCAGCTTCTCATATCACAAAGGTATAAAGCTAGAAATAAATTACAAAAAAAAATGAAAAAGCCCACAAACACCTGGAGGCTTAATAACATGCTCCTAAATAATCAATGTATCAATGACCACATAAAAACAGATATCAAGCAATATATGGAGACAAATGAAAACAATAATTCAACACTACAAAATCTGTGGGGCACAGCAAAGGCCGTGTGAAGAGGGAAATATATTGCAATACAAGCACACGTCAGGAAAGAAGAAGAATACCAAATGAATAGTCTAAACTCACAATTAATGAAACTAGAAAAGGAAGAACAAATGAGGCCCAAAGTCAGTAGAAGGAGGGACACAATAAAGATTAGAGCAGAAATAAACAAAAGAGAAGAATAAAAAAATAGAAATAATCAATGAAAGCAAGAGCTGGTTCTACGAGAAAATAAACAAAATAGATAAACTCTTATCCAGACTAACAAGATAAAAAGAGAGTCTACTCACATAAACAGAATCAGAAATGAGAAAGAAAAAATCACTACAGATGCCAGAGAAATACAAAGAATTATGAGAGAATACTATGAAAAATTATATGGTAACAAATACGATAACCTAGAGGAAATGGAAAACCTTTAAAAAAAATACAACCTTCCAAGGCTAACCAAGAAAGAAAGAGAAAATATGAATAGATCAATTCCCAGCAAGGAAATTGAATTGGTAACAAAAACCTACCTAAGAACAAAACACCTGGACCAGATAGTTTCACTGCTGAACATTATCAAATATTTAGTGAAGACCTAATACCCATCCTCCTTAAAGTTTTCCAAAAAGTAGAAAAGGACAGAATACTCCCAAACTCATTTTCTGAGACCAACATCACTCTAATATCAAAACCAGGCAAAGACACCAGAAAAAAAGAATATTACAGACAAATATCCCTGATGAACACAGATGCAAAAATATTCAACAAAATATTAGCAAAACGAATTCAAAAATACATCAAAAAGATCATCCATCATGATAAAGTGGGATTCATCACAGGGATGCAAGGATGGTACAACATTAGAAAATCTATCAACATCATCCACTACATCAACAAAAAGAAGGAAAAAAAACACATGATCATCTCTATAGATGCTGAAAAAGCATTTGACAAAATTCAAACATCCATTCACAATAAAAACTCTCAACAAAATGAGTATAGAGGGCAAGTACCTCAACATCATAAAAGCCATGTACGACAAACCGACAGCCAACATTATACTTCACACCGAGAAGCTGAAAGCTTTTCCTTTAAGATCAGGAACAAGACAAGGATACCCACTCTCCCCACTTTTATTCAACATATTTCTGGAGGTCCTATCCATGGCAATCAGACAACACAAAGAAACAAAAGACAAGCAGATTGGTAAGGAAGAAGTCAAACTGTGCCTGTTTGCAGATGACATGATAGTGTACATAAAAAACTGTACAGAACCCACTCCAAAACTACTAGATCTAATATCTGAATTCAGCAAAGTTGCAGGATACAAAATTAATACACAGTAATCCATTGCATTCTTATGCACTACCAGTGAACTAGCAGAAAGGGAAATCAGGAAAACAATTCCATTCACACTTGCATCAAAAAGAATAAAATACCTAGGAATAAACCTAACCAAGGAAGTAAAAGACCTCTACCCTGAAAACTACAAGACACTCTTAAGAGAATTTAAAGAGGACACTAATAAATGGAAATTCATCCCATGCTCTTGGCTAGGAAGAATTGATATTGTCAAAATGGCCATTCTGCCTAAAGCAATCTTCAGATTCAATTCAATCTCTATCAAAATACCAACAGCATTCTTCAGTGAAGTAGAGTAATAGTTCAAAAATTCATATGGAATGACAAAAGACCCCTAATAGCCAAAGCTATCCTGAGAAGGAAGAATAAAGCAGGGGAAATTATGCTCCCTGACCTCAAACTCTACTACAAAGCCACAGTAATCAAGATAATTTGGTACTGGCACAAGGACAGACCCATAGACCTGTGGAGCACAATAGAGAGCCAGATATAAACTCAAGCATATATGATCAATTAATATACTATAATGGACCCATGGATATACAATGGGGAGATGACAGGCTTTTCAACAGCTGGTGTTGAAAAATGGACAGCTACATGTAAGAGAATGAAACTGGATTACTGTCTAACCCCATACACAAAAATAAACTCAAAATGGATCAAAGGCCTGAATGTAAGTCATGAAAACATAAAACTCTTAGAAAAAAATGTAGGCAAAAATCTCTTGCACATAAACATGAGCAAATTTTCATGAACATATCTCACCAGGCAAGGGAAACAAAAGCAAAAATGAACAAGTGAGACTATATCAAATTAAAAAGCTTCTGTACAGCAAAGGACACCATCAGCAGAACAAAAAGACATCCTACACTATGGGAGAATATATTCATAAATGACATACCCGATAAGGGGTTGACATTCAAAATATATAAAGAGCTCATGCACCTCAACAAACAAAAAGTAAATAAGCAAATTGAAAAATGGCAGAGGATCTGAACAGACACTTCTCCAAAGAAGAAATTCAGATGGCCAACAGGCACATCAAAAGATGCTCCATATCGCTAATCATCAGAGAAATGCAAATTAAAACCACAAGGAGATATCACCTCACACCAGTTAGGATGGCCAACATCCAAAAGACAAACACCAAATGTTGGCAAGGATGTGGAGAAAGGAAACCCTCCTACACTGCTGGTGGGAATGTAAACTAGTTCAACCATTGTGGAAAGCAGTATGGAGGTTCCTCAAAAAACTCAAAATAGAAATACGATTTGACCCAGGAATTCCACTCCTAGTCATTTACCCCAAGAATGCAGGAGCCCAGTTTGAAAAAGACATGTGCACCCCTATGTTTATTGCACCACTGTTTACAATAGCCAAGAAATGGAAACAGCCTAAGTGTCCATCAGTAGATGAATGGATAAAGAAGATGTGGTACATATACACAATGGAATATTATTCAACCATAAGAAGAAAACAAATCCTAGCATTTGCAACAACATGGATGGTGTTAGATGGTATTGTGCTCAGTGATATAAGCCAGGTGGAGAAAGACAAGTATCAAATTATTTCACTCACCTGTGGAGTATAACTACGAAGCAAAAACTGAAGGAACAAAACAGCAGCAGACTCACAGAACCCAAAAATAGACTAACAGTTACCAAAGCAAAAGGGACTGGGAGGAAGGGTGGGAAGGGAGGTATAAGGGGGGAGAAAGGGCATTACAATTAGCACATGTAAGGCAGCTGTGGGAGATATGGGAAAGGCAGTATTTTTAGAGAAGACAAGTAATGATTCTATAGCATCTTACTAGGCTGATGGACAGTGTGCCTGTAGTTTGGTATTTGGGGGGGACATGATAATAGGGAATCTAGTAACCATAATGTTGTTCATGTGATTGTACATTAACGATACCAAACATAAAAATAAAATAAAAAGTATGGGAATCTTTCTTTATGTCAACATGGATGGACCTAGAGGGTATCATGCTATATGAAAAAATCCAGGCAGAGAAAGACAAATATCATATGATTTCACTTACATGTGAAATATAGAAAACAAAACATACAAACAAGAAATGGCCCCACAAATATAGACAACAGACTTTGGTTACCATAGGGAAGGGTGTCTAGAGGATGGGTGAAAAAAGAGAAGGGAATAAAAGAGATACAAACTGTAATTAGTAAAGTATGTTAGTCATAGGAATGGAAGTACAATATAAAGAATATAAGCAATAATAATGTAATATCTTGGTGTGAAAATATGGTAAATAACACTTATTGTGTCCAGCATCTTGCAATATGTGTAATTATGGAGTAATTGTATTGTACATCTAAAGTCAACATATTATTGTTAATCAACTTTATTTCAAAAAAAGTGATCTTACCTTCATAGCCCACATAATAGAGTAGAATCCCACATGAGTTGCTCCCCTCAGAAAGAAAAAGTGTTGATTTTTCCTACTATTCCCAATCTTTGGGTTACTTCATTTTCCTTTTTTCCACTTCACCCATCTCAACACTTTGTCTACTGGTTCCCTGTACTAAATGTTCTCTTTTTGAAATATCTAAAATCATTTCTGCTTTGTTGACTGATGCTCACTATGTACCTGATGCAATATATAGTACAATAAAATGTCTCAAAGATTGTAAAAGTATGTTTTTTTCTGAATTGGTGTGGGAAAGTAAAACCTGGATCATAACATGGTTGGTTTAGTCCGTTGCCATCCTAATGATTATGAGTCTTGGTATTATTTATTTGATGAAAATACTTGTCTTGAGGAGCCCAAATATAAACAGTAAGACAATAGTCTTATTGGAGATTTAGAAATTAATCCCAGCTGTTTTCTTTAACCAAAAATCATATTTCAATTAATGAACTGAAATGCACATTCATGTTTAATGTTACAATATAACAAAATTTATGTAAATAAAACCAGTTATACAAACATTGAATTTTAAATATTTAAGATTTTATTTTACTAAGAAAAATACTACATGCTCACTTTTAATTTAATTTATTATAAATAAACTTGAAAATGCAGAGATAGATAAAATGGAACCATCTCTCTTCTCCCAGCTTTAGCAAGGACCAGTAAGAATTGTAAGGTACTTTGATTGTATACTAAAGCTTAACGTGGCAGGATTCAGAGTAAAGAGAATAAGAGGGTTCCAAACTGAAAACCTGTGATCACTGGCTGAAGATGTGGATGTGGAGCAAATAGGCCTAAATGTTCAATCTAATGAAAAAGAAAGAAACAGAAGAATTAGGTGCCCAAATGTGCCTCCCACTTTTTTTCCTAGATCTTTTCTTAGAAAAGAAGGTTGCTTGGGTTTACTCCTGTAGGATGGGGTATTAATTAGCCCATTTAGATTATCTTTTTTATCTTACTTGAACCTTTCACAAAGGCAGCATTAAAAATTTCAATGGGTCTCATATTAAGAACTTTGTGTTTTTGCTCTTACTGGAAATTTTGATCTGGATGCTTAATTTCCTTTTTATCTGATGGTGAAATATCATGGTAACCTACACCTATATAGATCACTGTCAGTCATTTCAAATTGCTTCAAAGGCTATCATTTCATACACAAATAGACAAGCTTTATACTATATCTTAAAAACTTTTAGAATACTTAATAACCATGTATAGAATACCCATATATTCAAGATTACTCTTTTTAATTATAGGCAATTATGCATGCATAAATTTACAAATAAACTGTGTTATACAGCATTTTAAATGGACCTGGATGGCTTCTGCCTTCTGTTATTCACATCCTTGTGCAATCTCTTCCTTTTAATGGTGATCTGGACCTTGTTCCTCTCTTCTAAGGAATAGAATATGACAAAAATAACTGAATGTCACCTTTGAGATAAGATTACAAAAGACTGTGACCTGCATCTTACTTTCTTCTCTTTCTGTCTCTGTCTTTCAGTTTTTGTTTTGAGTGAATGTGTCAGACACCGAGTTAGAGGAATCCAGCTAAACTGTGCTTAGTTTGCTGGTCCATAAGAACTGATATAATAAATGTATATTGCTTTAAGTCTCAAAGTTTTGGGATAATCTGCTTGAGGCAATGGATAGTTAATAATGATATAAAAAATACAGATTAAATTTTAACTTACAATACTTATGTAAAGATTAATTTTTAGACATTTCTGTATTTTTAAAATATATATTTGGTATTTTATCCCCCAAATCTTGAAATATATTTAATCTGTTTACAACTATTTGTAATAATATGTTATGATGGAATATATCCCAGCTAGGTTATTGGAAAAAATGTCAGAAGAGTTTGCTTACAGGGAAGAATAAAACATTCTCTCCTACTTTCACCTATTTTAATTAGTCCCTTGGTCAAGAATTAAAATAAATGTATTTTGTCTAGGACTTTGCTTAATTTTACAGTGGAGATGCTAAGAGTATCTCTGGCTTATACATTTCATTCACAAATCAAAAGTGCATCATATATAATTGGTTATTTTCTCTTCCTATAAAATATTTATCTTAAATTTGTGTTTCAACAAGTATGCTTTGATATCATTAGGAGGTATTATAAGTTTAATTGTCACAAACATACTATAAGTATCTGATCAAGGGGCCGAAAAAGATGGTAGCTTGAGAAGTGAGACAGAAACCTCCTCCCGAATCCACATATAACATGAAAATAAAGCAAATACAACTAATCCTGAAAGAGTGATCTGAAGACTGCTACAGAATGACTACATCTGGGGAAAACAAAAAGAAAAGGGTAAAGTAGCAAAGCCATACTCTGACCAAAGCTCACAGGCAGGAGGAAGACAAACAGAGAAAGGAGGGAGTAGATACCCAGGACTGCTAAACACCTACACCTGGAGATCGTCTGTGGGAGCACAAACCCACATTACATGGTGCTCAGGAGACTAGAGTGGTTGGAAAGCAAAGACAGGCAAAATACTTAGACTAAGATTCCAGCTCTTTGTGGAGAACAGGTACCAACAACTGGCAGCTCCAGGACCAAAGAAAGATGAGCACTTTGAAAGACTTCCCAACAGTAAGTGAGGTGGTAATAGGACAAGGGTTACACAAAGCTTGCTGCTCAGGAGAAAGGACAGATGGAAAAAATCATCCTGGCACAATCAGTGCAACAAGTTGGGAAGTTTCGGGAGCTTCAGGCACTCTATCCCTCTGGCTGGCCATACAAAGGAGTTGAGGCACAGAGAGAAAAAAGGATCTCTAGGAATGAAAGAATATTAAGAGAACTGTGCAACAAATACAAGCAGGACAACATTCACATTAGAGGGGTACCAGAAGAAGTGAGAAAAAGGGATAGCAAGTCACTTTGAGGAAATAATTGCTGAAAATTTCCCCAATCTGGGGAAGGAAACAGTCTCTCAGGCCATGGAAATGCACAGATCTACCAACACAAAGGACCCAAGGAAGACAACACCAAGACATATAATAATTAAAATGGCAAAGATCAAGGACAAGGACAGAGTATTAAAAGCAGCCAGAGAGAGAAAAAGAATATCACCTAAAAAGGACAACCCATCAGGCTATCATCAGACTTCTCAGCAGAAAACTTACAGGCCAGAAGGGAGTAGCAAAACATATTTAATGCAATGAAACAGAAGGGCCTCCAACTGAGAATACTCTACCCAGCTAGATTATCAGTTATATTTCAAGCATGGATTAAACAATTTCCAGATAAGCAAAAGTGGAGGGAATTTACCTCGCAAACCATCTCTACAGTGTATTTTAAAGGGACTGCTCTAGATGGAAGTGCTCTTAAGTCAAAATAGCTGTCAGTAGAGAAAATAAAACCACAATAACAGAAATAGAAATATTAATTACTAAGCAAATGGAAAATTAAATCAACTACCCAGAAAGTCAGTCAAAGCATGCACAAAAAGTACAGAATATGGCACATAACATGTAAAGAGTGGAGGAGGAAGAAAAAGGGAGGAAAACAAAGAAATTTAGATTGTGTTTGAAATAGCGTAATAAGCCAGTTAAGCTAAACTGTTAGATAGTAGAGAGGCTGCCTGTGAACATTTGGTAACCACATATCTAAAGCCTTCAATAGCAATAAGTACATATCTATTGATAATCACCTTAAATGTAAATGGATTTAATGCACCATTTAAAAGACATAGCGTTACAGAATGGATAAAAAGACAAGACCCGTCTATATGATGCCTACAAGAAACTCTCGTCAAACCCAAAGACATACACAGACTAAAAGTGAAGGAATGGAAAAAGATATTTCATGCAAACAATAGGGATAAAGAATCAGGAGTTGTAGTACTTGTTTCAGACAAAATAGACTTCAAAACAAAGAAAGTAGCAAGAGACAAAGAAGGACATCACATAATGATAAAGGGATGAATCCAATAAGAGGATATAGCCATTATAAATATCTATGCACCCAATATAGGAGCACCTAAATATGTGAAACAAAAACTAACAGAATTAAAGGGGGAAATAGAATGCAATGCACTCATTTTAGGAGACTTCAACACAGCACACACTCCAAAGGACAGATCAACCAAACAGAAAATAAGTGAGGAGACAGAGGCACTGAACAACACATTAGAACAGATGTACCTAACAGACATCTACAGAACACTACACACAAAAGCAGACAAAACCAGTCAAAGACACCACAAAAATAGAAAATTACAGCATAATATCCATGATGAACCTAGACGCAAAAATACTCAACAAAAATTAGCAAATGAATTAAAAAATACATTAAAAATCATCCATCATGATCACATTGTGCATATTTTAGGGATATAAGATGGTACAATATTAAAAAATCCATTGGCATTATATACAACATCAACAAATTGAAGGAAAAAAATCACATGATCACCTCAACAGATGCTGAAAAAAGCAATTGACAAAGTTCAACATCCATTTATGATAAAAACTCTCAACAAAATGGGCATAGAGGGCAAGTCTTCAACATAATAAAGGTCATATATGACAAACCCAGAGCCAACCTCATACTTAACAGCAAAAAGCTGAAAGCTTTTCCTCTAAGATCAGGAACTAGACAAAGATGCTCACTCTCCCCACTTTTATTCAACATAATACTGGAGGTCCAAGCCACAGCAATAAGACAACACAAAGAAATAAAAGGCATTCAGATTTGTAAGGAAGAAGTTAAATCGTCACTGTTTGCAGATGTCTTGATGTACATAAAAATCCCTAAAGATCCACTCCAGAATGACTAGAACTAATAACTGAATTCAGCAAAGTTGCAAGATACAAATTAATACACAGAAATCGGTGGCATTCCTATATACTAATGATGAACTGAAAGAAAGACAAATAAGGAAAACAATTCCATTCACAACTGTATCAAAAAGAATAATATATCAAGGAATAAACCTAAACAAAGAAGTGAAAGATCTATACCCTGAAAACTACAATACACTCATGAGAGAAATTAAAGAAGATACAAATAAATGGAAACACATCCCATGCTCATGGATAGGAAGAATTAATATTGTCAAAATGGCCATTCTGCCTAAAGCAATCTACAGATTCAATGCAATCCCTCTCAGAATACCAAAACCATTCTTCAACGAACTATAGCAAATAGTTCTAAAATTCATATGGAACAAAATTCCCCAAATAGCCAAAGCTAACCTGAGAAGGAAGAATAAAGCTGGGGGTTATGCTCCCTAATTTCAACCTCTACTACAAAGCCACAATAATCAGAACAACTTGGTACTGGCATAAGAAAAGACCCATAGATCAATGGAACAGAATAGAGAGCCCTGATATCAATCCAAGCATATATGTAGCCAATTAGTATATAATAAAGGAACCATGGATATACAATGGGGAAATGGTAGTCTCTTCAGCAACTGGTGTTTTCAAAACTGGACAGCTACATGTAAGAGAATTAAACTGACCATACACAAAAGTAAACTTGAAATGGATCAAAAACCTGAGTGTAAGTCATGAAGCCATAAAACTCATAGAAGAAAATGTAGGCAAAAATCTCTTGAATATAAACATGAGCAATCTTTTCCTCAACAAATTTCCTCAGGCAAGGGAAATAAAAGCAAAAATGAACAAAAGGGACTACATCAAACTAAAAAGCTTCTGTACAAGAAAGGTCACCATCAGTGGAACAAAACGGCATCCTACAGTATGGGAGAATTTATAAATAACATATCTGATAAGGGGTTAAAATTCAAAATATATAAATAACTCAACACCCAAAAAGCAAAAAAACTGATTACAAAATGGGCAGAGGATATGAACAGACACTTCTCCAAAGAAGAAATTCAGATGGCCAATGGGCACATGAAAAGATGCTCCACATCACTAGTTATCAGAGAAATGCAAATTAAAACCACAGTGAGATATCACCAGTTAGGATGCCAACATCCAAACACCAGGAACAACAAATGCTGGCGAGGATGTGTAGAAAGGGGAACCCTCCTACACTGTTGGTGAGCATGTAAATTAGTTCAACCATTGTGGAAAGCAATATGGAGGTTACTCAAAAAACTAAAAATAGAAATACCATTTGACCTGGGAATTCCACTCCCAGGAATTTACCCTAAGAAATCAAGATCCCATATTCAAAAAGACATATGTACCCCTATGTTTATTGCAGCACTATTTACAATAAACAAGACATGGAAATAACGTAAGTGTCCATCAGTAGATGAATAGATAAAGAAGAGGTGGTACATGTACACAGTGGACTATTATTCAGTCATAAGAAGAAAACAATTCACACCATTTGCAACAACATGGATGGAGCTAAAGGATATTATGCTCAGCAAAATAAGCGAGGCAGAGAAAGACAAGCATCAAGTGATTTCAGTCATTTGTGATGTTCAGCAACAAAACAAAACTTAAGGAACAAAATACCAGCAGACTCACAGCCTCCAAGTAGAGGCTAGAGGTTATGAAAGGGAAGGGGTTGCAGTTGGTGGATTTGGAGGGAGGGAGAAGGGGATTAAAGGACATAATGATTAGCACACATAATATGGGGGGCCACAGGGAAGGCAGTATAGCACAGAGAATACAATTAGTGACTTTATAGATCTTATTACACTGATGGAAGTGACTGCAAAGGGCGTGTGTGGGGGGGGGACTTGATAATATGGGTGAATGTAATAACCACAATGTTGCTCATGTGAAACCTTCACAAGATTGTATATCAGTGATACCTTATTACAAATAATGAAAGAAAGAAAGAAATGTACTAAAGCATCTTAAGTCAAGGTATAATGATTTTATGAATTACCTACTGATATTCTATTTCTGTAAACCAAATTCAAAACAAATATAACTTAGTTTGAAATTTTATGCTTGCCCAAAAACAGTATTAAATTCATCACACATAATACAGTAATATAGTCTAGTAAATTCTAGCTAATTTAAATGAGAAAACACTCATCCTTGAGAATGGAAGTAAATATATAAGCAATCCAAATATAATGTGTTCTAATTTAATAACTAGCTGCATTATGTTCAAAAAGAAGATTAAAATAATGTAAGCTTAGATAGAGCAGAGCTTACATCCAGATCAAAATGAGTTGGTGTATAGAGAAATGAGCAGGTGGGAGATGGAAGGTTTATTTTGGGTGACAATAATGTGATGTCAATCAGGACATTATGTTCTCATATAAGGATCATTTCTGTGGTTTAAGCTTATAATGGCTGTATGCAATCCCTCATACATCTTTGTCCCTCCTTAGCAGCAAGAGCAACTTTTGTTTGAAATGTCTGGAATGATCAAATCAAATAGTTAATCAACTGAAAGTGAAGAGATTGTTGACTGCAGTAGAAGTGAATATTCTCAAATTTGGTGAGACATTGATACTCTGGCTAGAATGATAGAATTTCTGCAACTGGTGACTCCACAGAATCCTAGCACACAACAGTGGGGGTGAGAATCACAGAGGGCTTTAGTCACATAGAGGGCTTAGATTTGACAGTTTGTCAATCATTTTTCATATATATATATATATATATATATATACACTATATTTTGATATATTGTGTACATATTATACACACAATATTTAGCATTGTAGAAAATGAAGAGCTTAACAGGCATAAGATAATATTTGGTTGATTTCAGAAAAAATATCCAAAACTATGTGTTAATGCTATTAATTACTTACTTATCTAGTATATGCATAATCTAATAAAATTACCTTAAAAAGAGGAACATAAATATCATACACTCACATTTAGGGAAAAGAAAGTATCCATTTGAGAAATGGAGACAGAATACATTTATTTCAAATAATACAATCTATAACATAACTTATCTATAACTACTTTCTTTTAGTGAGTCAGGAATCACATGTTAGTTGGGTTAATACAACATGCATTACAAACAGAAATTTTCATTGAATTTAGTGGATAAAGTTTTATTTAACCTATTTTTGTATTCTTTAATGTTGAAATCTTCACTGCCCTTCAAAATACTTTTCGTATGTCTAAGGTGTACTTTTTCTGTGGCATTTCTTTACTAATTTCCAGTATATCTGCATGAAAGACATAAAAAAGTAAATTGAATGAAATAAAAAATATATCTAGCACAATAAAACTATGCCCACAATTTAAGGAAAAAACCACCAAGGAAAGAGCAAAGACAACATACAAACCGAAGGGCAAAAATAACAAATACAATAGAAAATGTTGCCAAGGTCAGTACTCATAACACCATATGAATAAATAATTCTTCCTTGAGTTTTAAATTTTGTCAAGAATAAATCATTTTAATGCTATGTTTAATTATAGGAAGGAATATGAGTGCAGAAAGGTATTTTTGATAAAGAAGAAACACCAGTGTGAACTGATTATTATAACTTGCTATTCTTTGAATTTTCTTTATTACATTCTGTACTTCTTCCATAACCTCAGTACATCACCAAATTCTTATTGAAATCCCTATTTTGTACCAGACATCCTACTGGTTGCCTGGATAATACAAACTGGATTATCACTTTTATAACAGACAATAAATTCAATCACATAATTTTCACTCCCAAAATTTCAGTGGTTGCCACAGATTGGGCGAATTTTTTACTGTACCAAAACTTTTTTTCCATTTGTGTCCATCTGCCATCAATGTTCCTCTGGTTGTTCAATTTTGGTTAAATTTAAAATAAACACAGCTCACAGAATTTATCTCACATTTTTCCATTTCTATATTGTTTTCAACTGTCTATATGTAAAGGCTTCCACCTTTTGTCAAAATTCTGCAAATTCAAACAGAAAAAAATTAAATACTTCAAAATTTATCTTAAATATCAAAGACTATATTATTTGCTTTCCTAGCCTCTTTTATGCCAAGGTGAGGATCTAAAATGAAGATGCATGAACACATGTTGAATAGTTTTCCTTATGATGCTCAGTCCAGAAGCCAATCATTTTGGAAAAAAATAATCCTTTATCATTTTGAGCTTATTAAGATAAATTCATAACTTTTGTTTCTATGAAAAGATGGCATAGATTCATTTTTCCCTGTTCCTCCCATCTACACAACTAAATCCACTGGATCACAGTCAAGATATCAGTTCTTCCTACCTTGTCCTACCAATTTAATACAACCCCAATCAAAATACAACACAATCATAAAAGTTTTCTGAAAGTTGAAAAATAGAAGGGAAACTAGCTGGGGACATCAAGACTTAAAGAATAACATGTGGGTGATTTCTAGGTAGGGTGGCAGAATGCTGTGCAATACAGAAGTACACACACAGAAAAAGAAAAAGTCTGTTTGTTTTCTTTGGCTACAGAACCACAGAAGGAGCAGCCCAGCTGGGACTTAGGAAGGGAATTCAGGGGACAAAATCATCTAATGTTCTGCAACTTCTGGTTTCAGTGACACTGTCTTCCCACAGAAGCAGCAAGAGCAGGCCCTAGAGCATCCAATCCACTCCATGTCACCTCAAGAGGCCCAAGAAGCAGCTGTGGGTTTGTGTATCCTCACTCTCCACTCAGTGGCAGATCAAGGCTAGGCAACTCCACCTGGAGATGGAGTCCCACTCCATCTGATTTCAGCAGCAGAAGTCAACCTAGGACCTTCATCAAAGTCTCCCACTTATTAAAACTAACTGGAAATGGATTATAAACTGTGAAAATGATACACTTTAAAACATTTAGAAAAAAATAGTCTATATGGGGAGAAAGTTATAAAACTATATATATGGAGAAAGTTATAAAACTTCAATGAAAGAAATTCTTTAAAATCCAAATGGAGAGTTATTCCATATTCATAGACAGCAAACACTATGTCAAGATATCAGTTCTTCCTACCTTGACCTACGAATTTAATACAACCCCAATCAAAATCCCAGAAAATAATTTTGTGGATACTGACAAACTGATTCTGAAGTTTAGATAGAGAGGCAAAAGCCTTAGAATTGCTAACATAATATTGAAGGAGAAGAAAAATTAAAATTTTTAAATAGCCAGAGGACTGATGTTACGCAATTTCAAAACTTAATACAGAGCTACAATAACCAAAACAGTGTGGCACAAGTGAAAGAAAAGACAGATCAATGGAACAGAAGAGAGCCTAAAATTGATCCACACAAATATAGTCAATTGATCTTTTACAAAGGAGCAAAGGCAGTTAAATGGAGAAAGGATGATCTTCTCAACAAATAGTGCTAGATAACAATACAAATTTTGCATTAGCATCTTGCAAAAAAAAAAGAATTTAGACAAAACCTTAAACCCTTCACAAGAATTAACTCAAAATGGATCATAGACCTAAATGTAAAACACAAAATATAAAATTCCTAGAAGATACATAGAAGAAGATCGAGATGACATTGGTTTTAGCAATGACTCTTCTTAGATACTACACCAAAAGCCAGAGCCATTTATGGAAAAAAGAGAATAAGTTGTAATTAATTAAAATTAAGACCTCCTCTTCAAAAGTCACTTTTAAGGGAATTGAAGACATGTGGCAGACAGGTAGAATAATTTATGAGACAGGTAGAATAGCCTTGTGAGAGATGAGTAGAAAAACCTTTTCCAAGCACATACTTGATAAAGGACTTGTACCCAAAATACACAAACAAATCTTAAAACTCTACAACAAGAAAACAAAGAGATTCAATTTAAAACTGGGCAAAAGATCTGAACAGACACTTCACAAAAGAACATATGCAGATGGTAAATAAGCATATGAAAAGATGCTCAGCATCATATGCCATGTGGGGATTGGAATTTAAAATAATGATGAGATAGCACAACATACCTGTTGGAAATACTAAATTCCAAAATAGTAACATGACCAAATGCCAGTGAAGATAAAGAGCAACAGGAACTTTCATTCATCCCTGGTGGGAATTAAAAATGGAAGACACCTTGGCTGGGTCTTATAAAACTAAATATATTTTTACTATATGATCAAGTAATCACACTCCCTGGTATTTAACCAAATAATTATTGTAGATAACTTAAATCCACACAAAAACATGCACACAATGGTTTAGCAGCTTTACTCATAATTGCCAAGACATGGAAGCAGCTAAAATAGAGTATTAGGCAGTGATAAAAATATATGAACTATCAAGCCACAAGAAGGCACGGAAAAGCCTTAAATATGTATTTGCTACGTGAGATAAACTAAGCCAGAATGACTTCATATTGTGATTCCAATTATAAGATATTCTGGAAGAGGCAAAACTAGGGAGACAGCAATAAGATCAATGGTTGCCAGGAGATCAGGAGGACAGAGGCAGGGAGTTTTGGGAAAATGAAACTATTCCATATTATAATATAATAATGGATATTTCTCATGAAATATTTGTCAAAATACAGAATGTACCTCACAAACAGTGAACCCTAATGTAATCTATGGACCTTAGTTAATTATAATGTATCAACTTTAGTTCAACAATTATAACAAATGTACCACACCATTGCAAGATGCTAATGATGGGGAGAACTGTGAAATGAGGGTGAGTGGGCATATGGGAACTTTCATAATTGCAGCTTAATTTTTCTGTAAACTTAAAACGCTTCAAATATGTAGCCTATTAATTTTAAAAAGTAAAAACGTATAAAACATTTGGAATCTATGTTTAGGTAAAGACTAACCTGACAGCAAAAACATCCATAAAAGCAAAAATTGATAAATTGGACTTTACAAAATTTAAAATATTGCTCTGCAAAAGGCCTTCTCTTGGAAGGAGGATGAAAGACAAAGTATATCCTGGGAGAAATTGCTTGCACATCACATATACAAGAAAACCTATTGTTTTGAATATATGAAGAACTAAAAACTGAAGAGTAAAGTTTTAAAAATCCCATTTGAAACTTGCTAAAACACATGAGCAGGATATAGTGATTTTAAATAAGCACACAAAAAGATTTCTACTTCCATTAGGAAAATTCAAATTAAAACCACAGTCAGATATCACTACACACCTATCAGAATGTCTTAAAAAAAACAAATGATGACACCAAGTCCTGGAGAGGATGCCAAGAAACAGTGACACATACATGCTGCCAGGAATGTGAAATGGCATAGCCACTCTGGAAAACATTTTGGCAGTTTCTTTAAAAGCTGAACATATGGCTTTATATAACCCAGAACTTTCACTATTGGACAATTATCCCTGAGAATTCACTTCCATTCATTTCACAGATCATGATCACACAAAAATTTGTAAACAAATTTTAATGGGAACTTTATTTTTTATATCCAAAACCTGACATCAACCCACACGCCCTTCAGTAAGTGAATGGTTAAATCAACCATATCACACACATATCATGGGATATTACTGAGCAACGAGAAACAATGAGCTATTGATACACATACCTTGGGTGAATCTCCACAGAATTATGCTGAGTGAAAAAGATCCATTATGAAAAATGGACATACTGTATGTTTTCCTTTCATATAACTTTTTTATGTGGTTAAATGGACATAACACATTTTACCATTTTAACCCTTATTAAGTGTACAGTTCTATGGTTGTAAGTACATTTGTATTACTATGCACTCATGATCATGATCTTTTTCTAGAACTTTTTTATCTTCCCTATCCGAAACGGTGGATCTATTAAACCTTAACACTGCCCTCTCACCTCTCCCCACCCTCAGGCAATTGCCATCCTACTTTCTGTCTCTGTATGTATCGGACTTTTCTGTGTACCTCATATAGATGTAATTACACTTCTGTTTTTATGTGACTAAATTATTTCACTTAGTGTAATGTCTTCAAGGCTCATCCATGTTGTATCATATGTCTGATTTTAATTCCTTTTAAGGCTGAATAATATTTCAATGCATGTACATGCCACATTTTGTTTATCCATTTATTCATTATGTAACATTTTTGAAATGAAATAAAATTATAGAAATATAGAACCAGTTAGTTGTCAATTATTAGTATTCCTCCTCAGCTAGAAGTGGGCACGAAAGCGTGCACTTATGAAAGGCAACATGAGAAATCTTTGTAGTGATGAAATTGTTCTTTATATTTATTGTGGTGGTGGATAAACACATGTATAGTTGTGACTAAATTGCTTTGAAATAAATACACATGTGCATGTAAGTGCACTCAAATAAATATATGTAAAATTGCATAAATCTGAACAAGATCAAGTTTAATATCCTAGTTGTTATTCTCTGTTATCATTTTGCAAGAATTTATCATTAAAGATAATTGGATAATGTGTACATGATATTTCTATGTATTAATTGTTACAGTGCATGTGGATCTTCAGTTATTTCTAAATATAATATTTAATTAAATATAAATAAAGGAATTTAAGTTTAAGTGTCATATTTTTTAGTAATGTTGTGGGTGTTCTTAGTATAGCAATACTTGATGTATCTGATGATGAAAATTAATGAGAAGCATCCAAATAAAACTTGGGATCATAAAGCTTTCCTCAAAAAAAAGATATTTGAGGTGTGTACTAAGAGAGAAAGCATTCAAGTGAATAATGAAGACAAGGTGATTGAAGTCATTCCAGGAAAAAAATAACATGAGGAAAACCATACAGGCATAAAACTCCATTCATTGATGGGAAGGAGCTAGTGTTGCCCATAATTGATTGAGCAAAGTAGAGAGGGATAAATAAAGAGGAGGGACATAGGAATAGCTCATATAGACTATTTGGAAATAAGCAAAAACAATCTTTGACCTATATCCCGAAAGCCCTGAAGAGCTATTGAACAATTTTAATGAGGAGATGATGTGATTGGATTTGCACTTTTGAAAACAAAATGTGGAAAATGATACTAAAATGGCTTAGAATGAAAACTGAATGATGAAAAGAAGCTATTGAAATAAATCAGGATATTATGCCTAAAGTAAAGTATAGCCTCTGGAGACAGGGCGTCAGGAATGGAAAATAGGGAAAATAATAAAGTGTAATCTAAAAGGTAGAGATTCTTACTGCTCTTAGAGAGTAAGACTACACATTGTAGGTGTGAGGGCATGATCTAAAGGAAGAAGGGTGACATCATGTGTCCTTCAGCCCAGAGTGAAGAAAAGTTATAAAAAGAAAAGTGTAGAGGAGAAAAACAATGTGAATGTTAAAGATCAGGAAAGAGTAACAAGACATACCTTCCAGAGATAACCACTGTATTTATGTACAATTGATTCAGTTAACTTAAAATGTAAATATGTTTTTAAATATTTAGTTTTAATTCTCTAAGAGTGCTAAATTAAGCCTCACCAATAACAAGACTCCCTAAATCAGGCTGGAACCCTTGACTACATGGCCTTTGGCTTAAAGCATAGACATAAACATCCTGCAATGATTTGATGTTCTTGGATTAAATGCCTCTCCTCTTGGCTATAATATGTTCTTTTTGACTTTGTAACTCTTATAAATCTGCCATATTTTATTGACTTTCCCACAAAACTGACCATTTTTTTCCCACTTAGCTTCTGTTATGGTGACCTATTCAAATTTGTTGTGAATTTCCCAGAGATGCATTAGCTATTCAGTAATACTCTTTGGAACTAAGTAGAATTACTTGATTAAAAAAAGACTAATTTTCATACCATAATTATAAAATTCTAGCATAAAAACACATATATTCTGCCTAAAACTTAGCATATAGAAGGACTGATGAATTGAGGATATGTAAACTAACATTATTTTTGTTTTACAGCAAAAAAATGTACTGAAATTTTATCAGCTTTTTGATAAGGTTTAAAGGACTTAATATTCTTTACCTGTAGACTGTTGAATAAAAATATACTAACATAAAATATTAGTATTTTATATTACATAAAAACATTTGCATAGAATATGTAAATTACACATCTCCACTGTACAACTTAACTCCGTCTCGTTTAATATCTATGAGTGATTTATTTATATGTAAATAAGTATTCCACCAATTTAACAGTGTATTAAAAAATTCCTATGAGAATACCTTATATGCTGGTAGCTCAAATTATGATTTATATTCAAACTAATACAAACACATTTTCTTAACACGTTTTTACTTAACTCAAAAATTACTTTCCACACATTTCTGAATTGTAGAGATTTCAATTTATTATTTCCAAAAGTTCTCTTAAAAACTCCTTGTTTTTCATTATAGAGTAAGAAAAAAATGTATATAGTGAGATTTGAATGTATATTGAGGTGGTAGCTTTTCTTAGAGAATCACTATGAGATAACAGTTCTCTCAAAAAGTTTCACTGATTTTTTCCAAAATCAGCTAGTAAATTTTAAATGTGGGCTTCAATTTGGAACAAAGCGATTTAAAAATTTATGCTTTATGCTTTCCAAGGCAGTTCCCACATAGGGGAAATCACAGAAACTATGGAAATGGGCCATGAATCATGAGCTTCCAGCCCCATGAGTGCAAATGAGATGTCAGGTACCTATTTTGCCAGCAACTAGGGCTGTGAACTTGACAAAGTAAAACTTTTTCCTTTGACTTTACAACTTGCAGTACTAAAAGCAACTACTTGTAAGTGTGCTGTAAAAATTAAATACAATGGTTGAGATCAGAGAATGGTTCTTTGATAGTATTAAAGTCGACATATTTTGAGTTAGTTTACCTCTTGTCATTATCAGTATTCAGAATATTCACCAAATTACCTAAAATTGTTTATATACACTGTCAAGAAAGATTTTGGAAGCCGCCTAAACTCTTAAAGGATAATTGACTAGCTAATATCTGTCAGCATGACCCTTTTATCCCAAATAATTTTAATACATAGCAGGCCTTATTTTTGCATGGATTCACAGTAATTAAATCCCATATATATTAGAACTTTGTCCTCATTTAATGTTGTTCCACAATAACTGGGCCACTGCAGTGGATGTATAGTACCTAATCATTAAATTCTCATTGAACTGAACCAAATTACTAAGTTTAACACTAGGGGAAAGTTTAAGTTATCTAGTGCATCTTAATTCTTCATTATCTTTCAGAGTTGTTAGATACATAATAATACTAATAATACCTACTAACCCAGAGTCACATACAAATTTTCACTTTTTTTCTTCCAGGTTTCCCTCTATCCAAATTCCTCAGATATGGATAATTTAAACTATCACATCTGAACAACTTCATCCAAGCAAGAGCTGGAAACAGAATTTTTGTGCTTTTCAACTCTCTAACATGTAGAATTTTAATCAGTTAATATATATTCTATATTTTTTCTTGTGTTTCCTTTCTAAAGTATATACCTTAAAACCCAATAGCATTATAAAAATGGAAATTTATGTAAAAGCTGGATGAAGCAGTTTTAAGTTGAACTTTTAAAAGTTAAATATAAGAAGGTTACAGAGTTACAACTTAAGCTGAATTTAATTTTCTTAAAGCATGTCTATACTTTAATAATAATAATAATCCCCTTTATATTTTGAGATCTTGCCTTCCTAGTAAGTCTAAACTATATCATGGTACAACATTTTCTCTCTTCACTGCAGATATTGCCAGGATAAGGTGAAACAGCAACATAATGAAAAGGTCTGTGAGGAAAGGATGTTGAAAGCGCTAAATAAAGCTCAGTAACCTACCAGTTAAACAATGTCAAATTTGGTAGGTTAAAAAGAAATGAAAAAAGGCAATTTCATATTATTCTTTGTACACAAAACTTCATGGAACTTAGTTTCTTAATTTTTAAATTGTGGTAAGTATTTCCTTTGTTGAAAAGAGTAAGCTAAAGCAATATTAGCATACTGTTTTAAATACCTAAAGTACTAAGTAAATAATAGCTATTTTAATTCAGGTATATCTCTATACTTATTTCATTGTGCTTTACAAACTGCCATTTAAGCCTTTAGGATTAATTTAAATGCAAATGTTGCATTCAGATTTTAGCAGCTGCATATTGGAAAAACAATGTTTACAGCTTTGAAATAATGATAAATACCCTATTAACTTTAATTGTTATTTTCTAGGGAGCATGCAAAAGAGTGTGGCAAGAACATCACTATAGGCAAAGGTCTATTAGCCAACTAGACCAATAAAAATTATACCTCTTGTCAAAATTGAAAGGACCGGTAATCATTAACAAGCCTAATAAAGAATTACAGTTTTAATTTAAAGTTTATTTTGATTCACTTGTGAACCTTGAGCTAATTCCAGAAGTCACATGAAGGAAATGGAAATACAATCTATTTAATTTCCCTTTCTTCCTTGTGCATAATAAGAATAGGGTTGAATCTCCATTCAAGAAATCAATTACTAGAAACTGCAAACATAATTTAGAAGAAATTTGTTTCTAAAATTTGTGCTGTTTTTGTTAAATTGATTCTTTAATTCTCAGCAATTCATGGTTACAAATACACCCTCTCTCCTACCAGTAATAGGATTTCTATTTAGGTAGAAGGGATTTAAAGCACAAGACAAACAGCTAGAACAGCTAGAATTCCTATCCATGCCTTTTTCATTTCCTTAAACTCTATGAGTTCACTTTAGATTTAACTATTTGTTTCGTATAATTAATTAGGGGAAAAAATAGAAATTAAAAATAGGCAGATATAAAACCTCAGAAATAGTTCTCTGGTAGATTGGTAGGTAAAACTAACTCATTAATATAATAGTGAGAAACAGTCAGCCCCTGTATAATGCTAAACAAAACAAATTAACAACTGAAATAAGTTTTCACTCTCTTGCCTTTTAAAATATTCTATGGAAAGTATAATTAAGAAGAACAGTAAATCTAACAATTGTTCTAAGTGTTCCAAGACCATGTGATAAAGATAGGTTAAGCCCCTTTGCTCCTTTTGAGAGGGACTGTCTTCCTTAAGAGCAGTTGCTTGACTTGAGCCTGTTGAAGCTGGCAAGCTTGACCTTAACTTTAAAAGCTACATTTTCTTACCATAACCTCCCTTTTTCTATTTCAAGTCCTCTAGGGAAACCACCATCTTTAATGAGCCAAATAATTATATTTTCCTTAATCTTCTTCCCTTACTACAATTTCCCCCTTCTTGTTTCAGCTCTTATTAGTATTTTAAGTCTTTAATGATATCATTAATGGTTCATAGGTTGAGAAGACATTTGAAAAGTCAATGTATAATTTAAAATCCCTATTTACAATTGAAGTAACTAAGAAATACAATTTACTGTTATATAGTCAACAAATGTTAAGATTTGATTCTGAGTAGTCAATCTCCAAAGCTGTGTACTGAATCTTCACCCATTATTCTTCGTCTTATGTGGCACATGAATCACCCATTAAACTGACTATTAAACTGATAACAGCAAAGCATCAACATACTCCACAAATTTTATCTGTTAATTTCTATTGAGAGAAATGATTAAAATATCAGATTTTCCTAGATATTTACCTTTGCAATGATGTAAATTCATTTAAAGAGATAGTTTTCTTTTGTAATTTATTTTGGTATCATTAATCTACAATTACATGTGCAATATTATGGTTATTAAACTATCCCTTCATCAGGTCCCCCCCACCAATCCCATTACAGTCACTGTGCATCAGCATAGTGAGATGCTAAAGAAACACTACTTGTCTTCTCTGAACTGTACAGCCCTCCCCATGCCCCCTCAATATTACATCTGCTAATCGTAATACGCCTTTTTCCCCCTTGTCCCTCCCTTCCCACCAATCCTCCCCAGTCCCTTTCCCTTTGGTAACTATTAGTCCGTTCTCGGATTCTGTGAGTCTGCTGATGCTTTGTTCCTTCAGGTATTTTCTTAGTTCTTATACTCCACATATGAGTGAAATAATGGGATACTTGTCTTTTGTGGCTTGGCTGATTTCACTGAGCATAATACCCTCTAGCTCCACCCATGTTGCAAATGGGAGGATTTGTGTTCTTTTTATGGATGAATAATAGTCCATTGAGTATATGTACCACTTCTTCTTTATCCATTCATCTACTGATGGACACTTAGGTTGATTCCATTTCTTGGCTATTGTAAATAGTGCTGCGATAAACATAGCGGTGAATCTGTCTTCTCCAAATCGGACAGCTGCAATCTCAGGGTAAATACCAAGGAGTGGGATTCCTGGGTCAAATGGTATTTCTATTTTGAGATTTTTGGGGAACCTCCATACTGCTTTCCCCAATGGTTGAACTAATTTGCATTGCCACCAGCAGTGTAGGAGGGTTCCCTTTTCTCCACATCCTCGCCAACATTTGTTGTTGTTTGTGTTTTGGATATTGGCCATGCTCACTGGTGTGAGGTGATATCTCATTGTGGTTTTAATCTGCATTTTCTAGTGATTAGTGATGTGGAGCATCTTTTCATGTGCCTGTTGGCCATCTGCATTTCTTCTTTGTAGAAGTGTCTATTCATGTCCTCTGCCCATTTCTTAATTGGATTATTTGTTTTTTGTTTCTTGAGGTGCATGAGTTCTTTATATATTTTAGATGTCAACTCCTTTTCGGATACGGCATTTATGAATATATTCTCCCATACTGTAAGATGACTTTTTGTTCTACTGATGGTGTCCTTTGCTGTACAGAAGATTTTCAGCTTGACATAGTCCCACTTGTTCATTTTTGCTTTTGTTTCCCTGGCTCGGGAAGATATGTTCATGAAGAAGTCGCTCATGTTTATGTCCAAGAGGTTTTTGCCCATGTTTTTTTGTAAGAGTTTTATGGTTTCATGACTTACATGAAGGACTTTGATCCACTCTGAGTTTACCTTTGTGTATGGGGTTAGACAGTAGTCCAGTTTCATTCTCTTACATGTAGCTGTCCAGTTTTTCCAACACCAGCTGTTGAAGAGGCTGTCATCTCCCCATTGTACATCCAAGGCTCCTTTATCATATATTAATTAACTCTATATGTTTGGGGTAATGTTTGGATTTTCTATTCTGTTCCACTGGTCTGTGGATCTATTTTTGTGCCAATACAAAAATTTCTTCATTACTGTGGTTTTGTAGTAGAACTTGAAGTCAAGGAGTGTAATTCCCCCTGTTTTATTTCTCCTTCTCAGGATTTCTTTGGTTATTCGGGGTCTTTTGTGGTTCCATATGAATTTTAGAATTATTTGTTCCAGTTCATTGAAGAAAACAGTTGGCAATTTGATAGGGATTGCTTTGAATCTGTTGACTGCTTTAGGTAGTATAGCCATTTTGACAATATTTATTCTTCTTAGCCAAGAGCATGGGATGAATTTCCATTTGTTAGTGTCCTCTTTAATTTCTCTTAGGAGTGTCTTGTAGTTTCAGAATACAGGTCCTTCACTTCCTTCGTTAGGTTTATTCCTAGGTATTTTGTTCTTTTTGATGCAACTGTGATTGTAATTATTTTTCTGGTTTCTCTGTTAGTTCATCATTAGTGTATAGGAAAGCAACAGATTTCTGTGTGTTAATTTTGTATCCTGCAACTCTGCTGAATTCACACAGTTTTGGAGTGGAGTCTTTAGGGTTTTTTTGTGTACAGTATCATGTCATCTGCAAATAGTGACAATTTGACTTCTTCTTTACCAATCTGGGTGCCTTGTATGTCTTTGTTTTGTCTGATTGCTGAGGCTAGGAACTCCAGTACTATGTTGAATAACAGTGGAGAGTGTGGGCATCCCTGTCTTGTTCCCGATCTTAGATGAAAAGCTTTCAGCTTCTCACCATTAAGTATAATGTTAGATGTGGGTTTGTCGTATATGGCCGTTATGATGCTGAGGTACTTGCCCTCTATACCCATTTTGTTGAGAGTTTTTATCATGAATGGATGTTGAATTTTGTCAAATGCCTTTTCAGCATCTATGGAGATGATCATGTGGTTTTTGTTATTCTTTATGTTGATGAGGTGGATGATGTTGATGGATTTTGGAATGTTGTACCATCCTTGCATCCCTGGGATGAATCCCACTTGATCATGGTGTATGATCCTCTTGATGTATGTTTGAATTTCGTTTGCTAATATTTTGTTGACTATTTTTGCATTTACATTCATCAGGGATATTGGTCTGTAATTGTCTCTTTTGGTGAGGTCTTTGCCTGGTTTTGGTATTAGAGTGATGCTGGCTTCATAAAATGAGTTTCGAAGTATGCCCTCGTATTCTATGTTTTGGAAAACTTTAAGGAGAATGGGTGTTATTTCTTCTCTATGTGTCTGGTAGAATTCAGAGGGGAATCCATCTGGCCCAGGGGTTTTGTTCTTGGGTCGTTTTTTGATTACCAATTCAATTTCATTGCTAGTGATTGTTCTGTTTAGTTTTTCTGTTTCTTGGTTGGTCAGTCTAGGAAGGATGTATTTTTCTAAGAAGTTGTCCATTTCTTCTATGTTTTCCAGCTTGTTAGCATATAGATTCTCATAATATTCTCTTATAATTCTTTGTATTTCTGTGCGTTCCGTCATTATTTTTCCTTTCTCATTTCTGATTCTGTTTATGTGTGTAGATTCTCTTTTTCTCTTAATGAGTCTGCCTAAGTTTTTATGTATTTTGTTTATTTTTTCAAAGAACCAGCTCTTGTTTTCCCTGATTTTTTCTGTTGTTTTATTCTTCTCAATTTTATTTATTTCCTCTCTGATCTTTATTATGTCCTTTCTTCTGGTTACTTTGTGCCACATTTGTTCTTCTTTTTCCAATTTCTGTAATTGTGTCTTTAGACTGTTCATTTGGGAATGTTCTTCCTTCTTTAAATAAGCCTGGATTGCAATATACTTTCCTCTTAGAACTGCCTTTGCTGCATCCCACAGAAGATGTGCCTTTGTGTTGTTGTTGTTATTAGTCTCCATATACTCTTTGATTTCTGTTTTGATTTGGTCTTTAACCAATTGATTAATTAGGGGAATGTTGGTAAGTCTCCATGTATTTGTGTGCCTTTTTGTTTTCTTTCTAAAGTTTATTTCTAGTTTTATACCTTTGTGATCTGAGAAGTTGGTTGGTAGAATTTCAATAATTTTCAATTTCCTGAGGTTCTTTTTGTGGCCTAGTATGTGGTCTATTCTGGAAAATATTCCATGTGCACTTGAGAAGAATGTGTATCCTGTTGCTTTTGGGTGTAGAGTTCTGTAGATGTCTGTTATGTCCATCTGTTCTAGTGTGTTGTTCAGTGCCTCTGTGTCTTTACTTATTTTCTCTCTGGTTGATCTGTCCTTTGAAGTGAGTGGTGTGTTGAAGTCTCCTGAAATGAATGCATTGTTTTCTATTTCCTCCTTTAATTCCATTTGTATTTGTTTCACATATGCCGGCACTCCTGTGTTGGGTCCTATATATTTATAACGGTTATATCCTCTTGTTGGACTGACTCCTTTATCATTATGTAATGTCCTTTATTATCTCTTGCTACTTTCTTCATTTTGAAGTGTATATTGTCTGATACAAGTACTGCAACACCTGCTATTTTCTCCTTGTTGTTTGCATGAGATATCTTTTTCTGTCTTTTCACCTTTAGAATGTGTATATCTTTGGGTTTGAGGTAAGTCTCTTGTAAGCAGCATATAGATGGGTCTTGCTTTTTTGTGCATTCTATTACTCTGTGTCTTTTGATTGGTGCATTCAGTCCATTTTCATTTAGGGTGATTATCGATAGATATGTACTTATTGCCATTGCTGGCTTTAGATTCATGGTTACCAAAGGTTCAAGGGTTGCTTTTACTATCTGACAATCTAAGTTAACTTTCTTAAGTTATTGTAAACACAGTCTGATGTTTCTTTATTTCTCTCCCTTCTTATTCTTCCTACTCCAGTCATTATATTCTAGGTCTTTTATTCTTTGCCTAAGTTAGTATTTGGATGGTCTACTTTCTTTGCTATGATTTTGTTTTCTCTGGTGACATATTTTTAGCCTTAGGAGTGCTTTCCCCTCGTGCAGTCCGTTTAAGATATCCTGTAGAAGTGGTTAATGGGAGGCAAACTCTCTCAGCTTTCTCTTGACTGGAAATTGTTTAATCCCTCTGTCATATTTAAATGATAACTGTGCTGGATATGATATTATTGGTTCAAGGCCCTTCTGTTTCATTGCGTTAAATATGTCATGCCATTCTCTTCTTGCCTGTAAGGTTTCTGTTGAGAAGTCTGATGGTAGTCTGATGGGTTTTCCTTTGTAGGTGATCTTTTTTCTGTCTCTAGCAGCCTTTAATACTCTGTCCTTATCTTTGATCTTTGCCTTCTTTATTATGATGTGTCTTGGTGTTGTCTTCCTTGGTTTCCTTGTGTTGGGAGATCTGTGGGCTTCTGTGAACTGCGAGACTATTTCCTTCCCTACCCTGGGGAATTTTTCAGCAATTATTTCTTTAAAAACACTTTCTATCCCTTTTCCCTCTCTTCTTCCTCTGGTACTCCTATAATGTGAATATTGTTCCGTTTGGATTGGTCACACAGTTCTCTTAAAATTCTTTCATTCCTAGAGATCCTTTTATTTCCCTCTGCCTCAGCTTCTCTGTATTCCTGTTTTTTGATTTCCATTCCATTAACAGTCTCTTGCATCTCATCCAGTCTGCTGTTAAACCCATATTTTGCATGTCTCATTTCTGCATTGTCTTTCCTCACTTCCTCCCTCAGCTCTTGCATATTTCTCTCTAGATCCATCAGTATGGTTATGACTTTTTTTCTGAATTCTTTTTCAGGAATGTTGTGCATTTCCATGCTATGAGGCTCCGTCTCTGGTGTTGTCTGGGTCTGGGTAAGTTTTGTTTGTACCATATTCCTCTGTCTTTTCACGGCAATAGAAGTGGTCACTGGTAGGTGCCACGTGTGTCAGCTGGGCCCTTTAAGACTTTTAAAAAGAAAAAAAGAAATAAAGGAAATAAATAAAAGATAAGAAAAAGAGAGAAAGAAGAGAAAGAAAAGAGAAAAAATAAGGAAAAAACGCCTGCCAGGAGTAGATTCTGTGGGGATGCTGTAGGTGGCCCTGTTGCTCCACTATTCTGTGGCCACGGCCATGCCACTCTGCAGGGCCCTTTGTTGCTCTGGCCAGGGCAGGAATGAATGGGAAGCTCTTGATCACTGTGGGAAGTCTCGGTATGGAAACTTTTTCCCAGTCACCAGCCAAGGGGTCCGACATTCCCCATGACTCCCAGCCTGCTGGGCTGAGTGCGCTGGGATAATCCTGCTCCTCCGTTGGGCCCCTGTCTCTTTAAGGGTGCTAAAAAAAGCATGCACTTTCTTTTGTCCCGGGGAGCCAGCTGCCAGGACCCGGTGTTCCCCGGCTCAGATCATGCACCCCTGTCTCTATAATCTCTGATACACCGCGCGATGTGTGTCAGTGCTCCTGGCGCAGATCACCAGGACTGGTTATTTCATCGGCCTGTACTTCCACTCCCTCCCTGCTCTGAATCCTCTCCTCCTGCCCGTGCCCTGGGGTGGGGGAATGCTCGCGTCATGCTGGGTTATGGCTCCGTATCTTACCTCCTTACAGGGTGCGGAGTCCTCTCAGGTGTAGCTGCTGGCTGGGTGCCATCCTACATCTTCTTGTCTCTCTTTTAGGAATAGTTGTATTTGTTGTATTTTCATAAATATATATGGTTTTGGGAGATTTCTGCCACCCTGCTCATGCCGCCATCTTCCTGGAAGTCTTTTTAGTACTTTTAAAAAGAAAAAGAAAAAAAGAAAAAAGCCCGCCAGGATTAGATTCTGTGAGGATGCTGTAGGTGGCAGTGCTGCTCCACTATTCCGCAGCCATGGCTTCTCTGCCAGGCCCTTTATGGCTTTGGCTGGGGTGGGAATGAATGGGAGGCTGCTGATCTCTGTGGGAAGCCTCGGCATGGCTGCTTTGCTTTGCCGCCGGCCAAGGGGTGTGAAATTCCCCAGGACTCCGAGCCTGCTGTGATGCATGCGTTGGGATGATTTTGTTGCGCTGTTGGACCCTTATCTCTTTAAGACTTTTAAGAAAGCGCACGCTTTTCTTTTGTCCTGGAGACCTGGCTAAGGGGACCTGCCATCTCGGATGCTGCACTTCTGTTTCTCTAATCTCCAATACACTGCGTGATGTGCGTCAGTGCTCCTGGCGCAGATCACCAGGGATGGTTATTTGGTCGGCCTGTGCTTCCACTACCTCCCCACTCTGAATGTTTTCCTCCCGCCAGTGCGCTTGGGTGAGGGAGTGCTCGGTTCCTGCTGGGTTGTGGCTTTGTATCTTACCCGCTTCATGAGGTGCTGAGTCCTCACAGGTGTAGCTGTAGCCTGGGTGTTATCCTGTATCTTCTGGTCTCTCTTTTAGGAATAGTTGTACTTGTTGTATTTTCATAAATATATATGGTTTTGGGAGGAGACTTCCGCCACCCTGCTCACATCGCCATCTTCCCAGAAGTTGGAAAATAAAGAGCTAGTTTTAAAATTGTAGTATATCCCATAAAATATTTTACCTAACTTATTTATCTCAATTATGACATATGAAAACACTACATTTTCAGATAGAGTAATATGGTAACATCAATTTTGTTTTGCAGGAAGTAGCTTACAAGATATTTTTCTTCAAAAACTTTATTAATCTTTTTAAAAATGATAAATTTGAGTTCAGATTTAAAGAGGATAAATTTAGTTCCCAACACTTAAAGTTAATTAATCTACCACATTATTCCATTGTTCTTTTGTTTGGGAGTGCTAGATGTCCATTGTAAGGTGGAGATGAAATGTCCATACTAATCATTAAAAACTCTTACTCTGCCTTTTGATGAACATAAAGACCCTGCCAATCCATTTTATCTAGTATAAAGTTTTTACAATTTCCTTTCCAAAACAATGAATACTAAAATACTATATGTCTTTTCTAAATTACTGTTCTTAGTTAGTGTTAACAACCATGACTACAAGTTTGTACATCATTGGTTTCATTGCAGGTTGGCAGGAATTCACTAAATTCCTTGGAAGAATTTAATTTTAGCAAATGTCCAAAGCAAACTAAACATATTCTGCTTGCCATTTTCAGTAATATCACAGAATAAAATCTCTTTATAATATAATATTAAATAGAAATTATATGATGGAAAATATATATGGGTCAATATTATATTTATTGCAATTTTTGTTTATTTGGTATATTATAAAATATTTTTAAAGGACTCTTTCAAAATAGAAATGGAAGCAAAAAACATGATATTTTTTCCCTTCTTCTGTTTTCTTAACTTGCTTATACTTTGTGACTCTTGGACACTTTAAGAAAGAAAATGTCATTAAATCCCCTATAAGTCTGGGGAAAGGAAATCCCGGGGCAAATACCTCTAAAAACCAAAATCTGTCAAAGGGAGAAATAAAGTTTAAAATCCATTTATTGCTCACAAACTGCAGCTCTGGGCTGTCTCTCTTTCCTCCTCCAGCAGAAGCAAAACCGGCCCTTCTCTCACCTCTCCCGTACAGATAAGCCCTCATTGCCCAGGTAATGGAACCATGCAAATCCACTAAAGCCATACTTCTTTCCTCCTCTGAATGCCTATTGATATGCATATATACCAAAGCCAGGTGAGATAGTCTGGAAATATTACAATTTTACCCACATACCCTGACCTGGCATTAGTGTTATTGGTAAAAGAAAAGGAAATAAACACAGTATCTTTCTTCACTTAGAGGAAAGGGTAAAGAAATGACATTTGAAGCAAAAGTAAAGGGGAAAACTATTTTTCTCACCTGACTGAGTGATTGCAGTATCTTTTCATGTTACATGAATGATACAGAACTTGGATACAAAGCAGGAAAACAATGGAACCAATGAGCGTGCAAGAGATTGAATCTGATGTTTGTGATCTGCTTCCCAGTACCCCTTGTGAGCTTTATCTTTTACCAGGAGGCAGCACTGCTGCTTAGAGCCCAATAAGAAAACTCAACCAATTACATTCACAAGTAAATCAAAGAAGCAAGCCTTGCTTCACAACTTAGCATACTCTTAAGTATACTTGCATAGTATAGGGTGACCCATGCCAAGCAATTTTAATATCTCTTTTCCTGTGACAAAATCAGAAATTCCAGTCTATGCTTTAAAAAAAAAAAAGGTTGCAATGTGGTTGTGAATGTGACTGGTATCCCCTGGATTATTCAACACTGAAACTCTGATAAATGTTCATATACATTTTTATAACTTAACTGTGGAAAGAGTCCTTAGGATTTTTATTTATTACTTTGAGTAAAAGGCATTATTTAGATGATTTTTGCCAACTTCAAAATGAGAACAATAATTTGTAACTCTTGGAAACATATATTTTTTTATTCATTAGGACAAAAAAATTCTTGTGAAATCAAAATAATTTGTGGCTTAAAATTTCTCAGTTTCCTTTCAGACATAATTTCTTCTTTAAATATGATTTCAACGTATTTGTTCAGAAAAGTAAACAAGCCCCACCACCAACAACCTGTTTTGCTATATGTCTAGATGGCATAGTTCTGAAATATGTGTAATAAAACAAACAACAACATAGTTACTCTCCAATTTTGATTTGATTTTTAACTGAGGTTTAGTCATCAAGAAGAAAATGAGCAATGCTGAGTGTTATTACATTTTAAATTTATAGAACTAATTGCAAATCCTTAACATTTAAATTGTCTTGGCTATTTTTTTTTTATTAAAAAAGAAGATTGAAACATGACAGGGTTAATTTGTTCCAGGCTTTTTAGGTAAATCAAAAGTGAAATAAGCTGTATTAGATACTAAGTTGAAAATGATTAATTGATCTGGTCTGTTATATCTTATACTACCCTTTGATATGTTATTAAATGAAATAGATGATCTTATCCTCTCTTTCCTTGAAGCAACTTGAACCTTTCCTGGTTATTAGTCAAAATAAGAAGATTTCATTTTTATGAGAGAGATCCAGAACCAGAATATCAGGGTATCTGAATTAGTAAATCTATTTATTTAGGATTACTGATGATTTGGTAGAATTTAATCTACAAAATTCAGTAATATATTCTACGCTGATACTTCTAACATGGTTTCCCTATTCTCAGTAGAAATATTTGTATTTTTCTTGAGGATAATAAGACAAGGCTAATAAAGGCTCATTAGCAGCTGTCATATCATCTCAACAGCAAGCAAATGTCATGACCTCCATCCATATTGATGAGTGACAATCTTTTCTGCTCAAGACATGTTTTTGTGGGTGGAATGTGTAAATAGTATAACCAGCTTTGAGCCTCTGAGAAATATTAAATTTCAACACTGATGTAAACACATGGAAAAAACAGAGTGTAGCTACTCTAATGTTCTCTTCAGGGTCCAGAAGGACAGAAAAGGTTGTTTTATTCCTTTTCATTATCCATTTTGTGTCTACCCAGGTATCAGACCTTAGTCATACAACACATTTTCTCACCTTCATGTGTCTAGTATCACTCACAGTTCATGAACAATCGATTTCAGTGAAGGAAGTCTCTCCTCCTGAAAGAACAGACCTTACCAGTTTATAGTTTTCACATCAGTTGGCAAGGATGCAAACTGAACCTTTCTGAGTAACTCAGGCCCAACATGAAGTTCTGTAAACTCAGGGATATTATATTGTTTGAGCTGTTCTTAAACTTACTATTAAGAAAGAAAAGTAGATTTATAAGAAAAGGCATCAGCACATGTCAGCCTGCAGATGCCCATGTGATACACAACAGGGGAGATCTCCAAAAGCCAAAAGTTGCTAGCATCAACCTTGACATTATTTCATTATATTAACAACAAAAATAATAATAACAACACAAATTCTTTAACCATGATTTACAGTGTTCTAAGGATTGTTTTAAGAAAGCCCTTCAAACAATAGGTTTTTCAATCTATGAATACAGTACTCTCTTTTAACAGAGTAATGAAAAAGAAAATGAAGATTCAGAGAGGCTAAACCATTTGCGAGTTTAGCTAATAAATGGCAGAAGCAGGGTGTAAATACACATATTTCTGATAGTGTTAAATTATCATTTAAATAATACACACTCAATGTTAAATAAAAATGTATATTCCTTATACTTAGTTAACATACATCATAAATTGATAGACATTCTATGCATGGCAATTTGGAAATATCCACCACAGATAAAATGAAGTAAATATTTCATGTACTGTGTACACTTGCAAGATTTCAGCAAGTCACATATTAAGGAGATTCAGTGCAGCATTTTCAATAAGAAAAGAAAATTATGCATTATAAAGGGGTTATTTAAAAGAATAATAATGATATGTCTCTGCTCATATGGAAAGACACATGCAGATAACTTCAAGGCACATTATTTTTAAAAAAAATCAAGCTTGGAGTAATAGAACAAAAGATCTCTGAGAGACAAGAAACAATGAAGGTGATCCCCACATTTGCCTGAGTTAATCGACAGGAGTTTTGGAGCTCTGGTTCAGTAATGTTGAACCCTGAATTGAGAAGAGGGCCTTGGGCACTTGAGGAAGCCAAGGTGGTCAGAGTTCACAGGACTGAGTACCAGAGAAGAAAGAGCAGCACAGAGAGAGAATCCTGGAAATCTGCAGAGGGGCCCATGAAGTCAGCACATGCTGAGCAAGCTAGTATGAGCACTTGCTAGGACAAGCTAGGGTAAGGAAACCAGCTCAGGTGGGGGAAATCCATCAAAAGTGATTAAACAAATAATCAATGATCAAATAATGGTTCAGTGACACGCCACATAAACCATGGAATATTTGATAGAATATGGAGGTGTTTTACCACAGTAGTGAGGGAAATTAGCCCAAAACATTGATCTTGTCTCAACTAACAAACTTAAAAGACCCAGAAGGACCAAACTCCTTCTAAGTAATTTGATACAATACTAGAATAAAGCTCAGATTTATTTATAGGGACATAAATATCTAGCATACAGGTGAAATTCAAATTGGGTAGATTCAATCATGAATTAGTAGGTGTTCAAAGGAACAAGAAAATAAAACCACAGTAAGGAGAAAAATCAATCAAAACCATTCTAGAAGTGATAGGGATGATATAATCAATATACAAGGACAATAAGAAAGTTAACCATATATGTTCAAGAAGGTAGAACAAACATAAAATATGCTAAGTATAGACATGGATCATAATTTTTCAAGACCCAACTATTAGAGTATTAAAGTATTAGAGATGAAAACTACAGTGTCTCAGCTGAAAATTATGATAGGAGGGACAGATAGATTAAATATTGCAGAGGAAATATTGGTTAACTGCAAGACATAGCAATAGAATCCATCAACAAAAATGAACAAGCATTGTGTAGGTTGTGAGACAACTTCCAGCTGCCAAGTTTTTATGTAATGGGAGTCAATGAAGGAGAATAAGAATAGTAGGAAGAACAAATGCTTGACAAAATAATAGTAAAAAAAAAAATCCTAAATTGGATGAAAACTATAAACCACAGATCTAAAAAGCTAAGCATTTAAATACCAAATAACAGAGCTTCAAAATGAAGCCAAACATAAAAGCGGTTGTTAAATGTTACTATGAGCAGTGCAGAATATGTGGAACAGGAATACGTGAGAAGCAATTTAAATCTTCCTTTTTTATGGTAGTATGACTATTAGTGAAATTATTTGTGAGGGATACTGAAGTAGATGGGTTATATTAACAATTTTCCAAGGGGCCACGTTTATCACATAAGGAACTTTCTCAATAAAAATGTTATTAGATGAAGACTGGGAGTTGCTGTAGGGGTGGAGTGTTGGGGGAATGGGTGAAGTAGGTGAAGGGGGAAAAATTAGAGACCATGTTTGATATCTTGATCTGGGTTATGTTTACTTAGTACATACACATGTCAAAATTCATGGACCTGTACACTAACATCTGTGCATTTATTTGTGTGTACCTCAACAAAAGAAGAAAAGAAGAACTCTATCTATGGAGTTTGGTACACAAAATATCAGGTGGAACTATTGGCATATATTGAGTGGATTCCAGGGGTGCTAAACATTTTGCAAAGTATGGTACAGTATTGCACAATGAAGAATTTACTTCCAATGTGACCTTCAAATGACCTACTTGCAAATGACTTAATTACAAATGCAAAAATCATCCTTGACTAGAACCTGAATCTATTTTACATATAAATGTAACAAAATGTGTTTTGTACTACCTGGTTTTAACATTCCCTGTGATTCTCAAAATTGTATCTACCATTAAATTTAAGGGAATAATTAATTTTATTTATTTAAAAAATTTACTAAGAATTCCCTCCAGTTTTGCAAAAATAACATTATCTGTGACAAATTTGCTTGTGGTATTTAAATAACCACTACATCATAATCGTATTTCATGTGTATTTCTAGGTGTAGCTTTTTATCATTCACACTGAGCCTATTATGTATTTCATGTTTATATCTTGTTAAAAAGCAGTTTGAGTAGCTTTAATAAAAGTAGCAAAAATCTTCATTTAAGGGCTTGGAATTTAGTTTTAAAGTTACATATGCAACTGAAGGTACTAATGCCCTACTCTGCTAAAAACATATTCTTTACTATTATTAAAATGAATCCATGAAGATTAAGTAGACACTTTACAAATAAACATGTTAATACAATATTATATGTCTATATATATATATATGTTCATTAAAAATATAAAAGCAGTTGTTTTCTCCACTATCACGAAAAAATCTTCTGATCATGACAGTACCCTTATTACTGTGTGTGTGTGTGTTGAAAAAGGTGAATAGTAAGAAAAGATTGCAAGCCACATAATATTACAAGATAATCTTACATGCTGCACAGTACATTATCAGTTTGGTGATAGAAGGAAATCTAAATGAAATAATTTATTCTATTCCATTGGACAATGATATGGTTTCATGAAGAATCAATGGAATAGAGAAAATGTTGAAAATCAGCTGTGTAATGAACTGCAGTGAAGCAAATTTTCATTATAAGTAGATGAAATCACACCACATGACAATGAAGAATGACTACTTGCATCTGTAATCTTTCTAAGAAAGGAAAAGTTGTGGAGAGAAAGATAATTCTAACATTTAAGAAACTGACTCAGAGCTTCAATTAATTAAATCTTTAAACGTTGTTTATTGGAATTATGTTTATTTTTCTTATCACTAACTGTGCATTAGAAGCAATTCCGGTTTTGGTGGTCAGCGACATGGATGTAGGACATCAGAAAAACAATATGCCAGGGACTAACAATTCATTATTTTAGTTATCAAAAACATTTAAACACTAACAATCATACAGAAAAATGAAAGACACAAACCAAATTTAATTATCAATGTCACTGATATATTACAAATAATTTGTCAAATAATAAATTTTATGTTAGACTGGGTAACTACATTAAAAGAGGTATTAGCATTTTATCCTATAAATGAGAAGCAATACGGATTTAAAATTATTATTTAAAAATATATACTCATTCTGAATAAATTATATAAGCTTTTCATTTGAAAAACTCAACATTGGAAAGAGAATATTGCTAAATTCTATGTCATATTTTAGGTATTTGTAAAGCTAAATGAATGTTACATTTTAGGTATTTGTAAAGTTAAATGAGTAACATTTGTGTTAAAAGGAAATAAAATTAACTTTATTAAAATAAAGGTATTTATTATAGAATTTATTAGTTATAAAATTTTCCTTATTCTCCAATGGTTTTCACTTTCCATGATTTAGAAGAGCAAAGGCTTAAAATTTCTGATTTAAAAATATATTGTTTTTATATACTATTAACTTATATAATTAGTATATATTAAAAGGTTTGTCTAAATTTACACAAGCAGATTGAGTGATTAATGCATTTGAAACAGATGTAGGGCGTGTTAGCTAAAACTCAGGAAGAGTTCATTGATCCGTAGTAAATAGCAGGTAAATAGCCAGACATGATCATCAAAGCAGGAAGGGGATTTACACTGGTGTTTACATTCACCTGGAAGCTTGCTTATATTCTGTGACTTCCATGTATGCTCTCTGGGGATGTGCAGTGAGCATAGATAATAGACTAGGCAAACCCAGATAATTCCAACATGGAGGAAACTGACCCAAACTTCACCCCAAAATCCATTAACACGTTAAAAATCATGCCCCCCCCCCATTAACATAGTAAAAATCACAGCTCCCTGTGTAAACTACTTGATGATGTAAGTGGCCTGCTGCTAGGCTACTGCTTCCACACCCATAGGCATAAGCTATTTTTGACTGAGTCACCGTATAAAGAGCTCTGCCCAGTGTTCTGTTTGGAGGTAGAGATGAAGGAGGATTACAGACCTACAGACTGTTGGATGCAGATGTAATTCTAATGCTTGACCTATCTCTGAGAGAACAAGCCAGGTAAAGCCTTTCACCCCAAGAACGTTCCATTGTCTTTCCTCCGTCTCACTGTATCCATAGTGAATTTTCCCAGGGCTAAAACCCATTGGAAAGACATTGGTCATGAAAAATTATTAGAAATTATGGTTTTGTAAAAGATTTTTACTTATCCTATCAATATTCTCCTCCTATAATTTCAACCAACTTATGTTGGAACTTCTTATTTTATTCTACATTCCACTTGATTTCTTCCTTTGTATGTTCATTTTAACCTCTTTATTTTTTTTATTGCTGTGTCATGGGTTATTTCTACCAATCCTCTGATATTTATCTTAATTTTTAAAATGGAATATTAATTTTAATGGAAAACATACATATATATATGGATATATGACTTAGAAATGGTAAAGTGAACACCTGGAACCTATAATTACAAGAAACAGAAATTTACCAAGACTGTACATCTAATCATGGGTTGCTTCTCTAGTCCATCCTATGCATAAAATATATATTGTTTCTCCTTTGCTTGATACAAATGATTTTTCATTCTTTTAAAACTAGATTTTTTCACTTAGTATTTTAACTAAGTGCTTCACCTGTGTTGTTGCATGTAGCTATTGCACATGAAAAGTGTTTTACTTTGCACAAAAATACAGATTATCTTCCAATATCTGACTACCTTGCTAAATTCTTATTATAACTAGTGACATGATTTCTAGTAACTCTACTATTACTTGGAGTAATTTCTATGTTTATTTTTTCCAGGTTGTTTATGTAAACAATCATAACTTTCCAAGAGCAAGAGTTTTTTTTTCCTTTCCATTCTTTAGATTATCACTTCTTTTTCTTGCTTAACCAAGCTTCAGTTGATGTTAAGTACAAAACTAAATGAAAAGTATACTAAGGGTGTAGTGTTTTTTTTTCCTTAAGCTTACATGAAAGGAGTCTTAGTTTTAATTTGATGAGTTATGCAATAATTTTAAGATACATTTGAAGGAAATGTTATTTTATTAATGATTTAATTTTTAAAAATATTTAGTAGATGTCTCTAGCTAATTATACTGCAAGTGGTATGAAGTCTCTATGATTTCAGTCCTTTGCAATTAGTGGTTACCTAAAACCACAACTTAATGTAAATATTTTGTGTGTTCTTAAAAAGAATGAACACTCTTCAAACCTTAGGTAACAATGTTCTATATATGTGCATTAGTTCAGGTTTATTAATGTCTATGCAAAATTTATCCTTTCTGATATTTTCTGTTTGCTTATCAGTTATTGATGTATATAATTTCTGGTCATTTTACTAAAATGTACAAAGTTAGACTTGTTATATATTCTTGGTGAATTGAAACATTTTTCATTTGAAGTGACCTACTTATATCCAGTTAAGTTTTGCTTCAATTTCTATTTTATCTTATCATAATGTAATTACTGCAGCCTTTCTTTATGTTTTTATTTATATGTATATATATATATATATATATATGTATATATGTGAAATAGCTTATTTTGTTCTTTCTTATTAAGAAATTGTTCCTTTTTTTATACATTTATTCAACTTTTTACCCATTCAGACAAATTGTTGTAATTGGAGCATGCACCCCTAATCAGTGCTATTGCTGTCATGATTTTAATATACCATGTTCTTGCTTTTTTTTCATGTTGTACAATGTTTTCTGCATTCATTTCCTTTGTTTCTTCACTTCTTAAGATTGACATTTCCACATGTACTGTACCACATTCCCTTCTATTAGCTTAGAAACTGTATTTCCTTTTTTCTGTTATATTATTCTTGCAGTGGTTAACTAAGAAAATGCAGCATATATCCTTTACTTATGAAAATCTACTGACACACTCATTGTTCTCACAGACAATGAAAGGAGCTTAGTGTATGTTAGCTCCACTAATCTCTGTCCTAAATATTTTTTGTTAACCTGGGCATGTATGATGGTTAACTTTATGTGTCAACTTGACTGGCCTAAGGGGTGCCCAGATAGCTGGTAAATTATGTCTGAGTGTGTTTGTGAAAGTTTCTGCAAGAGATTAGCATGTGAATCAGTAGACTAAGAAATTAACATCTGCCTTCACTTGTGTGGGTGGGCATAGGTGGAAGACCCAATAGAAAACAATAGAGCACCAAAATAGAGTGCTTTAGGACCCAAATGGAGCAAAAACACTAAGGAAGAGCTAAATTCTCTCTCTCTCTATCTTGATATGGGATGTCCATCTTCTCCTGCCGTGGAACATTGGAGCTCCTAGTTCTGAGACCTTCCAACTTGGAATGAATTACACCATATGTTTTCCTGGTTCTCCAGCTTGCAGAGGACAGAGTAACACTTGGCCTCCATAGCTATGTGAGCAATTTCTAAAGTACATATCCTCTTATATATCTCTCTATATGTATCTAATTGGTTCTGTTTCTCTGGAGAACACTGATTAATACAGCATGAGATTTAATTTCTTATAAGTAAAGTGTTTGAAACCAAAGATAATATCATTAATGTTTTGTAGAATCAATATTCACTTAAATTTTCCTGAATTTTTAAATCATATTTACTGTCCTTCATTTATTTTTGCATTACTGATTTTCATCTGAAAAGTTTTTTCTGCTTGAACTTGAAGAACACATTAAGAATGACCTTTAGCTTAGCTCTATTAGCATGTTGTTTTAGTTTTTCAGAAAATATCTTTAGATGATTTAAATTATGAAGTATATTGTTTCCTGGTAAACCATCAGTTATTTATTTAGTCAGTATTTTGAACATAGTTCACTGTCTTCTGGCTTCAGTTACTTCTGATGAGAAGTCAGCCATTTGTCTAAAGTTTGCTATTAAATATCTTTTTCCTTCTAGCTCATTTTTTCCTTTTTATTTGGATTTCTACAGTTTCATTGTGATGTATTTGGTTGCACTCTTCTTTTTGATTATCATATTTAGATCATTTAAGTATCTTGAAACTGGGAGTTGATGACTTCTAACTGTTTTGGAAAATTATTAGCCATTAACTATACAAATATTTCTTTCTCCCCATTCCCTCTTCCATTGCTTGCTAGGTCACCAATTAAATACTTGTTAAACTGTATATTTTATATTTGTTTCCTACTGGTCTGAATTTTATCTTTTTTTGATTTCTGTATTCCTTATTCTGTATCACTTATTTTGAGCAATCTTCCTGGCAATTAATTCTCTCTCCAGATGTATTTAATTTGCTAAACCTATTCATTGAATTGTTAATTACAAATTCTGTGTTTCTCAGTTTTTATAATTTTTCTTGGCTTTTTTTGTTGAAATCTGTTATGTCATTTAAAAAAATCCAATTATCTTTTGAATATTTCAAACTTAGCTATCATCTCCTTGAAATTTTAAGCATAATTTTATGTCTATATCTCATTATTTAAATTTCTAGAATTGATTAAGAACTAGACATTTTAATTAAAGCATATTATTTTTAGAAATTATTTGAAAATTAGCATAAAGTTTCATTCCTTCAGAAAGGATTTTTTCTTCCAGGCAACTATCCTTAGTGATATTATTGTATCACCTTACCTAATTCCAAAGCATAAGATTTTCTAGGCAACCCATATTTCCTGAAGCCTGAAATCAGATTGTTTGAATATAAATTTTCTTCTTGTTAATATATTGGTCTAGTAGGTAGCCCTTATGATCCCAAAAAACCTTAAATGACTTGGTATTTAACCAAGGAAGTCCTTGCTCTGGCCCCTGGCCTGGAGGGGTTTTAAGGCAGTGGCTCAGCCTATTGGCCATCTCTGCTTATTGGAGATTAATTCCAGGGCAAAAAACAGACACCTATTCTGAAATTTCATGACTTTGTGACCCTTATCTCACTTCCAGCTCTTTTATTTTAGGAAATCAAATTACTATTTTTAATTTTAAGCAAATCTCCTGGTTTTCTTTAGTTGTCAAACTCAAAATACCTGCCTTTTCCATAATTAATGGAATTTTAGGTCTTTTTTGTTGTTAGCTATTGTTATTATTACCAGTATTGAAACTCTTCATATTTCATTATTTGATCTGAATATTTTATCTTTATTTGATCCTAATATTATTCAAGCATTGTTTCCTTTTCTGTCCCACCACTCTAGCTTATTTATTATGCATTCTTTGGGTTTATTCCAATCTCTCTATGATTTCATAGAACAAATTCACAAACTCCTCATTTTTGCTCTTTCTTGTATTCTAATGTAAATACTTAAGGCTGCAGATATTTCTCAAATTACCAGTTTTGCTGCAACACACCTTCTAAAATTTTTACTAATATTTTCATCATCATTCAGCTTCAAAAGAAATGTATCATGATTTACTTTTTGACCTATGACTCCTTGCTAATGCTTTTCTTGTTATTTTTATTAATAATAATAGCAATTAATTTTTATTTGTTATCAATGATAATATTTGCCATTATTTATTTAGCATCTACATGGCATAAAAGCACTTTGTTTACTTTTCACACTTAATCGTGGAAATAATCATGTGGGGGTAGATTAGTTTGTTATCCCTTCCTTTACAAACTTGTGTAAGTTTAATGTACATAAAATATATTACACATATTTAAAGTATATTATGTGATAACACTGCCATAATATATGCCCATGAAATCATTACTACATTCAAGGTAATGAACACATCCATCACCATCCAGTGTTCTGCTTCTACGTAATTAATCCCTCCCTCTCCTGCCTCCATACTTCTTATCCCTTCTCTAGGCAACCATTCGTCTGATGTCTGCCACTAAAAATCTGTTTGCATTTTCTTTAATTTTATATAAATGGAATTAGAAAAATTTACACTTTTACTTCTTTCACTCAACATAATAATTTTATAATTCATTTGTGTTGTTGTTTGTATCATTAGTTTCTTTTTTATTGTTATAGAGCACTGCACTGTATGGATATAAAAGAAAATGTTTATCCATTCATGTTTGCTAAATGTTCTGATAATTTCCAGTTGTTGCCTATTACAAATAAAACATTTAAAAATATTTTTTGAAGTATTTTTTGATTAGCTTATATATTTGTTTAGGCAAACAATCTATATATTTGTTTAGACAAATAATCTAAATATGCCTTTCCTATCCTCAAGTAATCTGGATATGTCTTTCCTGTCCTCAGAATACACTTCTACCTGAACTATATAGAGGTTTTAATCCATGTGAATCACATCGGATCATCATATCAGGAGAAACACTTCCCAGCAAAGAAAGTATATAATTTAGTGCATGAACTGAAAATCTGTCACATCACATACTATACCACCATGAAATGACTAGCTAATAGAACATTTAAGCAATATGCTGAAGTGGTAATTGTTCTCCTCAAAGAAAAAGTATACTAGGTTGAGGCACTATCTTCCAGAATGCAGTATTCACATTGAATTAAAGATCTCTTTATGTACTTATACCTCCCAAAAGAAAGAATATATAAGTCTGGTAACTAAGGATGGAAGTTGGACATATCCCACTTACCATCACTATGTATAACTCACTGGGGAGTTTTGGCTTCCATTTCTCACAGCTCATGCCTTGCAAAGTTATAGTTCCTATTCCTCAAAGAGGACATTCCTTCACCAGTGATCACAAGATGATTCCCACTGAATTATGTTATGGCTGCCTCACAGGCATTTTAGGTTACTTGTCACCGGGGAGCAGTAGGCAAGGGCAGAAGTCAGCATTTTGGCAAGGGTATTGACACAGACACTCTCAGAGTAAGGTAGGGCTGCTGTTAGACAATAGGGGCAGAGAGGATAGGTGTCGCGGTCCCTCAGGTGATCCAGTTTCCATGGAGCAACCAGATGATCCACTTTGATGCTTCTTGGTACACAGTTTCTCCATTGTGAATGTAAATGAACACCTGCATCAACCTCAGCGTAAGAAGGACATGGTGACCAGGGTCTCAGAACCCTCAGGGATGGGGCTCTAGGTCACAGCGGTGGAGAATGCACTGACCCTGGCAAAGGTAGAGGCTGAGTTGAATACAGTGGAGGCCAGAGATGATGAGTAGTCCATGAGGGGGAATTTAATGGGCACAGAGATATGTTAACTAAATTCACTTTAGAGGGAAGATGTATTGGCCTGGCTGACAGCAGACAGACTGCAGCTATCAATTTCTGCAGAACTGCCTCAGCTTTTCCTTATGGGAAGGCCATTTCCCATGAGTGATTATGGTGCAGGTGAAAAGGCTAGTCATGGGTGGTGAGCCTTATATACTCCTGAACTTTTGGTTGAGATTTTGTTCAGGCTTATACTGCATGTAGACTTCTACCTACTCCCAGACCTACTTCTTCTCCGTTCCTTCCATGCCTGATGATGCCTGAGGAATACTGTGCATGCCAAACCCCATCTTAGCATCTGCTGCTGGGATCTCAGCCTACAGAAGTGTTCATAATGAAATGAGGGCCCATTGATACCCGTTTCTGCTGCCTTCTTGTCAGTAGTCTCCCACATCACAGTACTTATATTATTAACACATACAGACACACAGATCTCAACTGAAAACATACCTATTTTAACATAATAGTTATTCAAGCTTATTGGTGTTTTCACTGAACGATAAGTTTATGTAACTCACCCATTTCTAATCTTTCCATTACAGTAGCATTTCCCACAAAAGAGTGAGAGAAGGATTTATATTTTCCTCTCAGAGGAGAAAGCATAACCAAAAACCTTGAAGTGGTGCCTCAGAGGTTGAAAGTAGGTAAAAAACAGGAGCTTATTATTCATTAGCCCCTGAAAAAATCATTGACATGCAGGAAGAGAGAAAAACTAGTGTTTGCTTGTCCTAATCACTAAAAATATAATTCTAACATGCCTAAAACATTGAAACAAACATTGTCTTTCTTTTTCTAAAATGTATGCTATCATATGTAACTTTTAAGATTTTCTTATTTTCACCTATCACCTTCGAAAAACAATTTTTGTTTTTTTGGCAATTTGAGCAAATGGCATTAGGACTACATATCCAGTTTTTTACTCTTTGAAAGCAGTAAGATCAGTTAAAAAAATATAGTGTCACAAAATAGCCTATGAACATTGCTTGCCAAATACCTACCCAAAAATTTATTCAAAAAAAGAATATTTGAGGATGAAGTAGTGGGGGCACGGATAAAAGACATTTATGTGTATTCATGTGATTTTTAACACATTTAAGTTCTATTCTTTTTGTCAATATTTTTATATAAAAGAACAGGTAATATTCACAGATCCTATTCAATTCTCAGTTTTTCCCAATGTAACAAATGATACATTTTTATTTTATAAAGTCAGAAAAAAATCAGCCTAAGGATAAAGGAATGGTTTGAATATCAAAACACCCTGGAGACTTGTCTAGTCAATAAAGATATAAGCTTTAAAAGTTCTATTTGAGGTCAAGAAATAAAAATGCTATTTCTTTTGTAGTTGTCCAGTACAGCTAATGCTCATACAGATAAAAACCTAACTTTATTCTATAGTCATCCACTTTGCCTCCACATCTCCCATAGTCTCTGCCTTCTCTATGAGATCAACTGTAATTAATAAATAACAAAAATGTCAATTTAGGTTAGGCAACAGAAATACCCCCTCACACCCCAAGGAAAAGAAACCATTATCATTTTTGTAATTAACATATCTGTGTTAATTTTAAGAAATAAAAATTAATTCTCCATTTTTAATGTTATATCTCTCTCGATTTCTTATAGGTTGCATTATTCATTATATAAGGCATTTTTTTCCTTTTTAATTGAGGTATAGTTGATATACAATATTATGTTGGTTTCAGGTATACAACATAGTGATTCAACAGTTATATACATTATTAAATCCTCACCCCAACCAGTGTAGTTACTGTCAAAATAGAAAGGTGTTATGGAACTATCAACTATATTCTCTATGCTGTACTTTCATCCCGTGACTAACTTATACTATGATTGAAATTTTTGTGCCCCTTTATTCCCTTCATCTCTTTCAACTACCCATCTCAACCCCATCCCCATGGTAACCACCAGGCACTTCTGAGTGTCTATAAATCTACTGCAATTTTGTACATTGTTTTTTTGTCTTTAGATCCCACATGTAAATGAAATCATATGGTATTTGTCTTTCTCTGTCTGGCATATTTCACTTAACATAATACCTTCTAGATCCATCCATGTTGTCTCAAACGGCCAGATTTTGTTCTTTCTTATGGATGAATAATATTCCATTTTGTATATACATCACCTCTTTTTTATCCCTTCATCTACTGATGGACACTTTGGTGGCTTCTGCATCATGGCTATTGTGAATAATGTGGCAATAAATACAGGAGTCAATATATATCTTAGAATCAGGTATTTTGTTACTAGGTCATATGGTGTGGGGAGCTGTTGGCCAATTTAGGATTATGTGCCCAGATACCAGCAGTTTGATCTTTGCGGTTAGGGTTTTTTTCTGTGTTCCTGTTTCCCAATACAAACTGTTTTGCCAAGATGGCACTCACCAGATAAGCGTGGGGTGGTGGCTGAGTGTGCTGTCAAAATGAAACAAGTTTGCTGCTTGTGTTCCGGGTATCTCCCTATTGGCGGTGTAAGTCTTCTGCGAATGTGATCAGCTCGTGGACACCGTTTACTTGCATTGTGTGCCTCCCTGCATGGAGAGCTTGTGACTGCTTGACCTTTATGCTGATTGGCCCATGAATGTTATATATACTCTGCTGTTTCCGCAAATAAATGAGACTTGATCACGAATTTGTCTTGTCTCCATTCTTTGCATCTCTTGTTTCCTTCCAAATGCCCACTCCCCCTCTCCAGGTCCACGTTGCTGTCCCGTGGGTCGGGACATTCTGGCACCAACATGGGGCTCGAGAACGGGGGACTCCGTGAGGAACACAGATGGGAGGAGGACCCAAAGAGTAAACCAAAACTAGCGACCACGTCAGGGGAACCTGCTGAGATGAAGAGGTCCGGTAAGTGATCTGTGATTATGGGACAAGAAATAAGCAGTAGAGAAACTTTTGTTAACAATTTAAAAGATGCTTTAAAGGCACGAGGAGTAAAGGTTAAAGGAAAACAATTAATTGAATTTTTTCAGTTTTTACAAAAGTTCTGTCTCTGGTTCCCTCAAGAGGGAACAATAGATAAAAAAAGTGGAAAAGAGTGGGTGATGCTCTAAATGATTATTACACCACTTTTGGACCTGAAAAGGTCTCAGTGACTGCATTTTCTTACTGGAATCTGATTAATGAAATTATTTCGTATAGGCACATTAATCCAGAAATAGCAGCTATAGTAGAAAAAGGAAAAGCTGTTTTACAAGAAATAAAAGAAGCCTCTCATTGTGGCATGCCTGAGCCTGTTAGAGGAGAGTGAGAAAGTTGCCATCAAATGGAGGCTACTGATAAACATGATAACAAAGATCTAATTTCCCTTGATAGTGATCCCGAGGAATGCTCAGATAAGGGAGCTAAGCCTAAAACACCTAAAAGGGCAAAAAAAAAAAAATCTATCCTGATTTAAAAGTGGCTAAGAGATTCTATCCTGACTTACAAGTCCGCCCACAACAGGTTCCGGACAGTTCAACCCTAAAGGGGGAACCTGACAAGCGGTTAGCTCCATCTGAAGAAGAATTAGATGTAGAAGCACAGTTTCCTAAACTTGATTACCATCCCCTCGTTCATCGTGAGTCTCATGGAGATTTAGGTTTAGATACCAATACAAGAGTCATCTTAGATGCCAGTTTTTTCCTGCTTAATCATTCCAATCCTGACCTGGCACAAGACTGTTGGCTTTGCTTAACATCAGGGGTCCCTCGGCCACTGGCTTTACTGACCAATAATACAAAAACTACTGACCTTTCATTCTCTGTCAATTCAAATTGCTCCATGATACCCCCCCTAACAGTACAACCTATTGTTTTCTCTGCTGGTCACTGCATTAATTCCTCTCATTATGATAACTCTTCAAGCACGGTCTTGGGGATAATTTATTTTGCCAATTGCAGCAACACTGTTACTGTGGATCCACCCAATTGTGCCCCCCCAAGATTGGTATTCGTGTGTGGTGGAAATTTAGGGTACACATATTTACCACAAAACTGGACAGGTACCTGCATTCTGGGTATTGTTTTTCCTGATGTAGATATTATTCCTGGTGAAGTGCCTGTCCCAGTACCCGCGCTAGACTATATAGCCAGAAGACAAAAGAGAGCCATTCAGATGCTACCATTACTGCTTGGTTTAGGAGTTTCAGCGGGCATTGCCACAGGCACTGCAGGATTGGGATTATCTCAACATTATTATCACAAGCTATCCAAGCAACTCATTGATGATGTAAAAATTCTTTCTGATACCATTAATGACTTACAAGATCAGGTTGATTCCCTTGCTGAAGTAGTTTTACAGAATAGGAGAGGGCTAGACTTATTAACCGTGGAAAAGGGAGGCATTTGCTTATTCCTACAGGAAAAATGCTGCTTTTACGCCAATAAGTCCGGAATAGTTCGAGACAATATCAAAAAGCTGCAAGATGACCTAGAAAAAAGGCGAAAAGAGCTCCAAGACAATCCTCTTTGGAATGGACTGCATGGCCTTCTCCCCTGTCTCCTCCCATTCCTCGGACCGGTGCTGATACTCCTGCTTGTTGTCACCGTTGGACCGTGCGTTGCTAATAAGCTAATCCAGTTTATTAGACAACAGATAGACTCAATAAAACTTCAACAAATACAAGTCCATTACCATAAGCTAGAAGCTCAAGATTTAGAAACTTACTATGATGCTAAAACTGCTTAAGCTAATATGCGTTATACCTTTGCCAACAGAGTATATGCTTTACCTACCCTTTCTTTTACCTTGTCCTATGAGTCTGGTTCATTATGTTTTTTAATATGTTTTGCTATAAGCCTTAGGAAATAGTGATCCTAGAGCCAAAAATTTTGGAGCTCGAGCGTAGATTCAGTCTACTCGCCCTAAAGGATTTGGAGCAGTTGACAAGTCGTGAGGTTCACAGCTTATGGCCACGGCAAGTAATGAAAACATACCAGCTTGCCGTGACAGGCTGATTAGCCAGTGACGGGTAAGAGTGAATCAAGGGTTCTATCAACCTAAGACAGAGGTCTGGGAATTAGAGCCCAGAGCCTTGATGACGGGTAAGAAGAGATCCCTTGACCACCAACCTAAGACAGGCACAGTCCATGCCAAGCAGCTGTACAAACCTCTTATGTCATTAGCTCCACCCAACTTCTTCGCCTTATAGATCTCACTTGCTCAGCTTTTTTTTAAATAAAAAAGGGGGACATGTGGGGAGCCGTTGGCCAATTTAGGATTATGCGCCCAGATACCAGCAGTTTGATCTTTGCGGTTAGGGTTTTTTTCTGTGTTCCTGTTTCCCAATACAACTGTTTTGCCAAGATGGCACTCACTGGATAAGCGTGGGGCGGCGCCTGAGCGTGCTTTCAAAATGAAACAAGTTTGCTACTTGTGTTCCGGGTATCTACCTATTGGCGGTGTAAGTCTTCTGCTAACGTGATCAGCTCATGGACACCGTTTACTTGCATTGTGTGCCTCCCTGCATGGAGAGCTTGTGACTGCTTGACCTTTATGCTGATTGGCCCATGAATGTTATATACACTCTGCTGCTTCTGCAAATACACAAGACTTGATCAGGAATTTGTCTTGTCTCCATTCTTCACGTTTCTTGTTTCCTTCCAAATTCCCACTCCCCCTCTCCACGTCCATGTTGCTGTCCCGCGGGTCGGGACAATATGGTATTTCTACTTAGTTTTTGAGGAACCACCATACTGCTTTCCATAGTGACAGCATTCGCAGCAATAGTGGGAATTTACATTCCCACCAACAGTATAGGAGGTTTCCCTTTTCTCCACATCCTTGCCAACACATATTTCTTGTCTTTTGGATAGTGGCCCTTTCTAGCTTGTGTGAGGTGATACCTCATTGTGGTTTTACTTGCATCTCCCTGATGATTAGTGATGTGGAACATCTTTTCATATTCCTTTTTGCCATCTGTATTATTGAGAAAAATTTCTATTTAGGTCCTCCATGCATTTTATAATCAGACTATTTGTTTTTTTCAATGTTGAGTCATATAAGATCTTTATATATTTTAGATGTTAACCCTTATCATATAAATAATTTATGAATATATTCTCCCATACTCTAGGTTGTCTTTTGTTTTGTAGATGATATACTTTGCTGTAGAGAAGTTTTTTAGTTTAATGTAGTTTCACTTATTTTTCCTTTTGTTTCCCTTTCCTAAGGAGCTGTGTCCAGAAAAAACTTGCTCATGCTTATGTTCAAGAGATCTTTGCCTGTTTTCTTCTAAGAGTTTTATGGTTTCACATCTCACATTTAGATCTTGAATCTATTTCAAGAAGACTTTGAAAACAATACATTAAAGTGTGTTGAGTTAGACAGTAATCTGGTTTAATTCTCAGCATGTAGCTGTCCAGTTTCCCAACAACACTTATTGAAGACACTGTTTTTACTCCATTGTATATTCATGGCTCCTTTATCAATATTAATTGACCATATATGCATGGGCTTATTTCTGGGCTCTCTGTTCTGTTCCATTGATCTATGCATCTGTTCTTGTGCAAGTCTCATATTGTTTTGACCACTGTAGCTTGAAGTCAGGGATACCCCCAGCTTTGTTGTTCTTTCTCAAGATTGCTGTGGCTATTTGGGGTCTTTTACAGTCCCATATACATTTTAGGATTTTTTTGCTCTACTTCATTTAAAAATACCATTGGTAATTTGGTAGGGATTGCATTGAATCTATAAATTGCTTTGGGAAAGATGGCCATTTTGACATATTACTTCTTCCTATCCTTGAGCATGGCATAGATTTCCCCTTTTTGTGTCTTCAATGTCTTTTATCAGTATCTTACAATTTTCAGAGTATAAGTCTTTTACTTCCTTGTTTAGGTTAATTTGTAGATATTTTACTCTTTTTGATGCAATTGTAAATAGCATTATTTTCCTGATTTCTCTTTTTGCTAGTTTGTTGTTAGGGTGTATAGGAATGCAACATATTTCTGTATACGGATTTTTTATCCTACAACTTCCTGAATCCAGTCATTAGTTCTAACAGTTTTTTGGTGGAACCTTTAGGTTTTCTATATATAGCATCATGTCATCTGAAAATAGTGATGGTTTTATTTCTTCATTACCAATTTGGATGCCTTCTATCTCTTTATCTTGTCTAATTGTTGTGGGAAGGACTTCTAGTGCTATGTTTAATAAAAATGGGGAGAGTGGACATCTGAGAGGAAAAGATTTCAGCTTTTCAGCATTGAATATGATGCTAGTTGTCAGTTTGTTACATATAGCCTTTATCATGTTGTGATATGCTCACTCTATACCCACTTTATTGAGTTATTTTCATGAATATATGTTGAATTTTTTCAAATGCTTTTTCAGCATCTATTGAGAAGACCAAATTGTTTTTATCCTTCCTTTTGTTAATGTGGTGAATCACACTGATTGATTTAAGAATATTGTACCATCCTTGCATCCCTGGGAAATTTCCCAGTTGGTCATGATGGATGAACCTTTTCATGTATTTTTGAATTTGGTTTACTAATACTTTGTTGAGGATTTTTGCATCTATGTTCACAGGGATATTTGTCTGTAGGCTTCTTTTTTGTAGTGTCTTTGGTTTTGGTATTAGAGTAATACTGGCCTTATAGAATGAATTTGGAAGTATTCCCACCTTTTCTATTTTTTGGAATACTTTAAGAAAGATAGGTATTAGCTCTTTTTAAAATGTTTGGTAGAACTCAGCTAGGAAGCCATCTGGTCCTTGACTTCTATTTGTTAGGAGCATTTTTTATTACAAATTCAACTTTGTTGCTTGTAACTGGTCTGTTCAGGTTTTCTGATTTTTTCCAGGTCAGTCTTGGAAGGCTATATTTTTCTAGGAATTTGTCCACTCCTAGGTTGTCCAATTTTTGGCATATAATTTTTCATGGAATTCTCTAATAACTCTTTGTAGTTCTGTGCGGGCAGTTGTAATTTTTCCTTTCTCATTTCTGACTTTGTGTCCTCTCTCTTTTTTCTTAATAGTTCTAGCTAGGAGATTGTGTTTATCTTCTCAAATAACCGGCTTTTGGTTTCATTGATTTTTTTCTATTGCTTTATTATTCTCTATTTTTTGTTTATTTCTGTGCTTATCTTTATTGCATCCTCCCTTCTACTAACTTTGGATTTCATTTGTTCATGTAATTGATTTACAGTTTCATACCATTGTGGTTTGAAAAGATGCTTGATACAATTTCAATCATTTCAAGTTTATTGAGTCTCTTTTTGTGTCCTAACAGGTGATCTATTCTGGAGAATGTTCCACGTGCACTTGAGAAAAAATGTGTATCCTGCTGCTTTTGGGTGGAATGTTTTGTATATATCTGTTAAGTCTATCTCATCTAATGTGTCATCCAATGTTTTTCTTTCCTTATATATTTTAGGTATGAATATGTTCATTGATGTAAGTGGAGTGTTAAAGTTCCCTAGTATGATTGCGTTTGTGTCTATTTCTTCCTTTATGTCTGTTATTACTTGTTTTAAGAGTTTAGGTTCCCCGATGTTGGGTGCATAGATACTTACAATTGTTATATTCTCTTGTTAGACTGACCCTTTTATCATTAATAATGTCCTTCTTTGTCTATTGTTACTTTATTTTGAAGTCTATTTTGTGTGATACAAGTACTGCTAATCCTGTTTTTTCTCCCTTCATTTGCTTGAAATATCTTTTTATATCCTTTCATTTTTAGTGTATTTGTCTTTAGGTTTAAAAGGTGTCTCTTGTAGGCAGCATATAGATAGGTCTTGTTTCTTCATCCATTCTGTTATCCTCTGTGTTTTGACTGGTGCATTTAGTCCAATTACATCTAAGTTAATTATTGATAGTTATATACTTACTGCCATTTTATTCATTGTTTTCTGGTTATTTTTGTAGTTCCTTGTTGTTTTATTCCCCTCTTATACTTTTCTCTTGTTAGTTGATAGTTTTCTTTAGTGTTATGCTTGGGTTTTTAAAACATTTTTTGTGTATCTGTTATAGGCTTTAGGTTTGTGGTTGCCATAAGGTTCATAGATAGTTTCCTAAATATATAACAATATAAGTTGATGGTCACTTTATTTCTAATATAATCTAAAAGGACTACTTTTTCATTCTTCATTATCCATATATTATGTACAAGATGTCATAATCTACATCTTTTGTGTATCCCTAGGCTGATTTTGTGTATAGTTGACTTTGCTACTTTTGTGGTTTTTTAACTTCATACTTGCTCAGTAAGTCATTGGTCTACTGCCTTTACTGTGGGTTTACTCTGACTAATGAAAATATTCAGGCTTAAGAACATTTTCCATGTATAGATGACCCTTTAACATACCCTGTAAGGTGAGTTTAGTGGTGGCGAATTCTTTTAACTTTATCTGGGAACCTTTTAATCTCTCTTTCAATTCTGACTGATAACCTTTCTGGGTATAGGATTCTTGGTTGTAGGTTCTTCCCTTTCAGTACATTAAATGTTCCATGTCACTCCTTTCTAGCTTGTAATGTTTCTGCTGAGAAATCTGCTGATAGCTTTATGGTGTTGCTGTTATAAGTAAATTTTTGCCTCTTTCTGGCTGCTTTTATTACCCTCTCTTTATACTTAATCTTTGTCATTTTAATTATATGTCTTGGTGTTGTCTTCCTGGGGTTCCTTTTGTTAGGGGCTTTCTGTATTTCCAGGGCCTGAGTGTCTAATTCCTTCCCTAGACTGAATAAGTTTTCAGCTATTATTTCTTCAAAAAGACTTTCTACTCCTTTGTCTCTCTCTTATCCTTATGGTACTGCTATTATGTGAATATTGTTCCATTTGGAGTTGTCACACAGTTCTATTAGCATCTTCCCATTTTAAAAATTCTTTTTTGTCTTTATTCCTCAGCTTGGTAGTTTTCTTTCTCGCTATTTGCCACCGCATTGGCTCTTTGGTCTACTTCCAGCAGTCTACTATTCATTCCCGCCATTGTGTTTTTCATTTCAGTTATTGTATTTTTCAGCTATGAGTGGCATTTTTTCAAATATTCTATCTCTTTGTTGAAATTCTCACTGAGATCAGCAGTTCTTCCCCCCCAGGTCATCTTTATGACTGTTACTTTGAAATCTTTATCAAGAAGATGGGTAATCTCAGTTTCATTTAGCCCTCTTTCTGGGTTTTATGTTCTTTTGTTTGGAACTTATTCCTCTGCCTCCTCATTTTATATAGTTTTCTGTGTTTCTTCATTGTTATTAGATACAGTAGCTATGCCTCCTGGTCTAGAAACTAATGGTTTTGTGAAGTTGGTGTTCTGCTATGCCTAGAAGCTGAAGACTCTTGGCTCACCAGTGCTTTGTTCTCCTTTGTGGTGGAATCCCAGTTGCTGTTGGTGGGTTGTGGGCAGGACCACCTTTCTGTCTATCTTCTGCAAAGGCTGATCTCTGTCAGCAGGGGCTGACAGCTTGCCTCAGTTCCCCTTGTGTGCTGGGATTTGCTTCTCTTGGGATTCATTATGGGCAGGGCTACCCTCCACCTGATTGTCAACAATGGCAGCCACTGCAGGTTCACACATTCCAGGTGAGACAGGTGCACATGGGAGTACCTCCTTGGGACTGAGCTGTCAGTAAAGGAAGAGAATTTAGAGTTAGTGCCCACATGTGCCCCAACAGTTGGGCTGAAGAAGGGCCCAGAAAGCTGGTAAAGTGTCATCCCTGTCTTCCAGTTAGCAAAACAGAGTGGACCAGGCTAGGAAGTGTGCCATAGGGCTGAGCTAATGTGGGAGATGGTGTGTTCAGAGTTGGCTCCCATGAGCACTGAAACTGTTAGGCTGAGGGAGAGTTGGGGAAGCAACATCTAACTCCATTTCTTCTCTAGAGAGAGCTCCTTCCATCTCCCCACCTCTACCCCTTGGGCACATTTCCCTCTGCTGGTAAACTTTCCAAACTGCCACCTCTGAGTTTGGTCTCAAAGGGATCAATGGAAAGTACCTGTCTTCGACAAGTGACAGTAATATCAGCCTCCCAGAGTGCTCCAGTTCTCCCTAGTGTCCAGCTCTGTTAATCACAAAAACCCAGTGTAATGTGGACTCCTGTTTCCAGCAGAGTTCTCCAGGGAATGTTGTGCAGGATTCCTGAGAGCTTATCCTCTCCCTGCACCATTCCTCTCCCTCCTGCTTCTTGTGGACTGTGATGGAAGGGCTTGGGTCCTGATCAATCACTGCTCCACCCCTTTAGCCTTCTCAGTGTTTTTCTCTTCTTTATTAGGCATAGATGGTCTGTTCTACATTCTTCAGTTTGTTTTCAGGGTTAGTCATATTTGCTATAGTTGCTTCCTTGCTGTTCTACTACACCATCTTTTCCAACTCTCACTCTCCAATGTCAGGTATTATTTCATAAATGCACCTGAGAGTTTTAGTTTGAATGTAAAAATATTAGCTATTTTTATTTTTAAATAGACTTTCTCTTTTTGTGTTATGAGTAATAGGCTAATATGATAATCAAAATAAAATCACAGAACTGTAGCAAAAAACTACACATTAGTAAATGTAACTTCTTTGATGGAAATTAGGGAATATATTGATATTCTAATAAGGGAGAAAAATAAAAACATCCTTGAGTCCTGTTCATGAAACTTCAATGATTATAAGATGTTTAGTGAAAAACATTTAAAACATTATATAAGATCCTTAATTGAATATCCATTATGATATGATATCAATTATGATATTCAATTAAAATTAAGTTACTATAATTATGGAGTGATCCTAACTGGTATTCAGTATAAGAGTAATGATAAATAGTATTAATGACCATAGCTATTGAGTACTTATTAGATCACAATGTACTGTACTAAACATTTTGTACTGTCATGTTTATATCCTCAAACTAACTTGGATGAAATTGACTTTATATTCTATGCAGTATAATATACTGCTTTTCCCATTTTTATATGAGAAAGAAAGGCTTAGCAAGAGTAACATAATTTTGTAAAGTCAAGAATTTAAGGAAGCAGACTCCATGTTTTAGATGGTGCCAAAGCTCTTGGCCTTAATAACCTATTATCACTATCAGGAAGTGGGATAACCAAGATTTACTATAGTCATGAAAAAAAGAAAATAGTAGTTGATAAAAGCTGGTATGGCTATTGATTTTTGATTATTTTACATTTTATTCCCTTTTTAATTGTATTGGTTTTTAAGGAATAAGCAAAATATTTTGGAAAAACTGTCAATTTTGCTATCCTGATATTTATTTTTTTTAATAATTTTATCATAAATATATTTCATACATATTGTATTTATACAAGGTTCATGTATGAAGCAAAGAGAATTGAAATGAACACCATGCATACAACTAACTACTTGAGAATTATAGTATTTTGGTTTCATTCATGCCTCCTTACATACACTAACCTCTCCCTCTACATAAAGATAACCACTTTGTTGAGTTACATTAATGATTTTCAGATTACTTTTACTGAACATTAATAATATATTTGTAGTGCAGTTTTCTCTGCTTTTGAAATTTGCATATTATATTGGAAACACTCATCGTATGCTGTGAGTTTAATTTTTATCTCATTTTTTAGTTCAGTATTATAATTGTGAGAGTTACATGTGTGGCTATGTGCCTGTGGATCGCTATAGATATTCCATTTTTCATCCGTGTATATTTGCATGGATTAATATAACAGTTCAACTACCCAGACTTCTTTGATGGATATTCAAATTTTTCCCAAATTCTTAACAATACTTCTATGAACACTGAATTACATGTCTATGAAGCACATGCATGAGAGCTTTTACCATGGAATAACCATTGATGGAACTTCTGGGATATTGGAAAACTTGACATTTTCAATTTTCATAAATACCATATTTTTCCAATGTCATTGTACCAATTAACAGTCCCATGAGAAGCATGTATAATACTTCAAATATTTACCAGAGTAAGTGTTTACTAGATGTCTAAGTTTTCCTCATCCAGTAAGTATAAACTGATGAGTATTTGTGATAGTGATTTTCAGTTCTCTAATTATTGTTAGTATATTCATTCGATATTTATTTTGGAGAAATGATCACTTTTCTTTAAGGTTCTTTCAAAACTAATATAACTCATTGGCCCCTTATATTCCTTAAATAAGCTCTGCAGATTTATGGGTGTTTTTCTGTTTTCTTTATTGTGTCTATTTTCATTAGAAATTCTAATTTTAATTTAATGAAATCAATTGCACATTTTTGAGTTCTTTAAGAAAATTTTTCTTAAAATATCTTCAATTTTTATACTCAAAGTTTTAGGGTTTGAGTTCACATTTAAACCCTTAATTCTTCTTGTATTGATGTTGTAGAAATTGAAATTTCATCTTTTTCCTTGTGAATTGATTTTAGTCTGCTTGGATTGCTATTGCAGTAGATTACATGGTTTATAATCAACAGGTATTTGTTTCTCACTATTTTGGAGGCTGTACAGGGTTCCAACATGGTCAGGTCCTGGGGAGGGCCCTCTGCTCGTTTCAGATTGTCATCATCTCACTCTACCCTCAGATGACATAGTGAGAGAGCTCTATTTTATAAGAGCACTAATCCCATTCATGAAGGTTCTACCCTTTTGTCCTAATTATCTCCTAAAGGCCCCACTTCAAAATATCATCCCACTGAATATGAGATTTCAACACATGAATTTTGGGGAGGACCACAAACATTCAGCTATAGCAGACTGTGTATATATTTTTTGTGTATGTGTATATTTTTTTGAAAACTGTCTACCATTATTCCACTCCCACTATGCACATTTTTAAATATTTTCCTCATACACCAACACTGATCTTCATTTTGCTGAACAGTTTTGACAACTAGGATAAAAAACTAATTTGACATAAGCAGAGCTTTAAAAAGTGCTTGCTCTTTGGGGCTTTCTATTCATGCTGCTGATATTCTGCCTGTCACCAAGGAAGGACGCCCAAGCTAGTCAACTGTGAATTGGCAGCATGTGAAACAAAAAATGAGTTGTCTTAGTGAGACATCTTAGATCAAACATTCTAGACAGACATCCTAGACCATCCAATCCCAGCCAAGTTGATAAATAACCACAAAGATCAGTCAAGCCAGCCAAGAATATAACTATATTAGGTAATCCATAAAATCAAGAGTTGAATAAACTTGTTTAACCCATCTACATCTTTGAAGAGTTTGATATTCAGTAATATAACAAAGACAATTAATATTCCCACCATTGAATCTGAATGATTTATCCTTTATTAATCTGCAATATAGATCAAGTTCTATAGATGCATGAGATCCCCCCACAACAGCTATCTTTATTTTATTCAAGTAGTCTTTTTTTTTTTTTACCTATTTCTAAAATATCACTATTCTGTCTTAATTACCGTATCTTCATAATAAGTCTTGGTATGTAGCACTTTAATTCCTCCAACCTGTTTCTCCTCCTCATATTCCATAGTTATTCTTAGCATTTAGCATATTTACAGAAAAATGTTAAGGCACTTCAGGTTTCCAATGGATTTTGATTGAATTAGTTTAACTCTAGTGGTATACTTAACAATAGGCACATTTTAAGAATTGAGTGGTAGAGATCCATTAATTATTATTCAAACATTTTCAAAGTTGACAATGATTTCCACAACTGTGCAAACATCCTTATGGCATAATAAAGTAGTATAAAATAAGTTAATAAGCAGAATATACATATACATATATAATTATTCCTTTGATTTTTCTCACCTCTGATGGTCATGAGAACATCCTTTCAGATCTCTGGATGCAGCGAACTAAACTGAATAAAGGCCCAGCTGCTACATTCTGAAATCTGTCATCTCATTTGCAAAGAAATAAGTTACATTTCCCATGATCTGATCGTAGCTAGTGAGTGAGTACATCAAGGATACAAAGGCAGGTCCATTTCTGGAAGATATGAAACTCATATGATGCATGACTTTGACTTGATGACCCCTTAACAGCCCTATTAAACAATCATTACAGCACACTTCTAAGAAACTTCCCTTCAACTTTTCCTTTTTTTCTCTCTTATTCACTCTGAGTGAGATTTGCACCATGGTCTGCCAGATTCTTCAGATCCCTTCCCATTTTTCTTTTGTATGTTTTTCCCTGCATGTATTATCTGTCTTGATGTTTTCTCAGAGGAGCCCAAATAATACACACTCTTAATGCAAATAAAAATTTAATTTTAATGAATTCCAATTCATCATTGTTTAGTGATTGGTGGGTTTTTAAAAATGTTTTATGTAAGTAAGCTTTGCTTGCAAATATATGTTCCTGTGTGTCCTACAAGAAAATGACTGTTTTGGCATAAAGATATATATCTATAACCCATTAAATTTATCTTTGTGTATGGTGTATGGTGAGAACTAAATGATCCACACTGTCATCTAATTATTCTAGCACTATGTATTGAGGAGTCCATTATTTCTTCCCTAAATTGCAGTGATGCTTTTGTTGTAAATAAAAATGGTTGCATATATTTGGGACCATTTCAGAACTCTTCTGTTTATTAACTTATTTTTACATTACTTTATTAATTCCTAAAGAAAGTTTAGTTTCTATTATAGAAAGTTTTAAGACCTAACAATTTAAGTACTCAAACTTTGTATTATTCTTAAAGATTGTCTTGACCTTCCTAGACATTTTGCATCATTATATAAATTTTAGATCCAGCTTATCAAACTGTATCAAAGTGTACACACACACACACACACACACACACAAAGTATTGTATTGCCTATAGATACATTTGGTAAGATGTGATATTTTAACAATCTTGAGTTTTTCAATATCTTTTTTTTTAATTTCTTTATATCTCTCAGAAAATATTTGAGGGTATTTTTGTCATCCTTTATGGATTAAATCCTAGGTATCTGACTCTTTTGAAGCTCTTTCAAATATTACATTTCTATTTTTAATTGATAGTTGTTTCTTGGTTGTTCAAATACAAGTGATTTTATTAGCCCCATATTCAATAGCTTGCTAAGAGCAACATTCACTGATCATTTGTAGCTATTTTTATGTTTGTATTTCAATTACTTCATCTTCAAATAATGACAATTTTATGTATTTCCTTCCATCTTTATGCCAATTATTTCCATGTCTGCATGAATTGCACTGTGTGGGGTCACCAGTACAAGGTTGAACAGAAGTGGTAAAAGTGAATATCATTGTTCTGTTCCTGCATTTAGGGGAGAGGCACTTAATAGATCATTTTTAATTATTGTCATGAGCACAGGTTTTTGTGTTGTGTGTTTCTTTAGATATCATTTTTGTTTAAAACATTTGCTTATTATCCTAGTTGAGTAGTTTTTAAATCATAAATGTGTATTAATAGCAAACTATTTTTCTGTTGTTTTTTGTATTGATGACATTCTATTAAATATGATGAATCATATTGACCAATTTACTCTTATTTTCTTCATTTAAGTTATTTCAAACTTACAAAAATACTGCAGGAATTAAACAAATGGCAATTTTTGTCCCCACTTTTTTTTGAGCTAGTGTAGATTGGTCAGATGGATAGATGTACAGTTAATACAGCAAAACAGATACAACTTTCTAAACCGTTTCACAATACACTGCACACATCATGTCACTTCATTCCAAAATCTTATATGAGTTTATAAGTTCTATTAATCTTTTTTTAAATGTTTTCTGGGTTCATTGATATTTAAAATTTTTGTTTTTTATTTCATTGTTAACTCTTTTATCTTTAAATTATCTCCTCTCTTTTACATATTTTTTGAGGCATTTGCTATTATCTTACATCTTTCTTCATTTCCACATATACATCAGTGCCAGAAATTACCAATTGTAAGCAGTGTGAGCTTGAACCCACAATTTTCAATACTACATATATTTATCTTACAGTTCAACATTTTTTCCACTTCCTATTGTGATTGTCTTACTAAGAAATGATCCATCTAATTTCCAAGCATTTGAGTCTTTTTAGTCATTATTCCATGTTTACTTTTGCTAATTTCTCCTATCATCAGATACACTTACATAAATTCAATTACTTGGATTCTGAATTAGTTGATTTATCCTTCAACATATCCTCTATTTTAGTAAATATTTCATGTGATCATAAAAGGTGCATTCTGTAGGTGTTGCAAGCAGCATTATTTAGGAGAAACTGAGTAAATCAGGCTATTCAAATCTTTAACAGAATATGTTCCACCATGGAATTTTTTATTATTTTTTGTTTTCTTGGTAGTAGGACAATCTTATTGTAGTTCTTAGACAATTAACATTTAATTGATTTATTTACATATAGTCATATAGTTGAGGTTAAATCTACCACTTCGCTATTTGTTCTTCTTCCCCCATTTCTAGTTGTTCTTTATTTATTCCTCCTTTAATGCCTTCTTTTTGATTATTTGAATTATTCATATTTTCGTATTTTCCTATTAGCCTTAACTTTAAAACTGAATCAGTTATGGTTTTTATAGATATCCTAGATATGTTTATATGCAGCATTAGTTTCCATATATTTAAACAACTATTTTTATTGTTTGCCAACTGTGCAAGAATTTTACAATTTCCCTCTATGTATCTTTCCAAACTGTGTTCTCTTGCTGTCATACATCTATAAAGCATTTTAATTTCATGTTAATGTCAAGATATTATTTTTCCTTAGTAGAGAATATTATGTGGCAGTACCCTCCCCTCAAATGCACACACCCCAGACTTTAAAAATATTATTCTATTGTCTTCTGGTTTTTATAATTTCTATTACAACGGCAGCTGCTAGTCTTATTGTTGTTTAGTAAGGTACTCTTTTTTTTTTTCTCTTTTGGCTGTTTTGAAAATGTTTTCTTAAATTGTAGTCTTTGTCTGTTTAACTATGTAGTTTCTAAATTTGGTTGCCTTCTTATTTGGCCTGCTTGGGACTCACTGAGCTTTTTGGATTTCTGGATTAAAATATTCTATGAGTTTCAAATATTGTCTCTTTCACTCTTCCTTTTTACTATATTCCCCCCCTCATTCTTTATTTCTGAATGTCAGCTATGACTATGTTAGAACTTTTAACTACATCCAATTTGTCTGTTTTTCTTGCTTTTCTCTTATTCAATTCTTCTTTTCTCTCCCCTTTCTGTTTCTTCCTTCTTTCTTTCCTTTTTAGTCTTATTGTTTTTCAGTATTTTCCCTTTGCTCAGTTTTCCAAGTCATTAATTCTGTTTTAAGGTGCAACCTATCTGCTATTAAATCTACCCAAATAAGATTTAGTTTCAGACATTGTTTTTTGTATTTTATGTTACCATATTATTTTTATATCAATTGATATTTCTATTGAAATTCTTTAATTTTTTAGTTCATCTTTTTTTCTATTTTCTTATCACTGTAATGATGGAATCACGGGCCACTTTGAATATAATTTTCCCTTCTTTCCCCAATTTCTTGATTTTTGGTTATACCTTGTAATTTAAGATATTCTATCTTATCACTGAAAAAATATTGAAGCTCTGAAATGTTATAGTCTTAATAATGAATCTTCTTCATGAAGCAATTATCTTCAGCATTTGTCACTGTTAACTATGCATTTTATACCCACTACAAACAAAAGACTTAATTTTTATTCATATGTTTGTGTGGTTCCAATTGTGTATAGAATAATAAATATAAACTAATTGAAATTTTGGGAGAAAACCTTAAATTATATAAAATACAAAGAAACTTATTATCACTTTCATGTTGTAATGTCTTATTACAATTGAAAAGTTTTTATGACAGTATTAGATTTTTAAAAAATACACTAGTGAATATTAAGTTCTTGGAAAATATGATAAATATTGAAAGTCATATTTTCATCTTTGCTTATCTTCATCACTATTTCTAATTTTGCACCTTTTATTATAGTAAATTTTGCTTTTCTATCTTTTTCTAGTCGTTCTGTTTGTTAAATATATCTTAATAGAAATTTATGCTTGGTAGAACAAAGATTCTGAAATGGAGTTTAAAGATATATATCTATATTTACACACACACATATATATATATATGTATTTATTGATTTCCTCTTTAAAAACAAACCCTGAAGTGTAAGACAGGGCATACACAGTTAGATGTTAAGTTACACAAATATGGTTAGGAATTTTTATGAACTCCATAAAACCGGAAGCTAAGAACAGATCTATAACTTTCTAAGTGCAGCTGGGATGATCGGCATTAGCAAGTGCATACATACGCAGTTCAGCTAATGGCTCTCTGAGGGAATAGGATATGTTCATTCATTGAATGTCAATACTGCATGATTCCCTTAGGTTACTGATGAAGTCTTTCTCGTTAAAAGATTAGAGAGTACGTTTCACATAAGATTGTTAATTACAGTATTCCAATTTTACTCTAAAATAAGAAACTACTTTCCATGTATTATATGATTAATGATCCCCAGGGCAAAGTGAGGGAGCACAGTTTCTTACATGTATTGTCAAATGATATTTATAGTAACCCTATTAAAATTAAAATATAATTTCAAAAGATATCAATGTTCAAATTGAAATGACACTTTTTTCTCTGTTCAAATGTATTTATTTTATTAAATTTAGAAGAGGAATTCTCCTTACTATTTTTTAATATGGATTCATTTTTCTAATTTTACGTTTATAAAAATATTTATTTCTCTAATCGCTTAGTGAATCTGAGGATAGATACTCTTTAAAACTATGAAAAACCTCCAGCTGTCCCTTCTCAAAGTTTTATTTTAATCAACATGTCTATCAAAACTGAACTATATGGTGTATCTGTGATATATAATATATATCATACATTTATAAAATATAATATATATATTATAAAAACATAGCAAAACAATACTTTTTGGTGGGATCTCTAGACTACAAAGGTGATTTTAGTATTTAAAATATTAAACTGAAAAGAATAGCACCCCAAAATTTGAAGAGAAACTAGTAAGGTAAAATGGGTTGACTGAAAAAAATTACTCATCAGCACAAAGATTCTGACATTAAGTCTTCGGCTGGTAGATTAAAGCACACAGACACTGAGCAGTCCTCGCCAAGTTTCTAAAAATCGGCTAAAGCCCAACTCAAAGTAATGTAACTTATTGCCTGTCTTACTCAACTCCAGCAGAAGCAAACGAATTTGAAGGAAACAGTCTCTTTTGGCTAAATACTCAACATTAGATTTAATAAAGTATGAAATGAACATTTTACATGCATATAAATGATAAATCCACAAGAAATTAACACCAAGAAAGAGACAATACTTTCTGTTGTCATTAGAGACACACATTTCACACACACACACATAAACCACATCACAATTCAACATTATATCAAAGTTGATATAATGTTTAATCTATATAAGAAGCTATATTAGGAGAAGAAAAGTGAATGTTAAAAGTTGGAGATTTTTGTGAGAGAAGAAAAAGCAAATAAGATTCATAGGAAACTCACATGGTTTAAAGAATCAAATAATTTTATGCTTATTTTTTTAAAGATTTTTAAGGAACCATTTTTATTCCTCATTATTTATATATTTTGTAGAACATTTGAAATCAACTTCGGAACACTTACACCAATCCTACACTTACTCCTACCACACTGTTTCTTTCAGCATCCACTGCTGGCTCTTTCTTTGGCATGTTACTTACGAACTGGTTATTCATGGTTATGGATTTGTCCACCAAGTCCTCTTCATATACTCGCCTTTACTGATACCATCTTACTTTTAGAATATCTAATTCAAATTGTTAAAGATAATTTTGTTTGAAGATAATGAAGATCATTTAATGGTGTCCCTTTTGAGTATAATATTTATATTTGCTGTTAAAACAATAGTAGATATTCCTTTCAAACAACTACACATGTAAACTCTACCATCTAAAATATCCATAATTAATATTTTGGCACTTCTAGTCTTAATGGATGTGTGTGTAGATGTATATACATATAATTCTGTGAAAATTGGAAACACTGTTCATGCTCATTTATGTTATTTTCAGCTATTAGTTAGGAATGTATAACTAACAGCTTGCTGTATCTTGAAATATGTTACACAGACCATTGTAAAATATTTTACATCTACTTTCTGGGAGCACCAATTTATTGAATTAACTACTTACTCATTATTGAGCATTTATTTTGTTATTTTATTTCCTAATATTTCCACACGTGAACATTCTCACAACTAAATCTTAGAGCAAATACACAGTAACTTTATAACCAACCACTGTGAAGTGTCTAATCTAAGGAATATGAACAACTAAAGATATGTTTTACTTATTGAAAAATTGTTTTCTCTAAAGGTTATGTAGGGGAGGAAGATGTTTTCCTGGATTCTTTTAGGATCCTTGGATGATTCTGAAAGTTAAACTGACAAAGATAGATTAACAGAAGGAAAATATATAAACATAATATGTGTTTTACATGACGTGAGAGGCTTCACAAGGAAATTAAGACCCAAGAGAAAGGTTAAACATAATCATTTTTATGCTAGATTTGGTGAAGAGTGGCCAGTTGTGGAAAATAGGATAGGATAAAGGGTATGAGGTTAGTGTAGTAGAGGGGGAGCCTCAGCAAGGCTTGCTTATTTAGATATTTTTGGTGTCCCTCATCTTGGTAATAAAGGTACTCTTTTCTTCTGGGTATAGGAAGGGCACATCTCACATGAAGGTCTTGTGGCTTATATATCACCTAATCATTACATCGTGAATATAAATAAATGCATGCATATATGGTGTGATATATGAATATATGATAGGCAGATCTTTAGTTTACTTGATTTTTTTTTCTAACAGCATGTTATCTAGCAATTATATATGAGGCACAAAAATAACTGCTGTGTTTTCACAGGAATATAGTTGGTTTCATATGTGGAAGTGGATTTGACATATGGGAGAAATGGAAAGGCAAACAAAAGGAATAAAGTGCTTTATTTATGGAATTATAGAAAAGATGGAGGAAATTCAGTAGAATTTGAAGAAAGGTTATACTCATTAAAGTTCAGGAAGATTTCATGTAGGTTATATAATTAAGTTTTCTCTTTTCATCTGGGTTTCAACTGAAGTAGTCAAAAAATTAAAAAGAAAAGAAAAAATAAGAAAATCAAGCTTTTAGCAGTTTCTAATTGTGACTGATGATAGCTTAAGCATGGGATTTTGTCCTTTAGAAAATACTAGAAAGCTAACTCTAAGATAGCAATATTGTTAACATTTTATCTACTACAGTATCTATTGATCTTAGAACATTGCCTAATGCAAAACAATAATTAAACATATTCCTAATTGAATTAATACATTTATCAGATGTTTCTTTCAGGTCTTAATTAATTGCATTGGGAAAGCTGCCCCAGGGTACTCGCTAAGTATCTATTTAAGCAGAGCTAGACTCTGATATACCTATCCTCACGGCTTGCAATTTGAAAAAGGAAGAAAAGTAATGATGTTTCTCTGTGTAATTGCAAATAACAATATAATAATTGTGTTCTGTTAGGCTTATTAAATGATGATATTTTCCTATGTGGGTGGTGTTATGCCCAAATTTACAGTCAATTTATACCACATACATTTATTTAAAAATGGATAATCTTGTACTTATGTCTATTAGAACTTTAATTTCCCAAGAGAAATCAACTAAATTGTTTCTCATTTAAGCATTCTCATTTATGCTTATTTTATAAGTAATAAGAAGCAATGGAATTACAAACTGAATGCAGAAAAAAATTAAGTAACAATGAAATTAAGAGAAAAAAGTTATCCACAATCCTCATTGATTTACAATATCTCTTCATTTACCCCTGTGTCAAAAGATCTACCATTGTGCTACCTGAGAAATGGAGAAACATTGTCAAAGACTACAGTGCTAAGACTTACTTTCTTTAGACCTTGGAAAATTGGCTGAGGCAGTTTTCTGCTCTGCACAATACCCAGTAGTAGGGGTCAGAGAGCACTTCTGGAACTGAGCAAACAGGTCTTTCCATTCCATTACTACTTAGTAATGTCTGCTTTTTGACTTCCCTGAGGTCTCTGTTCATATGCCCTAGTATTTATACTTTTTTCTTTTCCCTCATAATCTCCAGTCTTTTTGAAGTTTAAAGATTTATGGATTTATAAAATCAGGGGTATAAAACTACTTGCCTTCATACTTCACATCCGTCAAACATTTTCAAGAGATTAATTGTTCACTCTGATTAGTCAATACTGAAGCCCTAAACTTGTCACTGCAATATTGACCAGAATTTTACATAAACGTTTTTCTATGACTAAACGTTTTTGAACCTAGACAGCCTTAATCATTTAACCTGTTTTCCTAGAGAATGTTTTTTTTCCAATATGTGTAGTCCCATGATACACTTTATCAACATGCTGTATTTTATGTATACTTCACATAAAAATCTTGATTGGATTCTAATAGAACCTTATTTTCATCATCTATAACAGAGTAGTAACAATAATAGGTACTTGCTTAGTTATTTTTTCTAGAATTAAGCAATAAATTCATGATATAGCAAAATATATATTGTTATTAATAATGTTTATTGTGATTATTGATATTATTACATGTTTAGGGAAATGTTAGCTTCTCAAAAGGAAAATATTTTGTTTACTGTTTTAATCCAATATGCTGGAAAAGACTGGTACATCATAGACATTAAATGAATAGTGATCAATTAAATAAAAATTGATCAATATGTTAGTATATTTTAGATCCTCAGTTCTAAAACAGAGTACTTAAGAAAGGGTGGGCTTTAACTGTAGCTGAACTGTATTAAAACTGAAAACTTGTACTTCATTAGTTGTGTCATCTTTGATAACTCACAAACTAATTTAATACTCAGTTATTTAATCCAGGATATGAGATAATAGTATATAATTCATATAGTTGCCTTGAGGATTTCCTTTGAATATATTTATATGATCTTAACAATATTTAATAGATATTATGTTATTAAGACATGATTTTTGTTCTCAAGTAAATTAACTAAGTGATAAAAGTATAAAATATACTATAATTTGAAACTAGTTGCATAATTGCCTTTAGAAGAGTACACTTTTCTAGAGAAATTTAAAAAAAACAAGAAAAAAAATTGAATTCTGGGAGAAAAAAAGAGGCTTTATGAAGTTGATAGCATTTTAGATGAATTTTCAACTAAAGGAAGAAGTTAGGAAACAATGGTATTAAAAAAATGAAAGAAGTAGTTGTTATAATGTGTTCAATACCACTTCATTTGGTTTGCACAGAGTGAAACCTGAGAAAATGGAATAGAAGTTATATACTAGAAAGCAGTGACTACTTCCTGAAGAAAAACATGTGTATGCATGCGCATACTCTCACATTGGCTGGGAAAAGGGGGCAATGAAGTAATTTATGTGCCTGTTGGGAGTACATCTCAACAACATCACTAAAGTCAGGATCAGATTAAACAAAGTAAATAGGACATTTACCACAAAGTATAGATGACATTTTAAATTTCACTTCATTTTAGTGATAGAGATGGTGAAGGTAGTGATAAGGGAAAATATTGAGCACAGCCGACAAGGTCAGCAGAAAAAAAAACCCTCGGTCCCCTCCTCTTCTCTTCTTTGGCAAGGTCGGCAAAAAAAACCTCCGGGTCCCCCTCCCTTTCATCCTCACTCCTCCAGGCTCTCACAACCCCAAGCTCCTCTTTCACCCTGCTTGCTGCCTGCCTGCTGTGCATGTGGAAATGCCAGATACAGAAGTAGAAAGATACAAATTACTTCCCTTGCCTTTCTTCAGGGTTCAGACCTTGGGATATTACTTTCCTCTGAGCCCACCGCTGTAAAATAAACCTCAACCCTCCAAGACCGCCAAGTGCCACTTGGTGCTTCTGTCAGCGATCTAGTTCAGGTTTTCCAGGTTTTCAGTAACAGAAGGTGTGTGTGAACTCTGCATGGAAATGTTCCCTAAAGACAACAGAAAGTTAGTAGACCTTTGAAAGAAACATAAATATAATTCTAATGGATATCATGTTTGATTTAAAGAGAGATTATTTTGTATTGGTTAGCATAAATTGACGCAATGTATTAATTTATTAATATCATATTCTTTAGTAGGTAGTACTAATAGAATCAGTTATGTTTAGTCCTCCATTTGAATTTAGTCAGGAGTAGGCCAAATTAAAAAAAAAAAAAGCACTAATTGTTTTGAGAAAAAGCAATTGTTGAAGAGGCAATCGTCACATAATGGAAAGTACCCAGGTGGGAAGAGGCAAGTTTTGAGTACTAGTTCTCTTTGGGGTAATATTGTAAGCATCCATACTTAACACCTATAAATATAAATTTGTTAGAACTCAGAAGGAGTCAACTGTGGTTTAGAAGAAGCAATTATCATATCTGCATTCCATACCATCATAGAAAAAGAAAAGAAATTACCTGAAATCTGACTTACTTCAACATGTTCTGAAATCCAAAAATAAAATCAGTGCCAATTTCTGGCTAACCATGTATCTACACATTCATCAAGACCCCAGGCAAAAAAGAAAAGAAAAGTAAAGTGAAAACAAAAATGCGTGATGGAGGCCTGTTCTTAAAAGGCAAAACTGCTCTTTGATTGCAATTTGTGAGAAGCTGCTGTCATTTTGAATATGTTCTCCAAACAGGACAGAGTTGAAGTTGAATACAAATATTTCTAAAATTCTTTGATGATTACTAAGCTACATACGCATAGGAGAAACTTTCCAGGGGCCCACGAAAAATACCAGCAAAGAAAAGAAAAAGATAAAACCTCAGGAGAATCATCAGTAGCTAAATATTTAGAATAACAGATTGCATAAATTGAGACCAGATAAGTTAAGTACCTACAAGAATAAACAAACTACAAAATAACAAAATTCCATAAACATTTCAACATATTACAATATCAAATTTTCAACTAAAAATTTCTAGATGTCAGAAGAAACAAAAAATCATTGCCATACCAAGGAAATAATGTAGTCAAAAGAAAGTGACTCTAAATTAACTCAGGTGTTTGATTAAACAGAAAAAAAAATTAAAAAGTAAAGGAAACATACTTAAAGAAAAATATAACAGTAATGTGGGAAGAAATGCACATTCTAAAAAGAAAAATGAAAACTATTATATAGAACAAAATGGAAATTCTAGAGCTGAAAATTTCAGTAGCTGAACAGATACTCTTTAATAGGTATGCTCACCAGAATATTTGAGATGGCAGAAGTAAACTTTAAGATAAATCAATATAATTTGCCCTATCTGAAAACCTGAGAGAAAATTATTGAAATAGAAATAAACAAAGCCTCACAGACCTATGAGGCAACACTATATTTAAAAATGCAAATTTAAGTCCCATAAAAAGAGAAGTGAGAAGAGTGGGGAGAAGTATTGAAGAAAAAATGATGAAGGAACAATTCCTAAACTGTGGGAAAATACTAACTTACAGGTACAAATTCAACGAAACCCAATCAGCAGAAGTAAATGTTATCTTAGTTTAACTACTTCAACACAAAAATGAAGAAAAATATTGCAAGAGAAAAAATAACATTTTATTCATAATAACAATGGTATATTTAAAGCCTAACTTCTCATCAGAAACAACAGAGGCCAAAGACACCAGGAAAATATATTCAACTGCTGAAAAAAAAAATATTTTCTACAAATGAAGGAGCATTAAGTCTATTCCCAGAAAAGCAAAAAACTCTGGATATTTATGGGCAGCACATCTGTACTATGGGAATTTAAGAAATGCTAAAAATTGTCTTCCAGTTTGAAGGCAAATTTTATCAGATAAAAAGGTAGATATACAAAAAGGAGTATAGCACATACAAATTGGGAAAAGGTGTGTGTTTGTGTATCCATAGCTATATGTAAATAGGAATAAATTTTCTTTTCTAAATATCTGTATAATACTGTATAATAGGGCTGTATAATGCGGGAGTTGGGAAACATGTTCTGTAATGAGGCAGATAAGTATTTTAGCAATAAGATACCAAACCTCTTCCACAACTGCTCCACTCTCCTGGTGTAGCATAAAACCATCATAGACAATACCTAAATCATTGCGTAGGGCTGGGTTCCAACAGAACTTTATTTATGAAAACTGGTAATGGGTCAGATTTGGCCCATAGGATCATTTACTGACCCCTGTTTGAATGTAAAGTCATAACACTTTATTGTTGGGTTTATTAAATATATTCATGAAATATATGATTTAAACAAAACACAAAGTAGAGATGGGGATAGGACTAAAATGGCCATAAATTTCCTATATTTTAACAGAAGAATTTAGAATTAACTTTAAGAATTTAATTAATTAAAGATGATTATAGTCCCTTCAGGAATCAGAAAAATGTAATTCAAAGACATTTACTCAAAAATTCAATAGGAAAAATAAGATGACAATACAAAATATACCAACACAGAAGCAGCAAAGGTGGGGAAAAGGCATAGAAACGACAAGACAAATAGCAATGAAATATTAAAATACCAATATACCCAACCATATCAACTATTACATTGAAGTAAGTAATCTAAAACACTGATCAAAAGGAAGATACTATCAGGCAGAATAAAAAAGCAATACTGAAATACCCACTCTCGGAAAAACACAGTTTAATATACACATCAATAGGTCATGATGGAAAGGATGAGACAGTGCTGTGCGCTTGGCTTCTGGTCAGGCACATCAGAATCTCAAAGATTCCACTCCATTCCAACAAGTCCGAACTGAACCAACTATAAAATCAACAACTTTTCTCAGATTTATCATAGATGTGAAGTCACAGGGCAAACTGCTGTCACCCAAATTAGAGAGACTGAAGGAATACAGAAAGTCACAGCCCAAACCTCTGTGGAGCAAGTGATGCAGAGGGAAACGAACAATAGCTGATGAATTGCTGCTGAAGGCTTGGTGTGGACAGGTCTGAGGGAAGAAAACTTCAGGGGGACCTAGCCATAGAGGGCTCCCCATAGCTTTGTGAATTTTACCTTCAGGAGCTCAACCAGTTCTCACAGTGAATGTTAGAGAAAATTCCCCTCCTGCTTTTGGCATGAGGAGGGGAAATGGAACCTTTAGAAATATGTCAGAGCATTCTGTTCTCAACAAGGTCCACCCTCAGGAGAAACTATTTAAACAGCCTCACCTGCTGGGGTTTTGGCAGTGCTCCGCTGAACTGGGGGAAGGGAAATAGCCCAGATCCAGCCAGTTCTAACATTCCTCATGGAGGAAGGGAACAACTCTAGCCCACTTTAGCAGCCTGTTCCCTCACATGTTCGTGGGGGCAGGGGGCAGACTGAGGAGCAGAGTGAGGCTCCTGAGTCAGAGGCTCAGTGAAGGACAAGCCTAATCAAGGGACTCTGGAATGCTTTCCTTCCCCACAAGTTTACCACCATATTGATAAGGGCCTATTTACAATGGTTCCTTTAACCCATTACATCAAGTGTGGTGATCAAGAAAACATTATGAGAACTGCTAAAATGAAAACAACAACAAAAACAAAAATAAAACTGTTTGAAGAGAGAGAGATCCAGACTCAGATACAGCAGGAATACCAGAATTAATCAGATCTGGAATTGAAAACAATTATGATTAAGATGCTAAGGACTTTTGTGGAGAACCTAAACAGGATGCAAGAATAGGCAGGCAATATAAACACAGAGATCGAAACCCTAGGTAAAAACCAAAAGGAAATGCAAGAGATAATAAAGCTCAGTGACAGACGATAAGGAAAAATTCTGAAATGTCCTAAATTAAGTGACATAAAGGCCAGAGAATGATGAAGGTAATGACTCAAAGCCATGGGACAGAGCTAACCAGAAGCTCCACATTCCTGGGTGAAGCCATTTCAACAAGCATCTGAAGGGCCCCAGACCACCACATGCCCCTTGCACATGACCACTGTCCGACCATCTTCAACAAAGGATCCACAAGCCTGCTCTATAGACTGCCTATTCCCCCTCCTCTCTCTGCTTCCAGTGAGTCCACCACCCTTATCTGTATCCAGTGTGAATTTAACCAACTCTCTTTCCTTGAGAGCCTCATACTTGTGCCCTGTTTCTTGCATCTGGTGGACAAGCTGTTTCTGTCAACTGGCTTTGCTGCTAGTGAACCAGAAGCTTCCTGTCTGTCTTGCCAATGGGTTTCAGCCCTTGGCAAGTTCACTATGGATTCAATGTCACCAAAGAAATGACAGTAGAACGTTCTTGGGATGAAAGGGTTATACCCAACTTTATTTCCCTGGTGGCAGGTCAATCACTAAAATTCTGTTCACTCAGAGTGAGTCTGCATGCAGCAAGTGGGTCTCTGCCTCTGGGCCTCTCTGTCCGCACAGCCATCCTCTGGGCCTCTGTCCTCCGTGCTGCCACCACTCCAGCCTCTGCTCTGCTCTCCTGCAGTCTTGCAGCCATGCCACCATGTTGTCCAGAGCACTAGGCGGAGCTTTTTATATAGAGTCAATAACAAGGCATTGCCCACACGTGTGTAGTGAGCCAGCCAACCAGGGCCAGGTGAGAATACTGGCCACAGGAATTTTCATTTTATCCACACTCTCCCAGGCTAGGTCCTTTTCTGTTAGCAACTGTAAAGGCTCAATAAACCCTTTTATTTCATAAATCTCTCAGTGTCTAGAGTATTCAGCTTGTCACAGAAATAAAGAATGTATTTGATGGGCTTGTTTGTAGAGTGGAAATAATTGAGGAAAGAATCTCTTAGCTGGAGGATATATCAATAGAACCACCAAAACAAAAAGAAAGATTAAAAGAAAAAAGGAAAGCAACACTGAAAGAAAAAATAACAGCAGAATACCTAAGAACTGTGGAACAACAAAAGTATGACATATAAGTAATGGGAATTCCAGAAGGAGAAGAAAGAGAGAAAGGAACAGGCTTGCAGCCCCAGTGACACCTTGATTTTAGGCCAGTGAGATCCATTTCAGACTACTTATCTACAGAACTATCAGAGAATACATTTGTATTATTTTAAGCCATTACATTTGCAGTAATTTGTTATGGTGACAACAGAAAACAAATACAGATTAGGTACCAACAAATGATATCCTGCTGATAAAAACACTTTTTAAATGTGTTAAGTAGCTCTGGTATTGTACAGTGAACAAAAGATTAGATGATTTTGAGTAGCACAGTAGAAAAAATAAACTAGAATGCTTGAAAAGTCTGTTAGTGGAAACACGAATGTTATCAATTCTACTAGAAAGAATTAAAAAGGAAGTAAAGAGCATGTTAGAAAAAAATATATATTGTCTTAGAGAACACCTGAATCATCATGAACCTATTATTAGCAGAAATACGGATGTTAAAGGTGCTACTGCTGAGGGCTCAAAGGAAATAAGGAACATATTGGATGGGAACAAAGGAGATTGTTCTTCCAAAGTTTCAAAATGTTTACCAGAATTGTGTTCAGATGATACCTAGAAGTCATAACTTGTAAATTAAGAAATTGCATACTTAGGCAGAGAGATTTTCAAACAATTTAAGGCATTTCCAACTCATTTATTTTTGCTGCTTATATTAAGATTAAAGAAAGAGGTGATTTGGAAACTCTCAATCTAAAAGATTGTAAAAAGTGCAGAATTTTAAAGATACTTTCAGCAAAGCATACTTTTTAGAAAAATCAGAGTGTGGCAGTACAGTTTTTGAAAATATCTCAAAAAATCAAATGGTTGGAATACTCAGTCACACGAAAGTCTCTTAGAAAATATTCAAGTTGTGATACATAGATTCTCCCAGCCATCTCAGCACAAGCTAAAAATAGAGATGAAATTATCTAGTAAAAATCTGTGAAAGAGCCTCTTGTGTAATAGAGTGAATCCCATGACTTACATGAGAGACACATAAGTTTCTTGAGAATTATACTCCAGCAGGAACATTGGCAGCTTGGATTAAAAAAGAGAATAAGAAATGAAAGATGGCTGTCTGTCTCTAAAATTCCTCAGGCATCCATAAACGTGTTCTGCCTTTTGTGAAAAAGGGAAAATACGTCAGAGGATGAAGCCAGGAGCCTAGAAAATGGACCCAGAAGCCAAAAAGGAGTATCCCTAGGCTTTGAATCCCAAAGGAATTTGTCAGGCTGGATTTCAAACTTTCTTGGAACCAGTGACTCACTTTCCTTCTAGTCTCAATTTCTGAAGAGGAATATCAAAAACTTTCTGTAACAATTATGTCTGTCCTGCCATTGTATTTTCTTGTTGTTGTTTTTAATTTTCATTGGTCCACACATGGAAAATAACTGTGCCATAAAATGGATTATAAGGAGAGATTCATCAGAATCTGATTTGGATGAATCAGTTGATGGCATTTGTTACTTTTGAACTGCTGTGCTTTAGCTGATATTTCGGGACTTTGCATTGATGTTTTAATGCTTTTATGTTTTGAGGATATTGAGATGGGCTGAATTTTTTTGCATGTAGGACTCATGTGAATCTTTGGTAGTCAGAGGCAGACCGTGGTAGGCAGAATAATGCCCGCTGCCCAAGAATTTCGGTGGGATAATGCCCTGAACCTGTGAACATCTTGCCTTACATGGGCAAAGGGAGATGATAGGTGTGCTCAATGTCAAAGACTTTGAAGTGGGGAGATTATCCTGGATTATCCAGATACACCCGATTTAAGCACATTCAACTTTAATAGTGGAGAAATTTTCCTGATTGTGGTCAAAGAAAGATGTGAATAAAGAAGCAGGGTCAGAGATTCATGTGGCTAGAGGCAGGGGGCTCCAAGCATAGGATTATAGGAAGCCTGTAGAGACCAGATAGAGCAAGGAAATGTTAGGCATTTCCTAGAACATCCAGAAAGGAACACAGCTCTACCAACATCTTGATTTAAGCCCAATAAGACTCACTTAAGTAGACATTTCTCCAAAGATGTACAAATGGCCAGTATGGCCATTAAAATTTAACATAATTATTAGGGAAATTCTAATGATATACCACTTCACTTCATAGCCATTAGAATGACTATTAAAACAATACAAAACAAAAACAGAACAAAAAACAAAAACAGCAAGCATTGTGGAGAAATCAGAACATCGTGATTGGGAATGGAAAATGGTGCAGCTGCTATGGAAAATAGTACTGAGGTTCCTCAAAAAAATTAGACATAGAATCACCATATGATCCAACAATTCTATGCTGTTCCTAAAATTCAAAGCAAGGACATAAATAGATATTTGTACAACAATGCATAGAGTTGCATTATTCACAACAGCCAAAATCTGGGGAAAAAACAATTTCCACTAATGGGTAAATTGATAAACAAAATATGGTGTATACATAGAAGGGCATATTATTCAGCCTTAATAAGGAATGAAATTTGATACATGCTACAACCTGGATAAACCTGAAAAACATTTTGCTAAGTGAAAGAAGGCATGCATAAAAGGAGAAATATTTTATGATTCTACTTGCATGATGTAGCTAGAATATTCAATAAAGACAGAAAGTAGAGTAGTGGTTGCTTGGCCAGAGGGGAAGGCAGGTTGGGGAGTTATTGTTTCATGGGCACAGAATCTCAGTTTGAGATGATGAAAAGTCCTAGGAATTGCTGGTAGCACAGTGTGAATATATTTAATGTCATTTAATTGTATTGAAATGGATAAAATGGTAAGCTGTATTTTTATATTTTAACAATATTAAAAAAAAGCTAATCTATAGGCACAAAGAGTAGATCAATGGTTTCCTAACACCAGTTGGTAGGGAAGAATGGGAAGAAATATTTTATAAAAGGGTATAATAAAATGCTTAGGGGTGACGAATATGTCCCTTGATGATGGTTTCACGGTAGTACACATATGTCAAAAGTTTTCTAATTAGACACTTCTAATTTTACTTTCTTATTTTATGTCAGTTACACTTCATTAAAGCTGCTAAATAAACCTATTTCTTCTTGCAGATTCTGGGAAGAAGGCCTAAAAAGCAATGAGTTCAATATTCATTGGAAAGTTTAGTAGACAATTTGAAAACAGCAGGTGAAACTGCAAGAGTTTGGCTCAATTCAATACCCAGGCAGTGCCAAATGCCTAGCTTGAATGAAGTTTCATAACGCACTAGCTAGAACCTCCACTGGGGAGGATCCCTCACTGAGGAGACTGATGGCAGAGAATAGGATTCAGCAAGGTAAAGATCAAAAAGACAAACTAAAGGGTGGATCTAAATAAAGGTCTGGGGCACATGCCTAAAAATAATTGTTAATGAAGGATGATAACTGCAACTCAGTATTTTAAAACAAGCTAAAGTAAAGCGAGAAAACAAATAACTCATGGAAAATAAGTGCATCAAAACTTAAATTAGAAATAATGAGAAATGGTGTGAGAGAACTCAAGAAATCATTATAAATAAAATAATTTCAGAAATACAGACTAAATTAGAAGCACAAGACCAATTAAACATAACAAATAATTCCTTAAGATAATTTTCAGAAGCAGACTTTATAAATAAATAATAATGAAAAAAGGATTTTAAAAGATGATAAACACTAAAAATAGGCATATTCAGCATACATATAATAAGATTCCCTGGAAAAGAAAATGAAAACAAGAAAACAGAACACATGATAAAAGCTATAATTCTAGAAGACAGTCCAGAAATTAAGGGAAAAAAGTGTTTTGATTCTCCACACTGATCATATTGCGTATCTGAAAATACTGATCAGAAAGACCAACAAAACATGTGTTTGTAAAATTACTGACTTTAAGGAAGAAAAGTATCTTTGCAAGTATAAGTAAAAGATACATGTGACATAAATGTTATAATCAGACATTAAATAGTAATGCTTTAATGAAAGAAAAACAAAAGTGGAATAACATAACCAAAATAAAACCAACAAAATAAATGAAGGAATTTTTAATCACCTTAAAATATAAAGGACATAATCAGTGTTTAACATTCATTCCTTCAGGCAATACTCTTCTCATTTGCATTTCCTAAGAAGTGTTCTAGAATAACCTTCAGACATCCAAAGTTACCAGAAAGACACTGACATTGGGATTAGCACATCATCCTTTTGAAAAACCAGATGAATTCATGGATCTGCACATTGAGGAAGAATAATACATAAAAAGAATTAAAACGTGGATATTTTGTGCCTTCTGATGAGAAAACACACTGTCACCTGTAGTTAGACCAAAGGAACAAAACCCAAGTCTGAACAAATCTCTGGATACAAATCTCAATTTGTAGGAAATTTAGACACGGAAACATACTGGATTACACTATGTACTTGAAATCAACAAAAGCCTAATTATGGGAAATCTAAACGACAGAGAGCCTGGTTTCCTAAACACAGAAATTGCGAGGAAACAAAATGGAAAGTACAAGTCATGTGATTTTTTAAAAAGACTAAAACATTAAATTTATACAATTAATTTCTGAGGAAACTGTGACTTAGGTTTAGAGTCTAAATTTGGCTAGATTGACATTAATTTTGGAAAACACAATAATATAAATAATAAATCATTCAAATACATAATCATAATTGCTCCCTGAAAAATTTCTAATATATTTTCATTTGATTTTAGTATATATGTGTTCATGAAAATTAGATTCGTATTATACATTTAGTTTATTTTTGTTTTTTTATTATTCTTTTATTATTTTTTATTAAGGTATCATTGATATACACTCTTTATATCAATGGTTTCACAAGCAAAACAATGTAGTTATTACATTCACCCTTATTATCGAGTCCCCCACATGCCCCACTGCAGTCGCTGTCCATCAGTGTAGTAAGATGACACAGAGTCCCTATTTATCTTCTCTGAGCTACACTGTCTTCTCCAGGAACCCACACACACCATGTGCACCAATCACGATACCTCACAAAGCCCTCCCTCCCTCCCCATCTTCCATCTACTACCACTCCCCTTTGGTAACCACTAGTACCTTCTTGGAGTCTGTGAGTCTGCAGCTATTTTGTTCTTCAGTTTTGCTTTGTTGTTTACTCTGCAAATGAGGGAAACAATTTGGTACTTGTCTTTCTCTGCCTGACTTATTTCACTGAGCATAATACCCTCTAGCTCCATCCATGTTGTTGCAAGTGGTAGGATTTGTTTCCTTCTTATGGATGAATAATATTCCATTGTGTATATGTACCAAATATTCTTTATCCATTCATCTACTGAAGAACACTTAGGTTGCTTCCATATCTTGGCTATTGAAAATAGTGTTGCGATAAACATAGGGGTGCATATGTCTTTTTGAATCTGAGAAGTTGTATTCTTTGGGTAAATTCCAAGGAGTGGGAATCCCAGGTCAAATGGTATTTCTATTTTTAGTATTTTGCAGAACCTCCATATTGCTTTTCACAATGGTTGAACTAGCTTACATTCCCAACAGCAGTGTAGAATGATCCCCTTTCTCTACATCCTCACCAGCATCTGTTGTTCCTGGTCATCCTAACTGGAGTGAGGTGATATCTCACTGTGGCTTTCATTTGCATTCCTTGATAATTAACGATGTGGAGCATCTTTTCATGTGCCTGTTTGCCATGTGAATTTCTTCTTCGGAGAAGTGTCTGTTCATACGTTCTGACCATTTTTTTAATAAGGTTATTTGCTTTTTGGACATTGAAGCATGAGAGTTATTTATATATTTTGGATGTTAACCCCTTGTTGGATATGTCATTTACAAATATATTCTCCCTGTCTGTAGGATGCCTTTTTGTTCTGCTGATGGTGTCCTTTGCTGTACAGAAGCTTTTTAGCATGACGTAGTCATATTTGTTCATTCTTTATTTTGTTTCCCTTACTTGTGGAGGTGCGTTCAGGAAAAAATTGCTCATGTTTATATTCAAGAGAATTTTGCCTATGTTTTCTTCTAAGAGTTTTGTGATTTTATGACTTACATTCAGGTCTTTGATCCATTTTGAGTTTACTTTTTTGTATGTGGGTAGACAATAATCCAGTTTCATTCTCTTGCATGTATCTGTCCAGTTTTGCCAATACCAGCTGTTGAAGAGGCTATCATTTCCCCATTGTATATTCATGACTCCTTTATCGTACATTAATTGACCATATATGAGTGGGTTTATATCTGGGCTCTTTAATCTTTTCCATTGGTCTATGGGTCTTGTGCCAGTACCAAATTGTCTTGATTACTGTGGCTTTGTAGTAGAGCTTGAAGTCAGGGAGCATAATACCCCCAGGTTTATTCTTCTTTCTCAGGATTGCTTTGGATAATCAGGGTCTTTGTGGTTTCATATGAATTTTAGAAGTATTTGCTCTAGTTCGTTGAAGAATGTTGTTGGTATTTTGATAAGGATTGTACTGAATCTGTAGATTGTTTTAGGCATAATGGCCATTTTGACAATATTAATTCTTCCTATCCATGAGCATAGTAGGTGTTTCTATTTATTGGTATCTCCTTTAATTTCTTTCATGAATGTCTTGTAGTTTTCAGAGTATAGGTCTTTCACTTCCTTGGTTAGGTTTATTCCTAGTTATTTTATTATTTTTGATAAAATTGTGAATGGAAATTTTTTCCTGATTTTTCTTTCTGCTAGTACATCATTAGTGTATAGGAATGCAACAGATTTCTGTGTGTTAATTTTGTATCCTGCAACTTTGCTGAATTATGATATTGGATCCAATAGTTTTGGAGTGGAGTCTTTAGGGTTTTTTTATGTACAATATCATGTCATATGCAAACAGTGACAATTTAACTTCTTCCTTGCCAATCTGGATATCTTTTATTTCTTTGTGTTGTCTAATTGCCATGGCTAGGACCTCCAGAGCTATGTTGAATAAAAGTGGGGAGAGTGGGCATCCTTGTCTTATTCCTGATCTTAAAGGAAAAGCTTTCAGCTTCTCACTGTTAACTGTAATGTTGGCTGTGGATTTGTCATATATGGCCTTTATTATGTTGAGGTACTTGCTGTCTATACCCATTTTGTTGAGAGTTTTTATCATGAATGGATGTTGAATTTGTCAAATGCTTTTTCAGCATCTATGGAGATGATCATGTGGTTTTTGTCCTTTTTGTTGATGTGGTGGATTATATTGATGGATTTTTGAATGTTGTACCATCCTTGCATCCCTGGAATAAATCCTACTTGATCATGATGGATGATCTTTTGGATGTATTTTTGAATTCAGTTTGATAATATTTTGTTGAGTATTTTTGTGTCTATGTTCATCAGGGTTATTGGTCTGTAATTTTCTTTTTTGTGGTGTCTTTGCCTGGTTTTCATATTAGAATGATGCTAGCCTCATAATGCATTTGGGAGTATTCCTTCCTCTTTTACTTTCTGAAAAATTTTAAGGAGGATGGGTATTAGGTCTTCACCAAATATTTGATAAAATTCAGCATTGAAACCATCTGGTCCAGGAATATGGTTCTTAGGTAGTTTTTTGATTACCAGTTCAATTTCCTTGCTGTTAATTGGTTTGTTTACATTTCTGTTTCTTCCTGGTGGGTTATCCAGTTTTTCAGCATATAATTTTTCATGGAATTCTGTCGTAATTCTTTGTATTTCTGTGGTGTCTGTAGTGATTTTTACTTTCTCATTTCTGATTCTGTTTATGTGTGTAGACTCTCTTTTTTTCTTGATAAGTCTGGCTAGGGGTTTATCTATTCCATTTATTTTCTCGAAGAACCAGCTCCTGCTTTCATTTATTCTTCCCATTGTTTTATTCTTCTCGATTTTATTTATTTTTTCTCTAATCTTTATTATGTCCCTCTTTCTATTGACTTTGGGCCTCACTTGTTCTTCTTTTTGTAGTATCGGAAATTGTGAGTTTAGACTGTTCATTTGTGATTGTTCTTCGTTCCTGAGGTAGGTCTTTATTGCAGTATATTTCCCTCGGCACAGCCTTTGCTGCATCCCACAGATTTTCTGTTGTTGAATTATTGTTGTCACTTGTCTCCATATTTTGCTTGATCTCTGTTTTTATTTGGTCATTCATCCGTTGATTAGTTAGGACCATGTTATTAAGCCTGCATGTGTTTATGACCTTTTTAGTATTCTTTCTGTAGTTTATTTCTAGTTTCATGCCTTTGTGTTCTTAGAAGCTGGTTGGTACAATTTCAATCTTTTTGAATTTACTGAGGCTCTTTTTGTGACGTAGTATATGGCTATTGTTGAAAATGTTCCATGTGCACTTGAGTAGAATGTGTACCCTGTTGATTTTGGATGGAGTGTTATGTAGATGTCATTAGGTCCATCTGTTATAATACGTTGTTCAGTGCCCCTGTCTCCTTACTTATTTTCTGTCTGGTTGATCTGTTCTTTGGAGTGAGTGGTGCATTGAAGTCTCTTAAAATGAATGCATTGCATTCTATTTCCCCCTTTAAATGTGTTAGTATTTGTTTCACAAATGTAGGTGATCCTATGTTTGGTGCATAGATATTTATAATAGTTATATCCTCTTGTTGCACGGACACCTTTATCATTATGTAATGTCCTTCCTTGTTTCTTGTTACTTTCTTTGTTTTGAAGTCTATTTTGTCTGATACAAGTACTGCAACTCCTGCTTTTTTCTCCCTATTAGTTGCATGAAATATCTTTTTCCATCCCTTTTCTTTCAGTCTGTGTATGTCTTTGGGTTTGAAGTTAATCTCTTGTAGGCAGCATATAGACAGGTCTTGTTTTTTTATCCATTCAGTGACTCTATGTCTTTTGATTGGTGCATTCAGATGTTTTATATTTAGGGTGATTATTGATAGATATGTCCTTATTGCCATTGCAGGTTTTAGATTCATGGTTACCAAAGGTTCAAAGGTAAGTCTCTTACTATCTAAAAGTCTAATTTAACTCACTTAGTATGCTATTACAAACACAACTTAAAGGTTCTTTATTTTTTCCTCCTTTTTCTTCCTGCTCCATTCTTCCTTTATTGGATATCATATTCTGCACTCTTTGTCTCTCCCTTGATTGACTTTGGGGTAGTTGATTTGATTTTGCATTTGCATAGTAATTAATTGTTTTACTTTGCTGTGGTTTTATTTCTCCTGGTGACAGCTATTTAGCCTTAGGAATATTTCCATCTATAGGAGTCCCTCCAAAATGCACTGTAGAGGTGGTTTGTGGGAGGTAAATTCTCTCAGCTTTTGCTTACCTGAAAATTGTTTAATCCCTCCTCCAAATTTAAATGATAACCTTCCCAGGGAGAGTTTTCTTGGTTCAAGGCACTTCTGTTTCATGCATTAAATATATTATGCCACTCCCTTCTGGCCTGTAAGGTACTGCTGAGAAGTCTGATGACAGCCTGATGGGTTTTCCTTTGTATGTGGTCTTTTTTCTCTGTCTAGCTGCTTTTAAAATTCTGTCCTTATACTTTATCTTTGCCATTTTAATTATTACATGTCTTGGTGTTGTCTTCCTTGGGTCCCTTGTGTTGGGAGATCTGTGCACCTGCATGGCCTGAGAGACTATTTCCTTCCCCCGACTGGCGAAGTTTTCAGCAATTACCTCCTCAAAGACACCTTCTATCCCTTTTCCTCTCTCTTCTTCTTTGGGTACCCCTATAATGTGAATATCATCCGTTTGGATTGGTCACACAGTTCTCTCAATATTCTTTCATTCTTAGAGATCCTTTTTTCTCTCTGTGCCTCAGCTTCTTTGTATTCCCCTTCTCTATTTTCTGTTCCATTTGCTGTCTCTTCTAATACATCTAACCTGCTTTTAAATCCCTCCATTTTATGTTTTATTTTAGACATGGAATTTCTCAGTGATTGAATTTCTGTTCTAAATTCATCCCTGAGTTCTTGAATATTTTTCTGTTCCTCCATTAGCATGTTTATAATTTGTATTTTGAACTCTCAGGAAGATTGGTGAGTTCAGTTTCATTTGGCCCTTTTCTGGTGTTTGTAAGATTTTTGTTTGAACCAGGCCCTTCGACGTTTTATATTTCTGTGTGGCACCCTCTATTGCTCAGAAGCTGTAGTCTCTGGAGCTGCTCAGCCCCTGGAGTGGTGTCAGGGGTCACAGGGGAGCAGCAATGGTCCCTGGGAGGAAGAAAGAGATGTTTCCTGCTTCCCAGCTGCAGTACCTCTTTCCACTGTCAGTACCAGTGGACTGAGCACACAGGCATAAGTGTCTGTGCTTTGTGTCTGTAGGCGCTGTAGGTGGGGCCTCCCTCTGGCTGGCCTGATGCCAGGGCAGAGACTTCCAGTTTGTGAGCCAGTGCCAGCATGCCAGGAGGAAGGCACAGCAGGCTGTGTAACACAGCGGGGGGCCTCAGAGCAATGTTGCCAGTCAAGTGGATGGCATGACCGAAGCTCCTGAAAGTTCCCTGCCTTCTGGGCAGAGGTGCCCAGACAAACTTGATCCCCTATCCCTTCTCCCGTGCAGCAAGCTCCGTGCAAACCCCACCCCTTCAGCAGCCCTTTCTCTGCTATGAAGCCTCTCAGACTGCCCTCCTTTCCTTTGTCCCAGAGCAGCCAGATGTGTATCCCTGTCCTCCACAGCTAGAATCTCAGTCTCTCCAAGTATTCTACCTGTCTTAGCTTTCCAAGTCCACTAATCTCCAGAGCACCATGCAATGTAGATTTGTTCTTCCAAGGCAGATCTCCAGGGCTGGGTGTTCAGCAGTCCTAGGATTCCACCCCCTCCCTGCTCCATTTATCTTCTTCCTGCCCTTGAGCTGGGGTGGGGGAAGGGCTTGGGTCCCACCGGATCAAGGCTTTGGTATATTACCCATTTTCTTGGAGTCTGGTCTGTTCTCCAGGAGTATACAGTCTGGTGCAGCCTTTTTTCCTGTTGCCCTTTTAGGATTAGTTGTATTAACTATATTTTCATATTGTATGTGGTTTTAGGAGTAATTTTCTGTCTCACCTCTCATGCCACCACCTTGAATCTCTCTTACATTTAGTTTTTTACAAAAAATATGTGATATTTAAATATTCGAACATGATTTTCTATAGTTTCATATATTTATCAATTATTGTATACATAAACTTTTACTTTTAAATTAATAGTATATTTAATAACAATATAAATGTATATGTGCATCAAAATAGAATTGTTTAACTATGAAATTCTAAAAATAGCAACTTCGGCATCAGATATTAATATTTTGAACTTGATTTTATAAACTCAACCTTTATTTTAATTGTACAAATTATATCAGCATTTATTACAACCTTGAACTGTAACTAAAACTACATTAAAACAAATCTGATGGGTTACAGGCTAAAGAACCCTAAGATTGCAGTTCCTAAATTATGCTGTATTATTATTTGGATTCTTGCCCCAGACAATTCTGAAAAAAATTGATGTAGAGTGTAATCTGCCCTAAGTTGTTTTTAAAAGAACCTCAAGTTATTCTAATGCATATGTGGGAACCACCATCTTAAGATAATTGGTTTTCATTTTCATTTTATATTTAATTTAATTTTCTGGAGTATTTTTTAAATCCATTGATGCCTTTTTATATGCCACCTAATAATTCCATCATTTTGTCTAGATATTTTAAATGTAAAAGATCTAGTGTATATTTTTAATGAGCTTTTAAAAATAAACATGAATTTATTTTGATAAAATATCATGCCTGTTTTTTATTATTTTAATCTTTATTGCATAACATCCATTGTTTTGTGTCTTGCAATATTGTTCAATATGCAGTTTTCTCTGAATAGCATATGTTTAGAATCCAAATTTAGAATATTGCATTCTAATTGACTTTCTTTCAGTTATTCAAAAATCATTTACCTCAGTGTACTTTCCTAATTTTTGGTTTTAATAAAAAATATAAATGAACTTTTTGTTTTCTCATTTACAATGTAATGAATGAAAGTGCATGTTGGTATTTTGAATCTAATTGGAGTGAGGGTTTAAAAAGTCGAGTTAACATGAAATTTTTCTACAGTATTTATAATGTTAAGAAGAAAAAGAAGTTGCTGATAATATTAACTCACTAGTGGCAATGAAATGTAAGTACGGTACTTAAGTTAAAGAACATGAATGAGTGAAAAAAGGAGAAAGTACCAATTTCAAATCTGCAGAAGAAAACACATTATGTAATGGAAATCTAGCAAGAAAAATATTGCTCAAAAATGAAATGAAAAATAGGAATCATGAAATCAAATGAAATACTAGTAATATGGCAAATTTATTAATATAGTTTAACTGTATGCATTAAAAGATAAAGTCATTTTCAAGTGCCAGATGATTTCCCTCATTGTGGAGTATAACAATGAAACAAAACTGAAGGAACAAAAAAGCAGCAGACTCACAGACTCCAAGAAGGGACTAGCAGTTACCAAAGGGGAGGGGTGGGGAAGGCGGGTGGAAGGGAGGGAGAAGGGGATTGCCGGGTATTATGTTTAGTACACATGGTGTGAGGGGTCACGGGAAAGACAGTGTAGCACAGAGAAGGCAAATAGTGAATCTGTGGCGTCTTACTACAATGATGGTCAGTGACTGCAATGCTGTATGGGTGGGAACTTGATAACATGTGTAAATGTAGTAACCACATTGTTTTTTCATGTGAAACCTTCATAAGAGTGTATATCAAAAATACCTTTATAAAAAAAAGAAAAAGATAAGGTCATTTTGATTTTTTTTATTAAGTTCTCACATTGCAGTGTCTGCAATTATAACACATAAAAAGGGGATGTAGAAAGCGACTTAAATAATAGAAAAATACCAAGTAAATGTAAGCCCAAATAAAGCTGAAGTAGTAAACTTATTGCCTTAAAATTATAAGTAAAAAAAGTCATACAGATTAAAGATGGCAGCATGAGAGGTGAGACAGAGGCTTCCTCCTAAAACCTCATATAACATGAAAATAAAGCTACTAAAACTACTCTTGAAAGATCAACGGGAAAGAGGACGGCAACAAATTGCGTACACCTGGACACAAGAGCCGACTTCACAGAAAAGGGTAACGTACAAAAGCTGTGGTCCTGCGGGGTCCAAGCCCTTCCCCCACCCCAGCTCACAGGAAGAACAGGAATGGAGCAGGGAGGGAGTGGAGACCTGGGACTGCTGAATACCTAACTCTGGAGATCTGCTCTGGGAGCACAAACCTACATTTCATGGTGCTTGCATGATACTCTTGTAATTAGGGGGTTGGAAACCTAAGACAGGCAGAATTCCTGGAGAGACTAAGATTCCAGGTGCTTGTGAAAGCAGGGATCCTTACCCAGCTGCTCGGGGACAAAAGAAAGGTGGGCAGTCTGAGAGCCTTCCTAACAAAGAAGCCCTTAGCAAGAGAGCTGCTAAAGGGGCAAACATTGGACAGAGCTTACTGCTCAGGAGAAAGGACAGGCAGACAAAATTGTCCTGGTGCACTCTGCCCAGCAGGTTGGGAGCTTTCACGATCTTCCGGTGCTCCAGCTCCCTGGCTGCCCACACAACTCCAAGAACCTCTTCTGTGACAGGCAGACTAGTGCGACTTTCTTCTGGCCAGCCCCACCGGGCTTGCAAACCGGGAAATTCTTCCCTGGTGTTAGTTAGGCCAGCCAGAGGGAAGATCTGTTTACAGCAGCTAAAAACGCAAAGCACAGAGGCTTATACCTGTGTGCTCAGCCCACTGGATCAGGCAGTGGAGACAAGCACAGCAGTCAGGAACCAGGAAACAGCCCTTTCCTCCCAGGAGACACCAATACCACTCCCCTACAGTCCCCGCATTGATTCAGGGGCTGAGCAGCTCCAGAGAGTAGAGCTTCTGGGCACCAGAGGGCACCATACACAAATATGAAACGCCAAAGGAACCTTGTCCAGAGTAAAATTATGAACACAACTCCTGAGAAAGATTTAAATGATATGGACCTTATGACTCTCCCTGAAAAGGAGTTCAAAATAAAAATCATTAACATGCTCATGGAAGTATGGAAAGATATTCAGGAACTCAGGAATGAATTCCGGTTGGAGATCCAATCATTGAAGAACACAATGGGCGGTATTAAAATCAGATTGGATACGGTGAAGGAGACAATAAATGAAATAGAAACTAGAGAAGAGGAATATAAAGAAGCTGAGGCACAGAGAGAAAAAAGGATGTCTAAGATTGAAAGAATATTGAGAGAACTGTGTGACCAATCCAAACGGAATAATATTCGCATTATAGGGGTACCAGAAGAAGTGAGAGAAAAAGGGATAGAAAGTGACTTTGAGGAGGTGATTGCTGAAAACTTCCCCAGTCTGGGGAAGAAGATAGTCTCCCAGGCCATGGAGGTGTGCAGATCTCCCAACACAAGGGACCCAAAGAAGACAACATCAAGACATATAGTAATTAAAATGGCAAAGATCAAGGATAAGGACAGACAATTAAAAGCAGCCAGAAAGAGAAATAAGATCACATACAAAGGAAAACCCATCAGGCTATCACCAGACTTCTCAGCAGAAACCTTACAGGACAGAAGGGAGTGGCATGATGAATTTAATGCAATGAAGGAGAAGGGCCTTGAACCAAGATTACTTTATCCGGCAAGATTATCATTTAAATTTGAAGGAGGGATTAAACAATACCCAGATAGGCAAAAGCTGAGGGAATTTGCCTCCCACAAACTATCTCTACAGTGTATTTTTGAGGGACTGCTATAGATGGAAGTGTTCCTACGGTTTAACAGCTGTCACCAGAGGTAATAAAACAACACTAAAGAAAATAGAACAGCTAATTACTAAGCAAATGCAAAATTAAATTAACTATCCCCAAAGACAATGAAGGGATAGACAAACAGTACAGAATATGATACCTAATAAATAAAGAAAGGAGTAGAAAGAAAAAGGAGGAAACAAACAAAAAAAGAACCTTTAGATTGTGTTTGTAATAGCATATTAAGTTAGTTGTAAGACTTTTAGATAGTGCGAAAGTTAACCTTGAACTTTTGGTGACCACGAATCTGAAGCCTGCAATGCCAATAAGTACAAACCTATCCATAATCACCCTAAATGTAAATGGATTGAATGCACCAGTCAAAAGACATAGAGTCACTGAACGGATAAAAAAACAAGACCCATCTATATGCTGCCCTCAAGTGACTCACTTTAAACCCAAAGACATACAAAGACAAAAAATTGAGGGGATGGAAAAAGATATTTCAGGCAAACAACAAGGAGAAAAAAGCAGTTGTTGCAGTACTGGTATAAGACAAAATAGACTTCAAAATGAAGAAAGTAGCAAGAGATAAAGAAGGACATTACGTAATGATAAACGGGTCAGTCCAACAAGAAGATATAACCATTATAAATATATATTCACCCAACAAAGGAGCGCCAGCATATGTGAAACAAATAATAACAGAATTAAAGGAGGAAATAGAGAGCACTACATTCCTTTTAGGTGACTTCAAGACACCACTCACTACAAAGGACAGATCAACCAGACAGAGAATAAGTAAAGACACAGAGGCACTGAGCAACACACTAGAACAGATGGACCTAACAGACATCTACAGAACTCTGCACCCAAAAGCAGCAGGATACACATCCTTCTCAAGTGCACATGGAACATTTTCCAGAATAGACCACATACTAGGCCACAAAAAAAACCTCAATAACTTCAAAAATATTGAAATCCTACCAACCAACTTCTCAGATCACAAAGGTATAAAACTAGAAATAAATTTTAGAAAGAAATCAAAAAGGCTCACAAATACATGGAGACTTAACAACATTCTCCTAATTAATCAATGTCTTAACGACCAAATCAAAACAGAAATCAAAGAATATATGGAGACTAATGACAACAACAATACAAAGCCACAACTTCTGTGGGACGCAGCAAAGGCAGTTCTAAGAGGAAAGTATATTGCAATACAGGCTTATTTAAAGAAGGAAGAGCTTTCCCAAATGAATAGTCTAAAGACACAATTACTGAAATTGGAAAAAAAAACAACAAATGAGGCCCAAAGTCACCAGAAGGAGGGACGTAATAAAGATCAGAGAAGAAATATATAAAATTGAGAAGAATAAAACAATAGAAACAAATCAATAAAAGCAAAAGCTGGTTCTTTGAAAAAATAAACAAAATAGATAAATCCGTAGCCAGACTCATTAAGAGAAAAAGAGGATCTACACACATAAACAGAATCAGAAATGAGAAAGGAAAAATAACAACGGAAACCAACAGAAATACAAAGAATTATAAGAGAATATTATGAGAATCTATATGCTAACATGCTGGAAAACCTAGAAGGAATGGACAACTTCTTGGAAAAATACAACCTTCCAAGACTGACAAAGCAAGAAACAGAAAAACCAAACAGACCAATCACCAGCAAGAAATTGAATCATTAATCAAAAAACTACCCAAGAACAAAACTCCGGGGCCAGATGGATTCCCCTCTGAATTCTACCAGACATATAGAGAAGAAATAACACACATTCTCCTTAAAGTTTTCCAAAAAATAGAAGAGGAGGGAATACTTCCAAACTCATTCTATGAAGCCAGCATCACTCTAATACCAAAACCGGGCAATGACCTCACCAAAAAGGAAAATTACAGACCAATATCCCTGATGAACATAGATGCAAAAATACTCAACAAAATATTAGCAAACGGAATTAAAAAATACATCAAGTGGATCATACACCATGATCAAGTGGGATTCATCCCAGAGATGCAAGGATGGTACAACATTCTAAAATCCATCAACATCATCCAACACAACAACAAAAAGAACAAAACCCACATGATCATATCCATAGATGCTGAAAAAGCATTTGACAAAGTTCAGCATCCATTCCTGATTAAAACCCTCAACAAAATGGGTATAGAGGGCAAGTACCTCAACATCATAAAGGCCATATACTAGAAACCCACAGCTAACATCATACTTAACAGTGAGAAGCTGAAAGCTTTTCATCTAAGATCAGGAACAAGACAGGGATGCCCACTCTCTCCACTGTTATTCAACATAGGACTGGAGGCCCTAGCCAAGGCAATCAGACAAAACAAAGACATACAAAGCATACAAATTGGTAAAGAAGAAGTCAAATTGTCACTATTTGTAGATGACATGATATTGTATATAAAAAACCCTAAAGACTCCACTCCAATACTGCTAGAACTAATATCTGAATTCAGCAAAGTTGCAGGATACAAAACTAACACACAGAAATCTATTGTTTTCCTATATGCTAAGATGAACTAGCAGGCAGAGAAATAGGAAAAATAACTGCATTCACAACTGCATCAAAAATAAAATACCTAGGAATAAACCTAACGAAGGAAGTGAAAGACCTGTACTCTGAAAACTATAAGACACTCCTAAGAGAAATTAAAGAGGACACTAACACATGGAAATGCATCCGATGCTCTTGGCTAGTAAGAATAAATATTGTCAAAATGGCTATACTACCTAAAGCAATCTACACATTCAACGCAATCCCTATCAAACTACCAACAGCTTTCTTCAATGAACTGGAACAAATAATTCTAAAATTCATATGGAACCACAAAAGACCCCGAATAGCCAAAGCAATCCTGAGAAGGAGGAATAAAACAGGGGGATTACGATCCCTGACTTCAAGCTCTACTACAAAGCCACAGTAATCAAGACAATTTGGTATTGGCACAAGAACAGACCCACAGACCTGTGGAACAGAATAGAAAATCCAAACATTAACCCAAACATATACAGTTAATTAATACTTGATAAAGGAGCCTTGGATATACAAGTGGGAGATGACAGCCTCTTCAGCAGCTGGAGTTGGAAAAACTGGACAGCTACACATAAGAGAATGAAACGGGACTACTGTCTAGCCCCTTACACAAAGGTAAACTCAAGGTGGATCAAAGACTTGAATGTTAGTCATGAAACTATATAACTCTTAGAAAAAAACATAGGCAAAAATCTCTTAGACATAAACATGAGCGACTTCTTCATGAACATATCTCCCCAGGCAAGAGAAAAAAAATCAAAAATGAACAAGTGGGACTATATGAAGCTGAAAAGCTTGTGTACAGCAAAGGACACCATCAGTAGAATAAAAAGAGATCCTCCAGTGTGGGAGTATATATTCATAAATGACGTATCTGGTAAAGGGTTGACATCCAAAATATATAAAGAACTCACGCACCTTAACAAACAAAAAGCAAATAATCCAATTAAGAAATGGGCAGAGGACATGAATAGACACTTCTACAAAGAAGAAACTCAGATGGCCAACAAGCACATGAAAAGATGCTCCACATCCCTAATCATCAGAAAATGCAGATTAAAACTACAATGAGATATCACCTCACACCAGTGAGGATGGCCAACATCCAAAACACAAACAACAACAAATGTTGGGTAGGGTGTGGAGAAAAGGGAACCCTCCTACACTACTGGTGGGAATGCAAATTAGTTCAACCATTGTGGAAAGCAGTATGGAGGTTCTTCAAAAAACTCAAAATAGAAATACCATTTGACCCAGGAATTCCACTCCTAGGAATTTACCCTAAGAATGCAGCAGCCCAGTTTGAAAAAGACAGATGCACCCCTATGTTTATCGCAGCACTATTTACAATAGCCAAGAAATGGAAGCAACCTAAGTGTCCATCAGTAGATGAATGGATAAAGAAGAAGTGGTACATATACACAATGGAATATTATTCAGCCATAAGAAGAAAACAAATCCTACCATTTGCAACCACATGGATGGAGCTAGAGGGTATTATGCTCAGTGAAATAAGCCAAGCCAAAAAAGGCAAGTTTCAAATGATTTCACTCATATGTGGAGTAGAAGAACAAAGAAAAAAAACTGAAGGAACAAAACAGCAGCAGACTCTCAGAACCCAAGAACCCACTAATAGTTACCAAAGGGAAAGGGACTGGGGAAGATGGGTGGGAAAGGAGGGAAAAGAGGGAAAAAGGGGCATTATGATTAGCAGACGTAATGTTGGGAGGGCACGGGGAGGGCTGTACAACTCAGAGAAGACAAGTAGTGATTCTATAGCATGTCACTACGCTGATGGACAGTGACTGTAATGGGTTGGTGGGGGGAACCTGATGAAGGGGGTAGTTTAATCACCATAATATTGCACATGTAATTGTAGATTAATGACACGAAAATAAATTTAAAAAAAAAGTCATACAAACAGAACACCACATAAAAAATAAAATATCACATATTGATAAAGGAAAAGAACAGCAAGACACCAGAATAAGAGTGAATATTTGTAACTCCCAGGAGAAAATACTTTTGAAACTGAAATCAGTCAAAGGGAGAAATAAAGTTTAAGAAACCCATCTATTGCTTACAAGCAGTTGTCCTGTGCCTGTCTTAACCCTGCTGCAGCAGCAGAGCAAAAAAACCCCACCTCACTTCTCCTATCCCTCCCTGGCCCTTATAATCACCTATTGATATGGATATGGCTACTTATCTCCACCCCTTGGAAACACCTATTGATGTGGAGATACACTAAAGCCAGGTGAAAGATTCTGGAAATACTGAAGTTTTACCTACAGTATATATACAGCAGGAGAAAAAGAAGTTAATATGAAAACAAAATCATAAGTAGTTTCAAACGCATCTGGGAGAGATGACTAATAAACTATAACTTGAGACCTGAACAGTGAGAATGTATTTCTCCTTTTGTTATGTCTAAACTATTTTTTTTTACAGATATGGATCATATATACACCTTGGATAAGTTTTTTGTAAAACAATTATTGTATTGTTTTATAAATTGTTACATTTTGGAAATGCTTATTTAATAATATCTTAGTAGTTTAATTTCTAGTTTGTATATGTCTATGACATCCTATTGTTTTAAATTCAGAATGGTCATTAATCTATGGTGGAAAAAGCATGATTATTAGAGTTAGATCTGCATTTGAATCCTCTATGTAATACACAATAATAAATTTGCTCAAGCCAATTTGCCCTCACTCTAGATTGCCTCATTTACAAAAATGACATAATCAAAATATGCCTATTATTTTAAATATATATGTCTAAAAATTATAATAAAGTTTACATTATTGTAAAGATTGTATGTGAATAACTTCACACTGGCTTTGCTACATACTAGGGATCTAACAAATATTTTACTCCAAGGTAATAAAGGCTGTAATTTAAAAAGACTATAATGTTAAAAACGTTTTATATTTATTAAATTAATTGCTAACTCTCATTTATACTATGGCAGCTGAATGTCCAGCTTGCTAAGTGGTATGAATATACCTTTCTACAAATTCTGTTGCCTAATAATGAGACAAGATGTACTCTAGATTATGATGACTAATCAGAAGAATATATTCTATGTATTTGCCACTTAAATGCCATTAAGTCCCACATTGAGTTTTACAGGTAAATACACACACTGATGTTTATCTCCTTAAAATAGCACAACTTTTAAAACATTAGAAATAATTACATTTTTAAAGAGAATCACATTGATACCTTCTTTTACATTTGACACACCGTGTAAAGAAACTTGCTTGCTTTTCAGTAAATTTAGACAACAGATTAACTAAAAATTACATTTATCTTACTCAAATGTTTGAAGAATTGAAGATTTATCCTAAAGACAGAAAGTGGTACGAAAATATCAGCTCTAGCATCAATTTAACTTACAGTTTAGTAAATTGAGAAGAAGAAGAGCTAAGGATTTCATTTGGAGTCACTTAAAATATAAAATAACATTACCCAATAACTTGATAGTTGCTTAAGCATGTCGTTTATTTTTCTGTTTTATATCTGTTGTATAATACATGTAAGACTTTATCCTCAATTTACCGCATGGTCCCAAGCACATGGGATGCTGAAAATCTTGTCTGGACTTGCTTCACCCTTTCGCCCCTCCTCTTAAGACCCAACCACCAACCAGATGGTTGTCCCCACCCCTTAAGACTTAAGACTCAACCACCAACCAGATGGTTGCCCCCACCCCTCAAGACCCAATCACCAACGTCCCCATAGTAAAACACACCCTACTCCTTAAAAACGTGCTTCCTCACCCACAAGCCACTGCTCTCTCTCTTTTGAGATAGGTTCCTGTCTGTCTTACAGGGAATAAAAAAACCACGCCGACAGAGTTCTCGTGTCCTTCCTTGTGAGCCAGTCAGGTAGCTAAAGAACCCTTTCAATACAAAGTGTCAGTAATATGTTTGATTAATGCAGTATCATTGAGGATTTTGAAAATGCATATATTTGAAAGATTCTAAATAATAAGCCCATATTTAAGGGATATTAAATACCCCATGCATATTTAGTAGTTACAGGCAAATTAGAAAGTGTTTAGAATTTGAGACTAATTAGATCCTGTTTAATAGTAAGGTTTAGATTGATGAAATATTTCATGTACTCTGTATGAGCATTCCCTTGATGAAAAAGATCTGAATTACTTCTACTTTGATGGAGACAGATCTGAATTACTATTATGTCTCTGGCCTTATTTTATATTTGTATTTATGAACATTCATTTCAGAAGTGCATGACAGTCTGCTATAAATGATACTATAAGTAAAGTGAATTTAATGAACTCACAGTGATTCATATATCTTTATATTTAATGATGTAGTTTGCCGAGATCACAATAAATATTTTCTAGTAACAATCCAGTAGGTTTTACTAAAAATTACTTAACTAATAACTGCAATCTCTTTGTATTCATTGATTCTTAAATTCTGCTTTTCAATTACATTTCTTAGTGAACAGAATCATGAGTGCTGGATTTTGCCTTTATGAATCTGATTCTAAAGTTCTGTTTCTTCTATTATAAATGCAGAAATAACTTTCAGACCATTTTCATAATAGTTTCAGTTTCTTCAGGTAGTCCTGGAGTTACTACAATTTGACTTAAAATTTTTCAACTTTACAATAGTGCAAAAGTAATAGGCCTTCAAAGGAAACCATGTTTTGAATTTTGATCAGTTCTTAGGTTGTTTATATGCCCTATGATAGCCTATATTTCCTCCGTGATGATGGGAAGCAGCAGTGAGATACAGCTCCCTGTCAGGCATGCCACTGATACACTTACAACCATTCTATACCCAGACAGTTGTTGTTTTTTCCCTTTCAATACAGTATTCAAAGCTATGTGAGATATTCAACACTTTATTATAAAATACACATTTTGTTACATCACTTTGCCCAACCATAGGCTAATGTAAGCCTGGTTAACTTAGGCTAGGCCAAGCTACAATGTTCAGCAGGTTATGTATATTAAATGCATTTTCAACTTTCAATATTTTTAACTTACAATGGATGTATCCAACATAACCCCATCATACATCAAGGAAGATCTCTATTTTGTATCTTCTCCTTCACATACACTTTTGGGAAAACACTTGTAGAGACAGCTCTGAGGAAAAGTAAATACAATCATCTCTTTCTTTCTTTTCTATTCTTTCCCTTTCTCCCCCCCCTCCCTTTCTTTCTCCCTCCCTCCCTCTCTTCTTTCCTTCCTTCCTTCCCTCTCTCTCTCTCCTTCTTTCCTTTCTTCTCCCTTTCTTTCTCTTTGTTTCTTTTTGGAGAACCATTTACAAAACATCCACTGTAAGGGATAAAAGCTTCTCACTTCCCTATAACGTCTTATATCTCTGATTAGAATTTTTCTTGAGAAAAATTTCCAGCTCATATTTTCATAGAAATTTCTAACCACATGTGATAAAAAAACAAAACAAAAAAATGTTTGGACTATTTTTTCTTTGAATTGTAAAAATGCAATCATGATGAGGATCACAGAAATTCAACTTAGATGATCACTGTTGTTTTGCATACTACTTTACATTCCTTATGTATTCACATTGTATGTTTTATCATCATAAAAAATAAGCAACTTTTAAAGAAAAGAAATAATCTCACAGGAATCTTGGTGAAAATCCTTTAGTAGCACATCAAAATACAGACTGTACTGAAAGTGAAATCTTTTATTACATGAAGGCAAATTGGAAAAGCATTCACTCAGTTCATGTAAGGTACAAAATACAAAATTTATGGGTTATTTCATTTTCAAGAGGGAAGAGCATGCAATAATTGTAAAAAAAAATTCACAAAGACATATATCTTGACCCAATTTAGCAATATCTCTTGGTTTAATTAAACAATCATTATTTTGCATAAACGTACTTAATCAAACTTTTACTCTGCTTTGACCATAGCAAATGAGGTAACCTCAAAATATGATAATATCTTAATAGTATAGTTGACCAAATTATAACTCTAATTTGAAAATCACTGTAACTTCAGGAGGAAAATCCTTGGGCAAAATATTTTTGAAACCGAACTCAGTCAAAGGGAGAAATAAAGTGGGAGAAATTTATTTCTTACAAGCAGTCCACTTCTGCTCTCTGTGCCTCTGGCAACCTGGCTGCAGAAGAGGCCCCCACACAACCTGTGTGGTCCAGACAAGCCCTTGCTCACCTTTGTAATTACCTATTGATATGGAGATGGACTACTTCTCTCCAACCCTTTGAAAGACCTATTGTGTGGAGATGCACTAAGACTAGGTGAGAGATTCTGGAAATATTGCAATTTTACCCACAATCACTAATTGTTTAACTAAACTCATATGAAGTGCTTCAAAGCCCTTGCTATGTTGGCTAGTAATTTCACCAACTTGAAAGTTCAGCCTTCATTTTAATTCAAGACATAAGTAAAATTTCCGTTTCTGGATGTAATTTTGAAAGTTGGGAATTAATAAAAAAAATTATTAAATAAACTTATTATATTCAATTTATTTTCATTTTAAAAGTTTGATAGAAACAAAATGCAAGTAAATTTTTTCATCTTTTTTTTCTGGTAACTTGATGATTTTTTTTTCCATTATCTATCATCAAACCCCAAAGTAAATCTTGCAATATGGATTCTTCTAATTATGGTTTGTCCTGAGCCAGGCAGTGACTCTAGGGAGCCAGCTTGTAAATTAGACTTTAAACCATAAGAAAGGGAAACTATTTTCAATTGTACAAGCAGCTCAGTATTATATGGAACTAGTCAACAACAATACAATTGTTAGCAGAAGGTTCATAGAATTATGCCATCTAACTCATTTCCTCATCTATTCACTTTCTAACATATTCAAGATAGTTCTTTTGTTTTTGCACTGTTGAACTTTGTAACCTTATTAATTGAAATCTGATGCTTCTAGACATTCAACTCAGAGTTCAGTTGAGTGTGAGAATTTCCCAAATGATTGTTAAAGTTAATTAAAATATGAACTTGAGTGGTATTTTTGCAAAATTGAAAACTGGTTATGGGCCCTATAAATTCAAATTCAACCTGAAGGGTCAGAAGAAGCCCAGATTTGACTATTCACCCTTCCTAGGAAAGCAGAATTCTCAAATTGTCATGCACTCTTTTCTCTTAACTCTGATTAAAGATATTCAATTGTCATGCACCACTTTCTCTTAATTCAACTTTGATTAAAGATATCCAATGAAGTTCCTCCTGAGAATTTCACCCACTCATAGGTACATGAAAAAGTTTCATGAGGGAAAAAAAAAGCATTTAATTATGGAAAATGTAAAAGTACCTTTCTTTCTTAGCTAGGTACATGAGGCAGTTTTAGACTAGTAACCCAGTCACATTTTAGGTACTCTAGTTGAATTATGAGGAAACATGAAGAAAACTAATGTGTAAACGAGAGAGATCACATTATATGGCGCTAACTTTGTTGAAATGCCAGAATGTACCTAGTAGTAGTTGACATTATATAAATTTTTAAAATCTTCCTTTATATTCTAGAACAGGCACTTTTACTTTTTCTCAGAAACACTGTCAGAGATATTATTTCTGTCGTTTATGGATAACCAAAGATAGAATTCATGGGCCCAACTGACTCAGAGACAATATTAAGTGTCTCTATCCCTCTTCTGGTGAAATACATTAATTTTTTTTAGAGTTCCTATTTTAACAGCATTTTTAACTTTGCAGAAAAACTGAAAAAGTAGAGATTTTCTGTATATCCTCTAACTTCATATGCATCCACCACCAGAGTTGTTACATTTGTTACAATTGCTGAACCTATATTGACACATTATAATCACCTCAAGTCCGTATAATTATAGTCCACTCTTCTTGGTGATGTACATTTTAGTGGTTTGGATGAATGTATGATGACATATGTCTAATATTAAAATATTATATAAAATATTTTCAGTACTGTATAAATCTTTCATGCTCTGCTTATTCACCTCCCTAACCCCCACCCCTGGCACACACTGATTTTTTTACCATATTCACAGTTTTACTTTTTCCAGCATGTCATATACTTTGGATCATACATGTAGCCTTTCATATTTGGCTTCTTTCAATATGTAATGTGCATTTAAAATTACTCTATGCCTTTTCCTGGCTTGACAGATTATTTCTTTTTAGTTCTGAATATATTCCATTGTCTGAAAGTCCCAAAGTTTATTTATCCACTCACCTATTTAAAGATATTTTTGCTTGTTTACAAGTTTTGGCAATTATGAATAAAACTGCCATAAACATCCATGTTCAGGTTTTTGTGTGGAAATGTTTTCAACTCCTTTGGTACATACCAAGGAACACAATTACCGGATTGTACGGTAAGAGTGTATTTAGTTTTGTAAGAGTAAAACAATCTCTTTTAAAGTGGCTGCACCATTTTGCATTCACAGCAGGGATGAATAAGAGTTCCTGTTGCTCCACATCCGCATCAGCATTTGGTGTTATCAATGTTGTCATTTTCATTAAATTCTAAATCTACTTTTCTTTCTCATGACTTTGTCTTTGAAACATGTATAAATGTAGATGTATATTGTTTATTTTCCTATATTTGATGATTTTCCAGGTATCTTTCTGATACTGATATTTATTTTAATTCTAATCTAGACAGTATTTGGTGTGATTTCAATTTTTAAAAATATGCCATTTGTTTGATTGCCCCAGGATATACCCTATTTTAGTAAATTTTCCCACTCACTTAAGAGTTATTTCCAGCTGCTATTGTGTGGGAAGTTCTACACATGTCAGTTAACTTAAATTGATTGACAACACTGCCCAGATCTTAGATGTTTTTACTGATTTTCTGACCGATTATTCTATCAGTTACAGAGAAAGAAGGTCAAATTTTCAATTTTTATTATGTATTTCTCTGAATTTCATTTTGCTTTCATATGTCTGTTGCTTCAGATATATTGTAGCTCACTTATTAGATGTACACACATTTAGGATTATAGTATACTAATGGTAAACTTATTCCCTATATGAAGTCTCTCTTTACACATGATGTGAAGCCTACATCTTCTGATTTTAATATAATCAATTTGTCTGCTTTTAATTAATAATTACATGGTCCATTTTTTCTATTTTTTTAACCTCTGTGTGTCTTTAAAGGTGAATTATAGGAAATAGTACATGGATGGGTCTTCCTTTTTATATACAATCTCAGTTATATCTTTAAGTATGTAATCTATACCTCTTAGTTTAAACCATTATTATAGTTGGTTTAAATCTAACATTTTTCAGTTGCTTACTACTATTTGTTCCATCTCTTTATGCTTTTTTCTCTTTTCCATCTTCTTTTAGATTATCATTAATATTCTACCACTATTGCCTGTGTAGTTATACCCACGGTTTACAACCTATCTCTGACTTATCACAATATATCTTCCAATATTATTAAAGCACTCTTAATGTTTTATAAGACAGTATACTTTTAATCCCTCCATTCTTCATGCCATTGTTACACATTTTACTTTTGCTTATACTATAAGCCCCATAATATGTCACTTAATTTGCTGTATACTCTCAATTGTCTTTTATATAATTAAAAATAAATTTTTGAAAAAATAAAATAAGAAAAAGGTTATATTTATCTACATCTTACCTCTGATCATTTTTTTCCTTTAGAAACAAGCAATAATTGTAAAAAAAAAGTTAATTCACAAAGACATATATCTTGACCCAATTTAGCATCATAAAGCTTTCTACCTGAACTTCTTATGGAATAATCTGATGTTGATTAATTTTTTCAGGCTCCCTGACCCTGCAAAAAAAATGTATTTTTCTTAATTTTTTTAAAGTTATGTTTTCTGTGTATTAAATTCCATATTTTTCTATGTGTTAGGGTTTTTCTCTTTCAAACACTAGTTCATATAGTCTTTATTTCACATTTCTGTTTTCTTTAAAATTGATAAGATGTGATAACATCAAGACTAACACATACATATAACTAAGCAGATGTATTAAAGTTAACAAGCAAGAGAAATAGACATATTTATCAGAGTTGAATTCAGAACCAGAAATACGAGCCAAAGAAATGATTGTTACAGAATAGCCAAGACTCCGAGGTAAGTCCCACAGAAGGGCTACCTGCCTTTGGGAGACTGCAAAGAGCTTTTCCAAATAAATATTATCAGAAAAGATTCAAAGTCTAAGCTGAAATATAATTACAGAAAAGAAAGTTTTAGATTTAGAAGACTGCCAAAATCAATTTCCTTAGTTTTGTAACATAAGTTAATTGGGCTTCATACAAGCTGTAGTTCTAAGTTCTATAAGAACTATAAGAAATGTAGCAATTTTCCATGATATTTTGGATATCATCCTCTTGAAAAGAAAATGACATGTTTACATCTTAATGTAGGTTCACTGGTTGATCAAGGAACCCATGAACAGAAGCAAAATCCTATATTTATAGTGGGACAGTCCAATGGTAAACTCTCTTAACAATTTAGGGTAACTGAGTCTATATGTGAATTTTGGAGCCTGAACATATCAGGAGAACCTGGCATATAGTCCAGGAACCCCCATCCAGGCTGCTGAGAGAAGGCCTAATGGAAAGAGATCAAGGTAATATTTTTGAGATATTCTTTGTGGCCTATTACATAATCATCATTTTCTCATATATGCTATGTGGATATTTAAAAATAAAATACATCCGTTATAGAATACACAGTTTGTTATTATATTTATTCATTTAATTATGTTATTTACTTAGCATATATTTGATATCTATTATATTCTTATATTTAAATATATTATTATAAATATCACATGCCTATAGAAACAATAATAGCAATTTATTTTATATTAATTATTTATAATATGAAATAGAATACTTTAATTTTTACAGAAACTCAGTACAAGTGTACCACTGTACAGTCCAACATTACAAACTTCTTAAGTGTCATATCTGCTGTTGAGATAAGATTACTCCTGGTTCCAAGTTTTTGGCCTAACACTACTGTCTGATTCAACCATACTTGACCAAATACAGATAGCCACTCTGCTATTGAAGGCAACTTCTTTCTGAAGTGACCCACCCTCAATTATTCCTTTTTTTTAAGTCCACCTCCTTCTACCTCTTCATCTTTCCAGAAACTTCTTGTCAGCACAAAAACCAAAAAACAACAAAACATAGACCACTGTTTCCTGAGTATGTGAGACCATTAGCATTATCAGTAGTTAACGTAGATTATAAGGCAAACTTAATAACAATTTTCTATTTATTATTCTTGATGAGAAACTTGTGGCTTGTGTGACACTAATTAAATGAAGATAGAAATCAATGATCTTTAATCCAACCCCCTGAGGTGGTTACATAATTTATTTCATACTGGTATATTTTTTAACTATTTTCTTGCATCTTGAGTTTCTTTTTCTCTTTTCCTTTAAAAAAAAATCTGTTTTCTTTTTCTTCCTCCCACTTTTTTTTTCTAAGTTTTACTGTTGCTTTCCTAAATATTTTCATTGGTATTTAGTTTAAAGGCTTTCAATATAAACTTGCCACCTTCTTGGGCAATAATCTAAACTTGTGACATTTACAATCATTCTTCTACTACCTTAAAAGAATTACTTAAAAATTTGCTTAGTTATAAATAAAATTGAAGTCAATTTCCCAGAAACTGTTGTACAATCAATGAAAAAATTGTGGCTATTCTGCTAGTTTTTTACATAAACTCTTTTAAATTTTACAACCATCAAGAAAGTGCAAAGTCATGAACTTTTTGTGTCATCTTGCATATCTGGGCTTTGGTCTTTAATCTTCATTCAGGGAAAGAATGGTAAGTGACCAAATTTAAATATCTGTGTTTTTAATTATTTCAAAAATTAAAAAAACTAAGACAGTTATTCAGCCAAGATTATAATATGCATTAAAATTAAAATTCTTCAAAGTCTGATTCCTTGCTAATTAAAACATCCATAGATTAACTATATTATTAGGTTTAATGTTTGCTGTAAGTGATTTTTTAAAATGTTATTTAAATGTTGTCATCAAGATGCTCTTGAGAAATGAACTGACTTTCCTTGGGAATATGACTTGACAAGCTCATTGGAGCTGAAAAGTCCTTACAGGCATAGAAGTCAGCAGGTTCAAGATATCTGAGGGAGAAAAAGAGCTAGTGCAGAAATAAGTCCCTCCCTTTCCCATGGAGAAATGATTAGAAGAGTCAAACCTAATTTTCTATTTCAAGTTGTGTAGGAGTCTGGATCTTCTGCAGAACAGATATTGTGTCAGTGTGGGTTCTATCAAGAGAGATGCATCACACTGGTATTTTAACAGGAAGTTTCATATAAAGAATTTTTAACTACAGCAGGGAATTGAAGCATGACTGAGTAGTAAGTAGTATAAAGAAATCCAAAGAACATAAAAATAGTAGTAAATATAAGAAAGAACCACTACCCCACGGCTGAGATAGAGCACCCAAGAAAGACATTCCCCTCCCCCAGGTCTGAGATCCCAACCTTGTTGAAGAGACCAAGGTCATGGTTTTCTCAATAATAGAGCAGTGTCTGTGGTGTTGTGCTGGAAGAACTTGGCTGGAAATCTGCCTTCTAGAACTTGCTAGAAACTCATCCTTTAGGGTATTAGGGTAAAGTATTTATGAGGAATAGGGTGGCTCACACAGGCATTCTTCTTGGAAAAATGCCCTGGGAGAGGATGCTAGGGATACATGCTGGGTGCTGGAAGCTTTTGGTCACTGGGTATCTCAGGACCAGGAGCTGGAAAAATTATGAGTGCTTCAGGAAAATGATCCTGGAGGAAACAACACATAGAAGCCTGTCAAGTGAGCATACAAAAAGCAAAAAACCTTTTTTCCTGAAATGTCTTCTTAGTATATTCCCTTGCAAAGCTTAACATCATGCCAGTTGTCAGAGTAAAACTTATCTAAAGGACGCAGATCTACTTTCACAGATGAGGAGGTTAAGGACGAGTTTGGAGCTTATAGGCAATAAACTGATAATTGCCAAGATGAGATAAATGTGTATGGAAAGGGAAAAATACTGTAAAATAAACCACAAAAAGGAAGTGAAGTGAGTCTGGGAGAGCTATCTGACCATAATATGAGACTGACCTTGCATGAAACAAAGATGGAAAGAAGGCTTGATAAAAGTGTGCTAGAATGCCATACAAGAATATTAATCAAGGCCTTTAAAGTGTCCTCTAACCAAAATTGGCCATCAGAGGAATCCCATATTTGCTAAAAATGGGCCTGACAGTAAACCTGTCTAATCCTTTGATGCTCAGACATACAGTGGGAATGTGGCAAGAAATATGGCAGTGGATTTTAGAGTGTAGCAGTTTGGGACTTTAGTCAATTACATTCTCTGAATTTTTAGATTTGCAAGGCATATTTCATGCATAATACAAGTTCAATATAATTGTAATCTCCTGAGAAAATATTGATAAATATCTACTCTTGTCTCATAGATCTCTTTTGACACAGAAAGGTAGACATAGGAATAGAGGTAGAAGAAGTTGAGGACTAGATATGAATTAGAAATAGAGGTAGAAGTAGAAATCTTATGTGAGGGGCAGAGATAGGAGAGAAAGAGTTGTTGAAATCCATATATGGAATATGACACATGTTATTTGTTAAAAGAACTCAAAAATAAAGGTGTCTTTAAGAATATTTGCAGAGCCATGCCCCAACTTGAGAAATATGATTAAATCTTGGGGAATGCATAGGGTTTTCAGTTACAGAATCAGAAGGATATGATCAGACTACATCTGATAGTAGTTATTCTCTAAAAGATATGAAATAATTTTTGAAACCCTGTAGGCTTATTTTATAAAAGATGCATTTCAGTCTCAAAATCATTTAATCTTTTGTTTTAGTATCATGATATCTTAACCATGACATATTCACTACTGCAGAATAGATCTTTCTACTGTGGACTATACTCACACATATGTCTTGGACAAAGTTGGTTATTTCCTCCTGACATTTTGTGGACATACAAATAACCATGATATGTTGACATCTGGAAATGCAAAATAGTGTTCAAGTGTCTTCGTAGCTATTTTAATATAATAAGGAGTCTTAAAGATTGAAACTAAATGAATAAACATGGTCATATTTAAATACAAATAAGTACAATAAATCCATTTCCTTCTGTGACTGTTAAAGCCCACCACCACCATCAAATGTTACTGTAAATTTGTATCGTTTGAACACAGTGCTTGCAGGTGAAGGGAAAAATGATTTAAAAAATGGCACCAGTAGCATTTCTCCTTCAACTCCTGAATATTGCTTTGTCTTTTCCTCCTCTGAAATCTCTTTGAAATGTATGACTTTATCTTCCAGCTAGTTTTATAATATCACATTACATGGAAATGAAATTCAAAATAAGACTGCCTAAAGGAAAAAGTGCATTTCCTTTGATCATGTAACCTGATGACTTTTTTTTGCTAAGGCATTCTTTGCAAATGACAAGTGATTGTAAAACTAATGGGTAATAGGAAAATAAATAATATTTGAGGAAGTAACTGAATAAAATTAAAATGAAGAAACAAAAATATAACTATTCAAATATGCCAAGGAGGTAAGGGAAAAGTAAGTTCCATATTTACGAAGTAAGTAAAATATACTTGAATGCTGCCAGAAACTTTGACCTCAGTTAAGTTTGCCAGATTAATTTTTAGTATCTTAATGCTCTATTTCCTATGTCACCTTTACTGTTCATTATTTTAGGAAGCATATATGTGTGAACAGACCGTGATAAGATATTAAGACAGGCAATGTTTTTTATATTTTTATGTTCCATTATTTTGTGACTTTATGAGTATGGGATGTCATAGTAAAATTAGAAGACAGAAGATTCTATCCTAGATAAATTGTAAATTTATAGGTTCAATTTTTTTACCTGTGTTGCTGGAAAAGAAGCAAGAGTAAAAAAGAAGATGCAACACTACTACTTCTTGAGTTCTATTAGGTGTCTCTTGTAAAAGAAACTACGTTTTTGGTAAGAAACTCCCAAGTCTGATTAGAGTCAAGAAGGTTTCACAGAAGCAACATTATCAGAATTTAAAATATGCCAAAACAACTACGGTAAACTACTATGACCTCTGAACTTGTTACCTTGTAAACTCTTACATGGACATTTTCATTTGCCTCTTCTACATATTCAAAGGTTTTACAAATAAAATTCAAACTCATTTCCAGCTGTGCACCACCCTAAGTCAAGTGGATTATGCACATCTATGAAGCTATTTTTGGTATATATTGCTGATCACATTTCTCAGACAACTGTTGCCATGCTTAGAGATGTTTATTAGCAAGCAGGATACTAAATAGTCATACATTCCAGTCATGAGAGCTGTCTACCTCATCCTGTCATTCCTGCCTGACCTGCTGATCTCAGGCCAGTATAACCTGGACCCACTGCCTTGCTCCCAGTCCACATTCAGTACACACTACAGTGATTAGATCGACAAGCCAGACAACTATGATTATCAGGGGTTGACTCCTCAGCCCCCTGAGGAGCAGTTTCACTTCCAGTTCCAGCAGCAAGTCCAAAAGGAAGTGATCCTAGCAGCCACCTTAGGACCAGTGATGCAGAACCAGAGCCCTTGGAGCTGGGGCCTCTTGACTGCCTGGAGGTGTGGTGCCCACGTTCCTCCTCCACTCCACACATTGCTGTTGCAACCAATCTCAGTGAGGTCAGTTTCTACTGCTGCATTGTGGTGCACAGTCAAGGACAGTCTGTGCCCATGAGGTGCTCCTCCAAGCTGGCCAGATGCGGTGTGATGACCAGCAGCACAATGTGCCTGTTTGTGGTGGCCTCCCATACTAGTGAGGTTGGGCAGGGACCTGTGACAAGCATCACGTTAACTTTTCCTGCCTATGGTGAAAAATGCTGATATATTATCAATATAATAAGAACAGGAAAGATTCTAAAGCTAACATTCCATTTGAAAAACCAGGAAGTTAGGAAGTAAGATTCTTAACACATTCTTTAGCAAACAGACAATAACTCAATCCACTTTGGGGGCAGGTGGCCGATCTTGATTGATATATTCCCAGAGGGAAGTTGCTATCCTGGAGAGGAACTGACCAATTTCTTACATTAAGTTAATTTTGCAGAATTACCTGGAGGACTGATAATAGAAATGATTTAATGTCTTTCACCAGAGATAAGCAATTTGAGACCACTTTACAAGTCTATACCCCCTAGCCCTTTCAAAAATCCTTAAAAGAGAGTACCATCAGCCTTTTAGCATGCCTCCTCTCTGAGGACACCAGCATTTTTTCTCTTTTTAAGTCTGTACCTTTAAATAAAGCTGTCTCACTGCTCAGCTTACTGCATTTTGTCTTCTTTCTATTTCATTCTATTTCCAAGCCTCCATTTCACCCCTGATAAGTAGGGACAGGCTGCTGAGAGCTCATATTAGGGCCTGCAAGCTCCTGTCACCTGGGTGACCCGGTATAGGGAAGCCCCCACCCCCCTTCCCCTACTGTTCTATGAGGACAGCTGCCCGCTGCTTCACCCCAGATATGTGTAGCCTTGAGAAACCTGTTGTACCCATGGGCGAGGAGCTAGATAAGGGCCTTGAAGACCAGATGCCTGGCCACGAAGGCCACACACATGCACATCTTATAACACTTATGTAACCATGAATTAGCAGTATAGTAGTATAAGAAGTACAGCTTTGTGCAGAATAAACTGGCCTGTTTGAGCACTCTCCATGACGACTCCTGCTGCTTTCTTTGCTCTTCATGTTGCCCCAAAACCTCGAAGGCAACCCCCGACCCTGACACCCGTATGGAACTGCAGGAGCCTGCATGGAAATCTCCCTTCTTTGGGAAGCCCTCAGGACATAATCTCACTCCATCCCATGCTCTGGGAGCCCCCCAAATCCCGGGGTGGTAGTGTTATGGAAAAACCTGAAAAACCTGGACTGGATCACTGACAGAAGAACCAAGTGGCACTTGCAGGTCTTAGAGTATTGAGGTCTTATTTTCACACCGGTGTGCTCAGCGGGGAGTAATCTCCCAAGGTCTGAGCCCTGAGCACAGGCAAGGGGAGTGATTTACATTATTTTGATATGTGGCATTTTGACATGTACAGGGCAAAAGAGGAGCCTAGAGGAGGGGAGGAGGGAGCTGGGGGTGCTCTGCTGACTTTGCCAACCGGAGGAAATAGCAGTTTACTGACCTTGATGGATGTGTTGAATATTTTCCTTATCAGTAGGGACTAGTCCCCACTCGGTGCAGATCCAAGTGGACATGGGATGCCAAGTGACCTTGGCTTTAAGAGATGGCAAAGGAATCTGCCCTGTAGCAAGAAAATGTTCAGAAAACTTTCCTTCTGCACCTCTGCATTTTACTGCTCTCAGCTGCCTGCAACGCCGCTGCCATTCATTTCTACTCTCATTCTAATGAATTCCTTCCTTACCTATGCTCTTCTGACCTGCTTGAAAATTCTTTCTTTTTCAGAGTCAAGAACGCTACCCCTTCTAGCTGAGGTTTCACCAGTACACAGGGAGAGACCTCTCAGACACAGCTGACCAGTCACACTAGGATCTACAGGCACTGAATCAATGGCCAATTCTGGGACTATATGGTTAGGTACCTGGGAGAAAAAAAACACACAATTGGAAATCTGAAGATAAGGATATATGTAAAAGATGTACGTAGACAGTTAAAATTAAATGAGCACCAAATGTGAAAATCTGAAGCTTCTGTGAATATTCACCAAAGAGCAACTTCAGCAGAGGAAGATCTTAAGAAAGGATAGCAGAAAATGCCACCCAAAACAGGCTGCTTTGGTATCTTGATTATTTTGGACTGCCGATATTTGAAAAAAAAACAGCCAATTCAGGGAGAGGCTTTTTCTGAACTCCCCTTATCTGCCTAAAGACAGATGATTCCAAAAGAAACTCATTTGTCATAAATTCCTTCCTGTGGAATTTTACCAACCAGGGAAGGTTGACTCATGACAGGAGAGAAGGCTGGAAGGGAACATCATACCCAGACGAACTTGGTCACAAGTCATACCTCCCATCTGTACTTCTAAGAGCCTATTTATCTTTATTAAAAATCTTCTACTCTCCCCTAAGGGGCTTTAATTCTCTTTTGCTTTTCCCAATTATGGTATTTACTCCTGAATTCTAAAACCAGCTCTGAATTACTCATTTTTCCCTGAGTATTTCGGGTATCCATGAGGCATGTCAATAAATTTTCATTTGTTTTTCCCTTATTAATCTGTCTTTTATTACAGGAGTCTCAGCCAAGAACTCAGAAGGGAGGAGGGAGAATTATTTTTCCTCCTTGACATTAGTGATCAGCTGAACAAGACAGCCTGCTATGGAGATGTTAGTCATCCTTGTCCCTGCTTATGAACAACATACCATGTGTCCCTTGCTGGTGAACAAACTGGATATGATGACAGGAATGGATTTTGAGCCTGAGCTCAGCAACATATACTTTATTCACCAAGGTAATCTGAATTACTGCCACTAAATGTCAAACGTGCCAGCAGCAGATACCAACACCAAACCTGTGTTTTAGCTTCACTCAAGGCACCAGCCATTCAACCATTGTAGAGGGGGAGACAGTTCGTTAGCACTGGAATAAACCATGATGTTATGAATCATCTTCCTCAATGATTATATTTTTTCCATAACCACCATCACTGGGCTTGCAGACTATCTTATTCATAAAGCTTTTCTACATAGAAATCTTCTGACATGAGACTGACTTAATAGCAAATAAAGTGTTGCAACTAACTAATGTTTCTTGAATTCACTCATCCTGATGTGCTTGGCATGATTTGGAAGTTAAGTGTAATCCAAAGAGGTGTGTGAGGAGACCAAGCTGACAAGAGGCGTGCTTTAGTGATTTGGACTGTAAATTCCCAGGTCTTGGTTAAGCTGGAACTCAAAGTAACCAAAGGCTCCTTCCTTGTATCCTGCTGGGTTAAGCTTGGAAAAATATGGATTTTTAAGATATTTAAGAAATGGAAGCAAAGCAGTAATTACTACTTTCTGAAAGTTGTCTTGGTTAGAAATGAAAGACAGTTGCAGAAAATGCTATTGGGTTACAGGTTGTTCTCACTCTTCTCTGTCCCATGTGTAATTCTTCTTCCCACCTATGAAGCCAAGTGAATGACAGATCCCAGTGCCCATCATTAAGTATTTAGACTGCAGATCTATGGAGTCAACAGCTCCCAATAATGTCATCAGCTCCCAATTCCTGGTTCTACTTCGGCAGCTGACTGATCTCGGGCTTTCTGGTTCATTGATTTTGTGAGTCCTCTGTTCTTTTAGTTTCTTTTTCTGATCCTCACTCCACCAGCTCTACTTTATTCCACAATTCACAGAGGTGCTGTGACTGAATCCTGACAGACACAACCCCTATTGTTATGACCGATTCAGGCAAGAATGATCAATGGATACTAAATTATTAGTAATGGGACACTTCCTCCCCCTTGCCTCCCAATGGTACCTACCTGTCAAATCCCAGGGTTCTTTGTGGCCATTGCCATCCACAAAGGGGTGCATCTGTTTTTCCTTGTGTAACTCATCTAAGTTATATCATTAATATTAGAAAGCATCATGCTATGTCATGAGACATGATTTTGTATATATATATGTGTGTGTGTGTAGATATACAAATGTACATATACCTATGTGTGTATATATATATATATATGTATGTGTATATATCACAGTTTAGAAGGTTAATAAATATAATTTGAAGATAAAAGATTTGTCAAATCTACGCTTACTCCTAGTTAAGAATCAAGCACCTTCCAAAATTAGTAGGTGTGTGTATTTGTGTGTGTATGTGCATGTGCTGATGTGTACATGTTTTTGTTTATTTATTTTCAGTCTAATGATATTGTTCCCAGAAAAGTGCCTTGTATTCAGGTGAACTTCTGAAGTGCAGATGGAGCACATGGCCTCCAAGGAACAAGCTGACTTTGCTGGCTTCTCCGTGAGACTCGTCCCAGATGGTCCCTGATGGCCCCTGTTCAAGTCTTTCACCAACCCATATTGTATCCTTTTCTGAGGCTTCATAGTGTAGAAATTTAAAGGGAGAACATCCATGTTCACGTGTAAGAGAAATAACTGGTATGTCAAAATGATTTGCTTTTTTGAGAAAAAAATTTTGACCATATTGGTAAGGCAAATGCAAATAAGCTTCTAAGCAGAACAGAAAATAGCAACAGAACATTTGCACAAGAGCAATAGCAGTTCACTAACAATCAGGCATTTATTGAAGATATGACTCCAGTCATCTTGCGAATTTGTGTGAGTGCTTGTAACATGATAAAATACTGTTTTCTCCATGTTGTAATCATAGTAACCCATATTTTATTGCTTAATTGTAAAGAACCCATACATCATACACATATTTATTCATCATTGTATGCACCATCATCCAACATGAAACTAAGTTGTAGGTGGTGATTTTCTTTCCCCCTGAAGAACATATTTGGGGAACACATGCAGCAAAAGGTTTCTTCTTCACTGTTTTGCATGTTTATCAACAGGACTTATGGTAGGTCCCAGAAATGTGTTAAGGCTTTGTGAAAGTGGATTGTTTGGTTCATTTGGAAATCATCAATCAAAGGAGTAATCTTGTTAAAATTTTAGTAAACAGCAATGTTCAATATGCTCTAAATATGTAAATTTTGTTCTTAACAGGATGATGCCACCATAGGAAAACAAATGTCAAAGCATGTGTTTCTACTGTCAGAAAACATATGACTAAAACCGCTAGAGTCTGTACAACATTATTGTACATGGGCTTTTGTTCTGTCTTTATTTTAGTGTAGGATGGTAGTTGAAGGGACGTAATTTTTTTTTCATTTTTGCCTTTCTTCCCATTCTTTCAGCCAGCCAGCTGAGTGAGACAGTTGGCAATGTTGGGATTTTTGTGATGATGAATTACAGGGATATGGAGGGTGATGTGATAAAGAAGCGAAAGATTGACGAAGACTTCCAAAGAAAATACAAGTTGATCAACACAGTAAAGATCCCGAAGGGAGTGAGAATAAGAGAGAAGGAGAGGACAAGGCAACAATGACCACGAAAGTGTAAAGACAGGCTGATGAGGAAGTTTAGTTAGTCTGGACAGAGAGAAATGGTGGAACAGCAGCAAAGCACAAGGGAACTGTGAATACCGAGACTGAAAAGAATTACTGAACATTAAGAATCAGATCGCTCTGAATACTCTACAAAGGGAATAAATCTTTGAAATAATTTATAATTTTTATTTTTTACTTTTTATTATTAGACATTGCTTAATTACTTGCAAATTTGCACTGAGACTGAGCCATGGGTATCTCCATACAAAGATTTCAATTTACAGAGTTTATACAATTGGACTTTAATTTTCAAACCAGAGAATACTAAAACATATAATTGACATAATCTCTTATTGTCTATTTAGACATAAGTAATAGGAAGACTACTGATAGAAATCATTTTTGTTTAATTTCATATTTTTGTACAGTATCATAAGAATGTGCTGTCAGTATGATATGGGAAAATGATGGTGACATATTCCCATTTTGAATATTGTAACTTTTGAAAATATGTACTTCTAAGCAATATTCATGCCCATCTAATTCCTCCTTTGAGAAATCCACATCCACTGATGGGATAGCATTTAAGATGTCTATTTGAGCATTGCTTAGAAATCAGAATATCCTACAAGCAAAACCAGGAAGAGTATAACTATCTTTTCATATAGTTTTTCTTGAGTAAGTTTAATATATCTGGGTCAAGTTCAGGCATAGTCATTTTTTTTTGCTAATGCTTGCAAAAAAAAAGAGTATTAACTATTTTTATTGAACTGTACCAGGAAAGTAGATTACTTACCAGAAATTAAATTCATTAAAATATATATTTATCAAAATATTTTTGGTATGGTATTGCTATTAGAATTAGTCTCATCTCAGAAACATTATAAAATATTTATTTTACGATGAAGTTATGTATTCGGTAAATAAATATGTTCGTTTCATATTGTTTTAATTTGTTGCTACTAAAATATACTGATTGACAAAATAGCATGACACTTGAAGGTATGAGATGGTGAAACAAGCTCTTGTCTTTAACGCTGTTCATTGGCTATCTATATGATTCATCATGAACCTTCTTCAGATATATGCCTCCAAAAATCACCTTATCACCCTCCCAGCCAGTCATGCAAAAGAGCACTCTCATTCAGTTTCAACTCTTGTATCATTTATTACCAACAGTTTTATTACTAAGAGACACATTCAACATGCATTTGTATGTTTCATATAATCT